>JAWLRI010000081.1:878069-945569 GCA_034781795.1 Crypturellus tataupa
ATAGTAACTTCGTTCCTACTCCTACTACTAGTAATAGTCCATCGACTATTAGAACTTCCCTTCTTCAACTTTTTTTTCTTTTTTTCTTTTTTTTTAATTAAAATTTTCTCCATCTATTATTTACTGTTGTAAACCAAATTATCTGGTGGACCAGGGTGAGTTTTCCCTAGGACTGCACCAGAAACAAAAACTTATAAATAATGTTCCATTGACAGCATGGCAGGACTTAGGCTTTTCAAAAACACACGAGGTTCACCTAATTCTGCTCCTCATAATTAATATTTGCCATAAATATTTATTTTCTTCTGACTCTAACGTACGTTTCCCAATTGGAGCAGTTAGGGTGCAGGATGTGCTCTGGAAAATCTTATGTCCAGCTGATGAAGGCAGATCGTACTGCTACCAGGGCCACATACCGCAGTCGTGAAGGGTTCGTATTGGAATGGCAGTGTGGAAAATCAAGGCTGGGAACACCTGAGGACACTGGGCATCTGCTCTGCAGCAAGTGCAGCTGTTTGGAAAGAGGCTCTTTTAAAAAAATGAGGAAAAACCTTGTTTATGTGGCATTTGTCTGTCCTGATTTAAGGCTGTCGTTGAAAACAGTGAATGCGCATGTAACTTTGGAACTGTCTGGGAACATGCTGCCCAGTTTTTGTTTTATACGGAGGGTAAAGGCTTTGAGCCCTTCTGAAATTCAGTTTTAATATGTGTTTTTATGTATTGATCAGTGTGGCATTTCACTGTTGGTATTGTAAAGGTTTAATGCTATGAGGCTTGAGAAACGTCTGTCTTGAATTCAGGAATACATGGATGTTGTCAATACGCTGTTGTGAGTGTTTTGAGATCCTGGATGTGATAGTTTAGTTACAAAACCCACCTTTACAGACTGCAACTACCTTCCTTTCTTCTCTCTTCCTTTATTCCTCTACAGTTGAAACAGGAAAAAAATAGAGCTTTAAACTGCTCTGAAGACAGAGTAGGAGCTGAGCTTTGGAAAGGAAATCTGCATCTCTGGGTAAAGGACATATGATTCACCAAGACTGTAAAGCAAGGTGTATAAATTTGTGTGTTTTTTAAGATGTATTAACTACTGTAAACTTTGTAAATACCTTTTTAAATAAATGTAGTTTTTGAATGAACCGGAAAAAAAAAAAGACTGGTTAAAAATGTTCTTCATTCATGCATGGATTACATTACTCGAGTGTGAGTGGGATTACATTGCAACAGAAAGTTGATTTTTGTTAAAAATCAAACCTACGTGGCTTGTGTTACTGTGTCTGGGGACTGGTGCCGTGACGCGGTGGCTGCACCAAAACGGGTTCTCCTTCCCTTACAAACCAGTGTCCTACACAGCAATATTTTCCACAATTCACATGTAACTTCAGAATATTTATTCACATATTACAGTCTAAGAGGTCATCTGAGGAGGAATTATTTTTAACGTTGCCTTCAAGTTTGACTCGGAGTTCACTGCTCCATTTGACTCTGGTTTAGATTTTCTTCCCGCTGGCCTCTTCCATCAGACTTGCCTGTAAACACACATATACTTTGTTTAGAAGAAATTAAAAAAAAAGAGAGGTTACTTTGATGGAATGTTCAAGCCTGGGCAGATGCTGAAATGTTCTTACTATGATTTTGATTTGTAGGAGAATTAGAATGCTGTAAAAATGACCCAACGTGATCCCTGTGCCACCTGCCTGGGACTCTGACCATAGCGCAGCGTGACCGACACTACCGTAGCGCCCTGCTGCCTCCTGGGGCAGAGCCGAGTACTCCTAGATGGAAAATGAGCTCCCGTGTGGAATCCTACGGGACCTGCGCTTCTCCTGGGAGTGCTGCCTGCATCTCGGAGTTGGTAGGTGGAGGTGGTTTGGATAGAAACGCTCCATGAATCCGTTGTTCCTGCCGTGTCCTAGCCGGGTGTATCTGCCTCCGCATGCGCTTCTGCAGGAAGCGGGGAGAGGTGGGCCAGGTCCCGACACTTCCCTCATTGCATAGCATTCCTGTAGCAACTCCAGGAACGTGTTACCCTGGAAAAGCTGTACCTGGAAAAGGTCTAGTTTGTTTTTGCTGTCCTTGAGCAGTTAAAAAGTTTGATGATTCAGATGATACTACCAGAGTGAGAAATGCAACATAAGTTGTAAACCTCTGCATCAAACACCTCGGACACTGATTGTGCGTAATTCCCAACCATTTCCAACAAGGAAAGCTGAACATCTACCTGGGAAACCCTCAGCTCTGCAAAGGAAGGCCAAGTTTCCCTGGGTGAGCAAGAGAACTTGTCTGAAATACTCTGATGTTTTTTCTGCTATCTCTTCCTTCCCTAACAGAGTTTCTTCCAACAGGAACGGTTGGGTCAGCCCCTCGTTACGGTTCTTCATGCTGCCGGTGGTGCTGGAAGCCAGAGCTGCAGGTGCTGCCCCATTGCGATTCGGTCAGTACAAACCAGAGTTTAGGTAAGTTGTGCATGAAAATCCAGTTGGAATTAAACTCTACATGTTTGAGTTTATAAGGCTTTTTTCTCAGGTCAGCCTTTCCTAAGTAAGGGAGAGAGCATGTAGTTTTGTGGGGGTTTGTTCTTGTTTTCTCTCCACAAACGAAGCAGAGTTTGTTGCTTCCCCCAAAGTGGCGCGCTTCTACCCTAGCGAAGGTGCTGCTATGTTAATTAAAGAGCTCGTTTCTGCTGCAGTTTCTTTTTGTGGCAGCGCGTCCACACAGTCTCTGCTGTCACTGCGTTATGGCATCTAATGGAAATACATTTCCCAGCCTAGGGACCTCGGGAGTAGCGGCTTCCATATGGCCTGATCCCTCAGCTGGCACCGGGTGCCTTTGAAGTTAAGCAGCTGCGAATGCTGCCAAGACGTGGAATGACGTGGAATGACGGTCAAATGTATTTCCCTCCTTGCTTTTTTGTTTGTTTTTAATTTGGGGAGCAACGACATTACTCTTGACACTGCCACTCTAGTAATGGAGTCCTGAACTAAACTCGGGTCCTTTTCTTTGTCCTCTCCCCCTTTTCCTCCCTCCCGCATGTCCTTTCCCAGCCTCAGACAGTCCCTTCATTTTCCCATAGTGCTAAAACAAACATGGTACCTACCAGGACTTCCTTCAGATCCCGAAACCTGGGGTGCTCGTAGGGGCCTGGGCATTTGGTCTTCTGCATTTCCTCCATTTTTTCCATTCTATTTTCGATCTGAATTGGGAAACGGTACAGGCTTCATGACAGGCAAGCACTCCGTTTAGAGATGAAGATGGAACCCCAGTTTAAATTCACCTCTTCCCAATTGCAATTACCGGGTTACAGTAAACTTCAAATTATTATGTCAGAACTGCTATTTTGAGGGGCTATAGATGAAGCAATGGAGTAGTAGAAAATGGGAAAAGCAGTAGAAAATGGGAAAAAAACAGTGGTGACCGGAGTCTTTCTCATCTGTCTTGTGATTCGAATGCTTCATCTAAATGGTTGCTGTCTCATTAGTTACCACATGACGACTCCTCATTGCCACTGTCACACTGCAGTGACCGAGCGTCGTGGTAAAACAGCCACTCAATATGGGCTGGAAATTCAGAAATAGTGGATTTAACTTAGAATTAAAACTTCTTTCTTGCCCTTAGAGCAGGCTGCACGAACTGCCTGTGTGCAACAGCCACCCTAGATGTCATCTGTCACTGAACTGCCTCACTCTCAGCTTATCAATTAATAAATAAGTGTGTGTATAATATATACACATCCAGCAAAGTCTGCTTCATCTCTGATACTGCATCCTGTGCATACGAGGGGTGGCAGTCAGAAGGACAAGGTTGGTTTAACATCAGAGCTTACCTCTTGCAATGATTCTGCCAGGTCTTCGGCGTTCCTTTTCCCTCCTGGTTGGAGCCCATAGGACCAGTGTTGAGCCGAGCAGATTTCCACGGCTGCCAGAAGCAGGACGACGCTGAGGAAGATCTTCCTGCACTTGTCCATTCTGTGAGAGAGCAAAACACTATTGATGCTGTGCTGGCATTGTACGTATTGACCTATTTTATTTGCAGAATCACGAAAACATCACGTTTCTGGAGTGACTCTTCAGTTCCCATCTCCTGCATCCCACCGATGTTATGTCAACATGTGATCAAAATCAATAGGGATTTTGAGCTACTCAGAAGGTGATTACCCATTATCAAGGAATCGATATCTGAAAAAAAAACATATTGAGCTATGAATGGAGCTTTTTCATCATCTCAAAATTTTAGGAGAAGCAGGACCTCAAAGACTTAGTGCTCAGTTCTCTGCATTCTTTCCCAATGCAAGTTGCTTCTAGTGCAAGTATCTGTAAGGACTGAGTAAGGAGGATGGATGGTGGCGTGTTCAAGCACATACCTGCTTGGTGGAGGGATCTGCGGAGTTGCTCCTGCTCCTCCTGTGTGGAATGCTGTCCTCGTCATCTGTCCTTCATATATAGCCGCCTCCACCCCCAACCTTTCACAGCAGGTGACTTCATTCTATCCCTGGGACCACAATTTTCTTCTTAAACTTGCTGTAATGCAGCAAAAGTAAAGCACGTAATTGGAACACCCCGATGCAGCTGGTGAACTCGGCTCTTGAAAGTTCCAGACGGTAACAGCTGCCTGCACAAACTTTCTTTTCAATGGCTTCCAATTTGTTAAAAAGAGGAAATTAATATGAAAAGCGGTGTTAGTGGATCTAATAGCCGAGTAGAGCAGACTGTAAACACGCTGGGGACGGCCTCTTCCCTGCGTTGTTGTGACTGGGCTTCTTTCATGAGTGGAACCTCCAGGCACTACCGTATGGGTAACGTTATATACGGATCTATCTATAAAGGCATTTTTAGAGCTCCTTACAGGGAGTCTCTGCACTGCGGGCTATTTTAGGAGTGGCAGCCATCTGTATAGCCAAGCTCAACTCAGCAACTTTGACTGTAGAAATCTGTTTTTTCATAATCCTTCTGGCAGCAATTTTGACTTGCTATGCACCATTTTATGTGCAATTGGATGTATCATTACATAATATATGATAATACATGAATGTATTGCATTTAGGAGTCCTTTAACATTACCTTCCCTGATGGGGTCCCCCCATGACTTCTTTTAAATTAATGGATTAAAGAATAAGTAAATATTTTAAGGAGGATTAAGTGACTCTAGCAAAAAGTTATTCTTCCTCCTCTAATGCACCATCACAGCAGGACTAGACAACATTTAACCTCGGGTGACAAAACCGATCAAGCTGTGAAAATGGTTTGTTTCCGTTGCAGAAATGTTAGTGCAGAATAGGCTTGAGAAGGGAGATTTTCCTAAGATAACGTTTTAAGGCTACTTTCTTCCTGATCAGCTTGCCCAAAATTGAGGTTATTTAAACCTAAGCAGATGATTTTGTTCATCCTAAAGGACAGGGGTCCTGCTTAGCCCAGTAATGGCACCTCTTATTAACCCAGCACATTAAGCTGCCTCCCTTAGCAGCTCTCGCACTTCCTTACTGAGGGCAGTAAAACAGAATCAAGAACTCTGTAGCTCACAAGAAGCTTTTAGTTGAAAAGCCAGATTAGCAGTTTTGCTTTCTGCCCATGTGCACGTTGCCCATGCAGAGGTGAAGACTCCTAAAACTCAGGTCTTTTTATGAAAAGAGTGATCAAGCATGGACAGAGCTGGGCTACAGCAAGAAGCCCTCTTAAGAAAGTACTGATTATTTATTACAAATACGTGCAAAGAGAGCAGCCAGGGTCTCAGGAAAGGTAAGTACCAGCTTCAACTACACAATACCTTACGTTTACACCCAAAGAAAAGCACCAGCCATCAAAGTTGCCCTTTTTTCTAGCTTACTGCACTTCCCCTAAAAGTCAAATTTTTAAATCAAAAGCACAAAGACATGTTTATATTGTACACTTTTATTAATGCAGTTTAAATTATGCAGGAACCTGCAATTTCTGAATAGGCCACTTCAGGCTATCCATACAGCTTTGTCATAGCAAAAGAGGTACCTTATATTTGTATGTGAATGAACAATGTCACATGCTGTGATTATTCAAAACATAGTGCTTCAGTGAAAGTTCAAATATATTTTATACATAGTGATTATGAAAATAGATTTTTTTCCATACAATATTTTACTTCTGCCAGCTACAAAATATGATAAAGAAAAATAATTCATTTATTTCTCTAGCCCTGGGAATATTCTCCCTCTACAACTTACACACCACTCTTAACGGACATGATGGTGTGGGAGAAAGGACTCCACAGATCCCAGTGATGTATTTCCCTTGAACATACAGATATGTTTTACCACTTGTCCTAGAACCAGATCAAGAGGCCTGGGAATCTGGAAACGACAACAAAAAACCACAATTCTGAATCACATGGCTATGGGATTTTGAGCCCCAGAAGTTCATGTGTTATGCCTGAGTCAACTGAACTTGAAAATAAGGGAGAACCTCACAATTCCCCCATAGAAATCATACATTGTTTGTTCCTAACTAATGTTTCTAGATAAACAGCAAAGCAGCATTTTCATAGTTACTATTGAGACAATACAACTTCTGTTCAGAGGGCAGTAAATTCACCCTGCGACAAGTAAAAGGCAGCCTGCAGCAGCTGTGGAAACTCAAACCACTGCTAACAGTGTCACAGTCTGCAAGTTTTAGGATACGTTTGCTCTTCCAGTAACAGCTGTATTTGCTAGATTCAAGATTAGTTCCAACTTTGGGGTATTCTGATAAGCATCTGAGGTAAGAGAACTTGATAAACCGTTTTTTTTGGTATAGTTTCTTCCTGTGCTTTTTGATTGTGTAGAAGACAAACGTGGTGGTAGATGAGGGCTCCTATGCTGATACTAGGGTGGGAGCAGCTCAGCGAAGGAGACGCACGTTCTGCTCTGCAAAGCAGCTTCCTGGGCACGTGAAGCCGGTCCCAGGGGAGCAGCAGACGTGGCTGAGCGGGTTATTGCGTCCGTGCTCCCGGGATCAGTGGGCGAGGGCTGCAGGGCACCCAGGGCCCCTCTCCACTTTGGTGACAGTAGGTTGCATTTCCCTACCTACATTTAAGTGCCCACTAAGAACAAAAACAAAATTCTACAGATGCTCAAGCTGAGGAATGGATAGGATATTGGAAAGCAAGAGCATTTTTCTCACCAGCTGTGATAATGCAATTCCACACTAATTTGAAAAGGATTAAGAAAGCCATCCAGTTTTTGAACAGGGTTTAGTTATAACTAAGTCTGCTGTGTATGTGAAGTTTCTTTTTTTAAATGTAATCTGCATTCGACTTCTGCTGTGTATTTTAGAATATGATAGAGCTGTTCTATACCTAAATGTGAACTATTACAAGCCAATACATTACCCATGACTACAGTTAGCTACAGTTTCACCCCAAAGGAAAAGAGTACCTGAAAGTATCCTGTGGACAGCCACATCTGTCATTTAATACATTGTGCATGAACGAAAAAAACTTACTGTAGATAAACTAATCTAACTGTAAACCTCAATGTTTTTGCTACTATACATGAATAACATTTTCATATTGCAGCTACAGATTTAATAAATAGAATTGCATATATTGTGCTTTATAAATTAAAATGCATTCCAAAGTGAGGCAATGCTAAATAATGAATCTATTAAAAAAAAACCTAAAAGCCACACATTCCGGTTCTAAAACCGGCCCACTTCTTCAATCTCTTCACAAAGGTAGAAACAGTATCTATTTCCTTTCTTAAATAAAAGCTCCCTCCCCCAAAAGCGATCAGAGAAGAGTTTATGTAGGCACTAATGCAAATTTGTCTAATAAACATTGCTTCTAACTTAATAAGGAGAGCAGGTGAAAAAAGTCTCAGTGTTTTGATTGCTTCCTCTAGAGCAAGTCCTTGTCCCTATCTGACGCTCTGAGACATGTGCAGAGGTGTCAGCATCTCTTCAAAGATAGCTCCTTTTACATTAGATCCCCTCAAATTAGCTTCTTGTAGGTCACAACCCGACAGATCACAATTCTAAAGGGTAAAAGAAAAAAGTATGTATTAGCTGGAGTATACTCAGAACTTAATTTGAAATTTTACCTTAAGTACATTTATATAGAAGCCATGGACACTACCATTAATTTCTCTGTCTTGAGCTGAATCACTTTCCTTCAGAGTTTTAGTTATTTCTCCTAAGATAGGAATTGTTTTTCACAGTACCAGCTGGACTTATTTTTAAAGTAATTAAACTGAACACTTTTCATAACAAATTACCGTGCAGGAGTTACTACTGCATGCTGAAAAAAGCCTCAAAGCAGCTGCCTCTTCATAATCTCAACAGTTATTACTCTGGATACTTCTTTAACACTTGAGGAGGAACTGCCATGTAAATAGCTTGCAAAACAAGGCAGATTGTTCTGCTGTGACATGCTAGCAGTCAGGTAAGATTCTCCCATTACTCACTTCCAAATCAGTTCCTGCCAAAGTTGCTCCTCTGAGATTACAGTTTTTTAGTTTTGCATTTTTCAGCGTTGCAACTCTTAGATTGATTCCTGTCATCTGGCTGCCTTCCATGTCAACACCTTTCAGGTTAGCCCCTAAAATACACAAAGAGTGAATATGTGTTATTTAAAAATAGACATTTTTCCGTTTCCACACAGTAGCAAATAAAGACTCCTTACCTTCCAAATTAGCTTTAAGGCCTGATGGATCTTCAAAATTGCACCCTTTTAGAGATGCTCCTTCTGCATTGGAACACAGCATCTTTACCCCCTGGAGGTTTGCACACTGAGAAGAGACAGATGTACCACCGACACTTAGAAAAATGCAAGGATTAACAATACCAAAGATCAGATTATAGTCTTCATTTCCTTTCATGCAGTGAATCCTACTAAAGCACAAAACAGTCTTGGAGACAGTGTAACTACTTGCTATACTACTGTCTCTCCATCTTGGTAAGTAGTTTTCTCCCAATGTTTTTTTTAAGCTTTCATTTCTATTTTTTCCCCAATAAAGCCTTTGAATTGATCAGACTAGAACTGAAGAAAACAGAAGAACTACAAATGTTTTATGCTTATCTATTTGTTCTAATTGCTATTCCCTTAAATAAAGGCAGGTGGCAGCCCAAGACCCAACGTTTCTTACATCGAGCACTGATCCAGAGAGGTCAGCTCTTTCCAGATTGGCGCAGCACAAGTTGGCATGCGCCAGGTTGCACCGGCTTAGGTTTGCCATCTTGAAGTTTATGTATCGAAGATCTAGGCGGGAAAGATCTGCTCCACTAAAATTGAGACCCTAAAAACAAAAACCCACACACTTAGAGCCAAAAGCACACGCATGGCTTGAATTTCATTTGTTTTTTTAGTCATACAATGCTGGCAGGGTGTATCATCAAACTCCAATGCTATAGATCAAAACAAAGTCTGCGTTTTCGCACCTGACATCGCAGCTCAGACTTGGTTGGGGTTGCCAGCAGGAATCGGACAAACTCCTTCCGCGATATAGGAGAATGATCCTCAGCCGGCTGCGAATTCTGTTGAGAGAGTTGTTTAAAAACTAGTATGGACAGGATTAAAAACATGCATTGCCTAGAAGAACAGGGCATGGACAGTCACATTCAAAAAAAAAAAGTTACCTTAATAGCTATTTCTAGATGTTCGATCAATGAATCGATACCAAAAAATCTGGCTTCTTCCAAAACACCTAACAAAAGAAAGCAGAATTCATTACTCCCAACAAGCAGACCTTGAATAAAATAAACATCCCTCCTTACTGGATGAGACAGTGTACAGTCACACCAAGAGCATGCGAGAAACTTTAGGTTATTCCATCCTTGCAAGAGGATGAATTCAACAGATTCTCACCTACTCTTCTAGCTCTACATTTTGGCTATACTCAAAGATGAACTGATCACTTGCTGAGGTTTAAGGAGTCTCTAAGAAATGCATACACCAATAAAACTGTCAACCACATATAGCATATTAGATGGAATTGGGTAAGGTTAGCTTGCTTTTAGCTAAAGGGAAATAATAACTCAGAAAGGATATTTCTAATGCCAGCAGCAAGTTAAAGACAGCAAATCCAAAATGAGAGCCACACAG
The DNA here is from genome assembly GCA_034781795.1 of Crypturellus tataupa. Classification (NCBI taxonomy): domain Eukaryota; kingdom Metazoa; phylum Chordata; class Aves; order Tinamiformes; family Tinamidae; genus Crypturellus; species Crypturellus tataupa. The sequence goes on from JAWLRI010000081.1 coordinate 888,111, forward strand.
TGGTGCAGTATTGAGAATTTTTAAAGCTTTCAGGATAAATAGGTTTAACCAGTATATCTTCATTAAACCAAAGACTGAGGATCAAGTGCACCAAATCTTTAGGTGAACATATACAAGTCCCACTGGTTTTATCATGTTTATCTAGAGGCAAAGCTCGACTTGTGCAGCATAATAATTTAGGAGTCATACAGGTAATACCTACCTAGCAAATTAATGCCATCATTTACAATGAGCTGTCCGTGACGCAAATAGTTCAGGATTGGCTCAAAATACTCTGGACTGCGGTCAATTAGGAATGCTCCTCTATGATCTTGCTTATTTCCCCAAGCATCTGTTTCCACAAAGTATACGTATAATTAAATTTGATGTGTTAATAGGACAGCATCTGCTTCAGCTTCAAACTGTGACTACTACAGGGTCCTGGGTTAAACTGACAAACACTTCATGTTAAAGAGCATTTTGTTAGAGAAAAGGAAGGAGAGTAACAGCAAGGGGAAAACAAACAATAACACACCTTGAATATTTCTTTTTCCTACTCTGTAAAACTATAACACACATTATCTGAGTGTTACCTTGATAGTGCCTTTTGCTAATTCCTACGTTAAAAGGTAAAGTTTATTTCAACATACTAACCTTTATCCTTAAACATATGAGCCAACATACTGTCAGGTTCCTTATTCACCAAAGTGCTCCTAGGAAATAAAGGCAGCACGATTTTACTTTCCAAATAGAATGTTTTGCTCAAAAGATCCACTCCCTGGTTAGAGGGTATTCCCTCCCCTTGGCAGCTTGCAGGGAATGGTGCTTGGTACATGACACGCACTGCAACATTCACAACATGAGACTCATCTACACAAGTTATTTTACTGAAGTCCTTTAAGAATAAGGCCAAACTAGACGGATTTTTACCGTGTGGTTGTGAAGTATCGGCCTCCAACGTTGAGTGTTAGCCAGTCTGTGTGCGATCCTGTTAGTTCTTCGTGAGACCTCGCATCGGTCTGAGGATCTGCACAAGCAAAAACACAGTAACTAGTAGAAGAATGTTTGAATCCTCCATATGGTAAAAGTCTTTTTTGAAAAGTATCTGAAAATGAAGTTTTAGATTTACATGAAAACAAAAATAAAACCCCAACTCTTTCCATGGAGCAAAATTAAACGCAAGAATGACACACACTTACCAATGAACGGTTCCCCTTCGCAGACAAACAAAACGTCATCATCTCTGTAAGGGAAACGGGTGGGGGGCATAGTTAAAAATCATTAGTTAAAAATTAAAAATTAGTTTAAAATCATAGTTAAAAATCAAGTTAAAAAAAAAACATACTGTTTCGTTCCTTTATGTAAGTGACAGGATAACTCCTAATTAGCTTATCAGGTTATTAACAATAGGTTGGCATTTGAAGTTCAGTATCTGATTTTTATCTTAATCTCGCAGGTTCCACCACCGCTTAACACTATCAACCTCAAGAGCGACATTACCCATGCAGAGCTGCAGGAACCGGGTAGGAATCACTTCTTGTGCTCGGCGTGCTGAGTTTTATGCAGTAAAACACACACTCTAGGGTTTTTTTTTATGAAGTTAATGCAATTCTGCACTTTCTCTGCCTATCCCCAAAGCCTCATGTGCTGCTGCCCCCTCAGTCTAGCAACATAAGAACCACTTAGACCAGGGGATGTGCCTGGTTAATAACACCACACTGTGGCCCAGCGCAGGGCGCGTTAAACGGCACAAAATGCAGCGTGAATCGCCCCGAGGGCCTCTGCGTTCGCTCGGGAAGGACGCGGGATGCGAAGGGAGCCGGGGCACGGGCAGGACACCCCCTCCCCGGGCAGCCTCACCGGATGAGCGCGATGTCGTCGATGAGGCCGCCCTTGCCGTTGTAGACGCTGGTCGCCTTGATGCCCAGCTTGCTGCTGGCCACGGAGAGCAGGTCGGACAGGGTCCCGTAGACAGCCACGACCTGCGGCGGGGGGGCGAAAACGGCAACCGGGTGGGAAACGGCGGGGGAAACGGCAACCGGGCGGCAACGGCGGGGGAAACGGCGGGGGAAACGGCAACCGGGTGGCAACCGGGTGGTAACCGGGTGGTAACCGGGAGCGCCGGGGCCCGCGCGGGGCGGCTTGAGCCCGGCGCCGCGCTGCTCCTCGCTCCAGGTTTTGCCCTCCGAGCTGCCGGGGACGATTTACGTCGGCCTTGGAGCAGGACCGGTGCCTTTTGTGCTGCCCGGGAAGGCCAGCTCACCGCATGGCCTTCGCTCGGCTGCACGAGGGGCGGCCTCTCGGCCGGAGACCGGTCGAGCGCATTTCGCTTAAGGCCGCTTAATTTTACCAAACCTGGGCGCATCCACAGAGTCTGAAGGCGTCTGAAAGCGCAGCCCTTCCTTCCGTTTGCATCCTGTCGCTTCCCACGAGCGATGTCCTTGAAGGGTCTTAATGTGCTGGATATTAACGTGTCAGGGCTGTCGGCGGCCTTGTCGCCGTGGGGCTGCGCGTGTTCAATGCATGGGTTAGTGGTTGAACACATGCAACTGCTACGAGCTGAGACAAAATATCTATTTTTATTTATCTGGAAATATATTTTTGTTTGAGGGCAATTAAAGTAGATAGAAAAATGCTGTTGAGCAAATCCTGTAGTTCTGAATGTCAGGCAGTTTTTAAAATGCCTTGTTTTAAGCTATCTTTGCAAACTACGTGCTGATATTTCAGTGTTTCCTAGAGTATTTCCTTCAGAATTTTATGCAGAAATCCTTGGGATCCCTCAGGATTTTTCCATGTGCGGAAAAAATAAAAGGATAGAAGAAGCCAGGGCTGTGCATTGCTGTAACCCTCCTAAAATATGGCTAACGCCCAATTACTGCATGCTTGGACTTGGACGGTAATTACTATTGAGCTGTAAAATATTTTGACAGTTTCCAACTGTTGTGTGGTTATTAGGCAGGCATCATATGGGAATGAAGTACAGTGATTTGATTAGTTTTATATCAAGAGCTGCTTAAATAAAGTCTTTCAAAAGCAGCACGTGGTGTAAAGCGTTAATCAAAAGCAGTACTTAATTCTTAGCAGCTTTTTTTGCCTTTTGGGGAGAGAATTCTTGTTTTCTAAAGATTTTGATTTCTTAAGCAAGACTTGCTATAGCTTTATGCTTCAGCTTTTCGTTTACAAGCTTTTACTTGTTGCGTGCTAAAAGCATAACCACAGCAAATTTAATTTGTAGCATGAAAATGATGTGTGTATTTTTCAAGAGGATAGATTTGACAGTGTTCAAGCCTGAAAAGCTGGCGTTAATTATGTATTATAAAACAAAAAGGATATTTTCTCTTAACATATTTCTCTTTTTAGCTGCATGAGTCCCAGCAATTAGCAAATTTGGATAGCATAAGAATTCCTGGAAAAATACAGGTTAAGCCAAGTGACACTTGAATAGCTGTTACTTTTTGTGTATTTTTATTTTGAAATGAACATAATAAGGCAAAAATATTCAAATTGCATGCAAAATAAGCTCCAGATTGTGCCAGTCTTGTTATGTTCATTAAGCTATTGAATCTTTTGAGTACTGGCTGTTATTCCATGGGGGCTGTTCACAGAATAAGGTACTATTCAATGAGATAAAGATATCTATCTGCCTTTATAGTGCTCAAATAATGTTTGTTCCAGCAGGCAACTAAATCAGGGCTATTCAAGTTGGCTATTCTTCAGGTTTTCAGCTACTTTATTTCTTTAATAATATTTTGGGCTATATATTAATTTATGAAAGGTTTTTGTTTGTGGTGGAGAAGGGTTTTTTCTTGTATCTATTGCCTTTGTTTTTTCTTAAAAACAAAACAAACCCCCAAAACACTGACATTTTATCTCCACATTTGCTCTGCCCATGACCTCCCTGCTGTTGCTGTGGGACCTGGATCCAGCTGACTGTGCCGCCGTGTCGCTCCCGATAGCACTGTTGGTCTAAATACTTATTTTGAGCGGTCTGTAATCAGGTGGTTCCTTTTAATCCCTGTTTTCTGGGGTTTGAGCTGAATTCTTACCTTACAGATGACATAGTCTTTCTAATGTATCCCTGATTTAAAAAATCTTTGCGGTTTGCTGGGATGTGCTGAATGGGAGAGAGGTTCCTCACTGGCAGACGAGTTGTCCTTCTGCAGCCTCTTTTATACAGTTAGCAGAGAACTAAATGACTTACTCTGTCCGATTACTCATTTGAAGTAAGGAGAGTGGCTGAGCTGGGGATTATGGAACTTCCTATGTAGTCATTAGCTAAGGAAGTTAATTCTAGTTATGCAGAAAAGCTAAAATGCCAGCTCCTTCGCAAAGAAGGGCATGACCGCCTGCCACGCAGCGGTGGGAGTCAGAAAGCTCAGCTGGGGATGTTGCTTGGTCTCGTCACTTACCCAAAGACACGTCCGGCTTTTCCAAAGCAGCGTTTTGCTCAACCTCTTTGCAGAGCAGCTGAGGTTGGCAGGGACCTCTGGAGACCCTGTCCAACCCCCTGGCTCAAGCGGGGTCTCAGGGCATGGTGCCCAAGTGGCCTCTGAACACCTCCAAGAAGGAGGCTCCAGAAGTGGACTCCAGACTTCCAGCAGTGGAAACTCACTGTCTATTCTCAACAATCCGTGCCAGGGCCACACTGTGTTGACTGTGTTGTCTTCCAACTGAAACCTGAATGCTTTTTGTTAACACTGGTATGAGGAACAAAGGATTTTCTTCCTCTTTCAGACTCCTGGAAGACTTAGCCCATTTCCTTCTTTTTTTTTGTTTTTTTTCAAGGTGAATAATCTCTAGCTTTCTCTGCGGTTCATTTTTTTATACCCTGATGTTTCTTTCTGGTGTATTTTTGGGCTTCTCTTCTTTCCACCCCGTCATGCAAAGCTCAACATGAGATTACAGCTGCAACGTCACTGATGCTGAGCGGGGTGGGAGAGGCAGTACATGTCTTGCAAGCTCTATTCCTGTCTGTACATCTCAGGACGTTGTTTGCCTTTTTCACAACAACCCGCTCTTGTTGACTTATGTTTGCCTTGAATCGACTGTTTCCCCCACATCCTTATATGAACAACTGTTACCTAACCAGTTCTTCCCCATCCTGCGCTTATGCAAATGCCTACCCTTTCTTATGCTGCACTTGTATCTCTGGAGTTTCATTCTAAGGGTGATTTTTTTCAGACCTTTCCTCCTCTGTGTGTGGTGAGAACTTGTAGTGAATGCAATGTCCACCCCAGCTTCAGGCCCAGCCTCTCATCCTCCTGGCATTCAGCAAAGCTGGGTCCAATAAATCAGTCTGCATGAGCCTCTCATGTCATTTTGTCAGAGAATCATTTAAAACTCATCTTGAGTATGATTTTCTTACTCTGTTTTGCATCCTTGCTACATCAGTCTGTTTAAGGCTCTCTTCTTCTTGCTTTCTTGTAAGAGTTATCTTGAGAGACAGCAAAAAAAGAACATAACTACAAGCAGAAAATGTGCTGTCTGTCCTGCCGCTATCTTGCCTCCATCCATGTCGTAGAAAAGAAATAGTTGACATGATCTGCTCATTACAAATTCATGTTGTCAGGTACTTGCCTACGTTGTAGCTTTCATGAGCCAACAAATTATTACTTTTTCCACGTTTTTTCAATAGTTCCAAACAGCTTTTCAATAGTCTATACTTTTCTGGTTCCTCTTCTTGCTGCTTTTGAAAACTGCATGGGAATTTAGCATTTTCCTAATCCAAAAGCATCTGACCTATCAAAACTGTTTCTAACCTGTTCTTTTCCACATCTGGGTGAGATCTGACCTTTTTGTGCCTGATCACAGCAACACTGCTCACCAGCTTGCCTCTGACCTGTCGAATAGAGACTGATGGAGGGGAAAAAGAAGAAGACATTGAACATTTCAACCTTTTCTGCATCATTTCTGTGTAGTTCCCTCTAACCCCTTGCTGCTGAGTGGTGAAGCAGCGTTTTACTGATCTTGCCTCTAGTTACTGTTTGCATAGAACTGGCTGCTTGTGATGCAGGAGGGTTGCGAGACTAAAATCAGTGCATTTCCATTAAATCGTCATTCACCTAAAGCAATCTTTAAGCCCGATCTAAGGCTTTGGACACCAGCAACTCTTGCAGCATTGTAGAACATGCAGTTTTTCTCTTCCAGCCTTCCCTAGGTAGTGTTGACAGGTGTCAGAGGCTCCCCATGAGGCCCCTGCCTTGTCAGTGCTGGACTTAGGAGCAACATGTGCTCCAAGCCCCTCGTCGCCGCGTTCCGCATTGCTGCAATCCCAGATCCAGGGTTGTGCTCCCGGGTATTTATGAGGATGTTGGCTCCTAGGTCGAGACTGACATCTCCGTAAATTTGCCTATGACTGCGCATTAATATCCCCAGTGCGCCAGGTTTACAAAAGAGGCATCCTATAAATTTCTGTGGAGCAACGTGGCATTAGCGAGCCTGCAGCAGAAGAGCACTGGGAAAAAAAACGCCTGTTGAAGTGTTTCAAAGGGTGGCAGAGCGACCTTCGTTAAAAAACAACAGAAAATGTGCAAAAGCAGCAAGAGTTCAGTGTTTTTAGGAAGAATTGGCAGTGCTGAGCATTCTTAGCTTGCCTCATGCTTTCTTTCAGAAGAGATTCTTGTGACCTTTCCTGACAAGCTCCAACACTTTCATTGTTTGCTGCAGGCCTTTGAAATGTGGCAGAGATAGCCTTGGGCCCAGGGAGGTGCGTTTTGCTCCTTCGCTTCACATTTAACGAAGTTAAAAGCTTTGAAAATTGCTATTCCTCATCTGTGGTTGAAGTTACTTAATTCTGGCAAGCTGCCCAAAGCCCTGAACATCGCCGGCATGGCAGAGGGCCAGGAATTGTGAACCGGACGCATCCTGGTCGCTGCTGCTGCGGAGCAGAGGCTCCAGCCCCGGTGCTGCTGTAGTGCGGAGGGGAGACAGGAGGTGGCTCCTCTTCCAAGAGCAGGAAAGCAAGACCCTGTCCTTGCAGATGACCTGTGTGTGCTGCTTTATTGCAAATATACGTGGTCAGCAGAGAATGAGCCCGCTGCTCACTTGAACTTGATGGGATGACTTATCTACCCGTCCCCGTTTCTCTTGTTGCAAAGGTCTCGTTCCAGATAGAGGCTGCAGGACCTCAGGGAAGAGGCCAGTGCTTCTGGAACACTTGGCCCTCCGAGGAGCTTGCTGGGGCGTCCTTATTTTCCTGGCTCTGCTGGCCATCAGGTGAAATTCCTGGCACATAAGTGATCAAATTCTCTCTGTTGTCTCAGATTTCCCTCTCCTCTACCGCCTCTTTAACACAATCTTTCCCTTGCTGGCAGTTAATAAACTCGAGGCTTCTCCACGTGGCGAGTTAATGTGCTACCTTCCTCTGCGAGGACTGTGGTTCCCTGTAAGGAGCATCCGCAGGGGAGGGAGCTGTGGATGGTTGTTCAGCTTGAAATAAACAGGCTGTCCTTGTCTTAATTAATTCCCTTGAGCAGACAGGCTCTGCGTCACGTTGCCCAAGTGATGAAATTATCATCTCAGTCGTTGAAGTGTTGTGGCTCGTGGTTCCAAACGCTTGGAGTTCAGTTCAGTAACACTTGCATTGCTTTTTTTCTCTTTTAATCCCAAATAACAAAACCAAAACGAAACCCTTCATGTAAAATCCTAGGCTAAGAAAAAGTTACTTCTTTGCTAGACAAAGTAAGGGCTAGAAGAAAGTTGCCAAGTAATTACAAAAATTATGAAATTAAGTGCTTAGAGGTTTTGAATCGCCAAAATTATTTTTTTATCTGTTATTGTAGTCTCTCCTATTTTTGTATGCATACTGTATATGAATTTAAGACTCATACTGTGTTTTCTCTGCTGGATCACTTCTCTGTGAAGTTCTTAGAGCAGAGCTGATCAGACCCTGTAATAGAATAGGTGTCTACATTACTGCCATCTTATTTTTCATAAAAATTAAAAGTTGTTTAGAGGAGAGGATGATCTCTTCTTTGCACACCATGAATGCCACATGGCCCAAGGACAGAACTCACGACATCAGACTTCTGTGTGACGTGGAGCAAGCACCTAGTCCAGTGTCTGAGGCTACAGACTGTGTGTTCCTGTCTTCTGAGTGTCCAAGTCTTGGCTTGATCCTAACTTAGTCAAGTCTGAAACGTGATTTTCGGTTATTCTGATCACTCTGGATTGCCCTTGGAGTGCAGAGAAGGTGCAGGTGCTTTGGTGGCATCTACTTGGTTCTCCTTGAGTTCCCATGGTAGTTGATTCACTTTATTGGTTCAGAAAAATGCTTTAATTCCGTCTCATTTCCCTATTTGTGAAATACCAGTTGGGAGTCTCTTTGCTGTGTTGATGAGCTCATGGATCCATTGCAGAGCACTCTGGTACTGTATGGTGACTGTCACCTCAGAGATCCCGGGGAAGTTCATGTGCTGCATTTGCATCATAAACCTTAAATGCAAGTGTGTCATACACTGTAAAACAAGGCTAAGAAGAAATAATGAGCAACAGATTCTCACCTGGAGTGGTGAGGCAGCCTGGGATGGTCAGAGAAGAAGCTGGTAGTAATGATTAGAAGAGCTTGAATGAGTAAAAATTATGTGGACCAAACTAACTCCAACACAAGGACTTCTTGATCACGTGCGTTATCTTCTCAAGTCCAACATATTCAATTAAATATTACACCATATGGTTAAAAATGCTCAAAGCACTAAAAATAAATACCCCCCAACTATTTTGAGAGGCAAATTTGTGTGGAATAAACCTTGAAGGAAATTACTGCCTTCCCCAGCACGTCGCTGCTGTCCGCAGGTCTACAAGCACGTGTCTGTCCTGTCTTTGGCAAAGCCATCTAATGTGGAAAACCACCACACAGGCCGTCCGTGCAGCTTTGGTTGCTTTCTTCTTCCTCCCAGCCTGTGCAGGACCATCGCTGGTGTTGTCTAGAAAGTTGCATTTGTTCCATACTCGGTTGTTTTCGATAATGTGTATGAGTTGTCAGTGCTTTTCCCTAGCACAGTTTGGAAAAGTTCTTTCTAACGGTCATGACCACCCCTGGGTGCAGCTGAAAAGCCTTCAAGGCCAGAAGAACAAGGAAGACAAGGTTTAAAGATGCCTAGTGCTAGAGAAATCTGGGATTTACCTGAATACTTGCTGGTAATAATATGTAGGAAAGAAATTCAGTGAATTCATAACTCTTACAGGGCAGCGAGATTTCTAGATTTGTCATCTTTAAGGACTGCAGACTTTGGAGTCACGTTTTGTGCAATTATATCCAATATCATGCAAAGTTGAAGAACATGTTGTTACACTGACTTGTTGCATTAGGGTTCTTGGACATCTCCTAACTTTTCTTCCTGGGAAATGGGACCGAGCAATAGATTATAAATGTAGCAGACTTCTCTAATACTTGGACCTACCTTGGACCAGAAAAAAAAAAAAGAGCAATGTCACTTGTGTTTCGTTGTATCGCTGAAACCGTCCTAATTGACTTATTCTTGGGCTGTTCCATGGGGCAGAATAATCAAAAACAAATGCTTGCTGGCCACACACAGGCCCGCCAAAGGCATAAATGCTATTAAAAGAGCCACATGAAATTTAGAATAGTTCTGAGCTGGGCAGTTCTTATGGGTAAAGGCCTGTATTTGAAAAATAAAAATCTAGAATAGTGTTTTGATGATATAAAATGATCTATTTGGCTGAAATGTCAAATGGGGATGGCTTGTCAATAGGGACTGGCTTGTCCCTATTGCATCTTCATGGCAGCTTTCAGACCCCATCTCAGTTCAGCTGAGTTTCCCTGGCTTTGGCTTCCTGCAACTCTGTGTGTCACGGGTTGTGTCATCTCCCTGTGTGCCACTTGCATTTGCCTCCTCTGGCATTTCAGCAGTTCCACGATTTTCAGCGAATAAGATGGCATTTTGACCATGGTGAGGGCACGGGAAAATCCCTTTTCTTTCCCTCCATCAAATAAGGAAGGGGCTGTTGCCTGTGCTTGCGTCTTGAGGAGCGCAGCCCTTCCCTGGGGATGGAAGCCCCATTTCCATCTGCGCTTTCTCTCCCTGCGCAGCTAATTAGCCTTCTTAGACTGTTATCTTGACTTCCATCCTCGTTTAGGGGTTGTGTTTGTTAATTAACACAGGTCACCCCACTGTGTACCCGCCGCTGCGATCTACTGCCCTTCCTTGCTCCTCGGTGAACGGCCCCGCGGGCTCCGCTCCGCAGAGGAGCGGCACAAGGAACACTTCGATTTGGCTCCCAGCGCAAGGGAAAGAGCCGCCGGGTCCCATTGCCCCTCCGGGTGCCGCGCGGGCGCCCTGCAGTCGGCACCCTGCCCGCGGGCGCGCGGAGCTGGTGGCGCGCGGGCGCTCCTGAGCCTCTTCCCGTGCTCTTTCCAAACGGGTTTTCAGGGAATTTGGCCCAGCGTGGCTGAGAGGGTGGTGTAAGAGCAAGCTGGCCAAGAACCTTTGTTTCGTTTAACCAATTCCTACCTCATCTTGCAGAAGAACAGTCTCTAGGGATAAGTGGCGGTGTTGGTGGTCGCGCTGAACCTGTGGACACGTGTGCACACGCTGCAAGCATTGAAGGAAAATATTTTCCATAAAGCTATTTTACCCCCAAAATTCAAATTCGGCTTTTTAGTGCTGCCAGGTGCTTTAAGCACAATTTGGCCATTATTCAGGTTTCGGCAGTGTTTCTGGAGGTGAACACCTCCAGATAGTAGGTTAACTACCTACCGAGTAAAAAGCTTTTACTCGGGTGGTGGATAACAGCATAACATTATTTTATTGTTAATTTATCCTTCAGCCCCAAATTTTTGAATCCCGGATCTGGAAAGGAAACAGTATATTTTATCTGATTTATCAGCTAGAGCAGTTCTGTTGTGCACATGCTAAAGTCGTGGATCAGGTATGCTTAGAAAAACTGGGTGGAAGCACAAAGTTGTAAAAAGCCCTTCAACTTACAGTTAGATTTTCTAGGAATTGTATTTTCAATTTGATAAATTGATAATTTGGAAATGGCATTTGAACTTCAACTAAATGTATTGATATATAAGCTTCTGTTGACCTTCAATTGCTTCTATAAAACCTAGTTTTAAAATCCCTTAAGTTTATGCTAACAATGATGAATTAAGGCATTTAAAAGGTAATATTGCCTAGGGTCGTTTCAGAATTAACTGAAGAGAAGTAGATGGTGACTGGCACCTTTAATGTTCCTGTGTAGAGATTTGGCAACAAGTGAAAAATGGCTTTATAGATGACATTTAATATAATTAGTATGTAGTATGGTTTGACAGGTGTAGCTCTGCGCTTAAAATATGTTTGATAGCTCAACTATATACATGAAGTAATACAGTTGGGAGAGAATGATGAAAATAGCACTGTCCAGATACCAAAAAATTGAGTTTTACTAATATTTCTAAGTAATGTAACTTCAATTTGGGGTCAGTAATTAATTTTTTTTTCACTCCATTTGGTGAAAAAAGGCAGATCCTGACCCATAGGTACCTCGCTTGGAGCAGCTGTCTGGAGACTCCTTAGCAATATGTGTTACTCCAATTAAAATTGGATGCATGATGCCAAAAGTGTGCCATGTATTGTGCATCTTCTTCCCTATTTTGTGCATCTCTGCTAAGACGACACTTAATTCAGCATCGCTAGCGATAAAATATGAATATTCTGTGCATGCTACATTAGTTGGCAGTGCCTCTCTCTGAGAATGAGGGTCGCGTGTGTTTATAAAACAACTTTTAGGGCCGACTCTCGGGGGAAATGAAAAATTAGTGTCCTGCCTCTGTACGTGTTCTTCCCCCCACCAGCAATGAGGCCATAAATCAGTTTACAGGCAGCGCAGAGCTACTGAGCACTGACAGACTTCAGTCAAGGGGGGGCATCCTTGGTCTTTCACAGATAGAAAACATGGCCAAAAGGATTTGCCTGCTCAATTTAAGTGGCTGTGATAAAATAAATTACCGGCTCTGTTTTTTCTATCTTAATTTGGGAGCTCTCTACCCATAAAGTGAATAAATAGGAGGGTGTATATACATTTTTAATTCTATTATGCTGACAGAATGAACGGCCTCATTTTTTTTTTTCTCTGCAATTCCACCTTTTGGATATATGTTAACCTGATAGCTCAGTCTATTTAATTGCATCTAAGAACTTTTTTAAAGCAAAAACATTTTTGCATGGCCGTGAGCACCTCGACCGGCCCCGGTGAGTTCTCTGCTGAATTCACTCAAGTGCAGGCGTCCGGGTGAACACCCACGGCCTGGGCTCAGAGACCATCCTAGTTTTATTGCTTTGTAATTCTTTTACTGCACTAGATGAGGTGTTAGTAAGTAAGACATTAATAAAATGCAGTTTGCAAACGCTGTTACGCCCCCTGTTTACTCCGGGCAAGCGGAGCTGGGGCGAGATCAGTGCCGGGCAATGGGAGTCTGTGTGGAGCCACCCGCATTGGGAACTGGCAGCTGCATAGGACCTCGCTCACATTAAAGCTTTCACCTCATCTGCTTAGGTCAATTAATGTTAATTCTCGTCTTCCATTAAATTCTTTCATCTTCTCCTTTTTTTGTTGTTCTCTTCTTGCAGCCGAGCCCGATACCGAGTCCCGTTCTGGGGAGAAAGCCGAACGCAAGTCAGTCACTGCTCGTGTGGTGCAAAGAAGTCACCAAAAACTATAGGGGGGTGAAAATCACCAACTTCACCACATCGTGGAGAAACGGTTTATCCTTCTGTGCAATACTGCACCACTTCCGACCAGATCTCATGTAAGTTGTGGAACTTCTGCGCATTTAAACTAAAAATCTCATAGGAAAAAATGCAGCGTTTTACACAAAATGCTGCATTTCAGGTACTTTCAGGTGTTGAACTCTTCCACGCTTTCCTTTTCACCCAGCAACTCCCCTTTCTAAGAAAACAGATCCACGAACGCTCAGACTTCCTGACCCCTTTGCTCCCCCTTGCTGCCCAAACTGTCGTTTCTCCCTTCTATATATGATTTGATTTTCTTCTTCCTAATCTTATACAAAGACCTGGCTTCAAGATGATTATGAAAATTGGGCTGGTGTTGAAATGAGATGAGAGAAATCAGCCCGTAGCTCTTTGTACCCTGACAAGGACGGATTACCTCCTGGTAAATTTGGTTGTCAAGGCTAGCCTCTACTCCCTGCCTTAACTTCTCTTTTAGATGGAAAGCTTCGGGCAATGAAACATGTAGTCGGGGTTTATTTATTTATTTATTTACTTATTCCTTTAATTTTCCACGCTATTAGTTTTGTTGATTGAATTGCTGTGAAATTGCTAGTTACTGTATGATATTATTGTATGTCGAATTTTTAGATTCAGTTTGTTTTAAAACTGCTGCTTTTATCAAATACTACACATACCCACTGTGCCATTTTCCCCCTCAGTGACTACAAGTCCCTGAATCCTCAAGATATTAAAGAGAACAACAAAAAGGTAAGAACTGCCGGGGGAAGGGAAAAGGCAAAAAAATAAAAAGACGACGACATAGCTTCAATTTTGGCTTCATGGCAGGTTTTTATTAATTTGGGGGAAGTGAGGTGGTTTTGTAAGGTCATAACTGCAGCTCACCGAAGGCTTTCAGCCTCCCATGGCTCCAATCGGATGCGTTATTGACTCTAGTTTCTCCTGGTCTTTAACATTCACAACAAGCACGAGAGGCTGGCACTGGAGTTTAATGTTTGTATGGCCTACACTAACTGCAAAGAGAGCGAGAAGGGCTGGGAAGTGGTTCATGAACACTAATCTTTCCAATGAGACACAATAAAAAAGAAAAAAATTAAGAATGTAGCTGTTTTGGGGTTGCCTTGCATCAGACTTCTCTTGCCATGGCTCTGGCAGGGCTGCTTGCATTCGGCACAATCAGTGTTGCTCTGACAGTGACTTCTCCAGTCTCAAACACAATATTTTGCATCAACGTCTGCACTGGATAATCTACGAGATGAAGTGGGGTCGTGTATGCAACGATTAGAAAATCATTTCTGATAATCATCTGAAAATTGCTTTTAAGTAGCTCTCTTCCTGATGCCGTGATTTTATTTTTACCCTGCTTTAGCGATACTGGATTTAAGTAATTGGGACATAGGTATAAAAAGATATTTTGTGCAAATTAATTATAGTCATCTGTATATAGCTAGTGGAACTAGGGAATGTTAGATTGGAGATATGAGGAATTTCTCAAGGTGCTTTGTTAAAATTAGTTTGTGTTTAGGGTAATTACAGTGTAATGTGCCTGAATACTTAAGTATTAGCAGGAAGTAACTCATCATTAAAACAGTACTTAAGCACTTTAGATAGGGAAATGTCTTAGAAGTGGCGTTATCTAATCAGAGCTTCAGACAGCGGTATCTTTTTCACGGTAACTCCTGGTGCTGCAGTTCCCTGGGTGCATTCCCAGGTTTTCTGTGACCGTGGTCTTGAACCTCGGGTTTCCTTGGCTGCACTGGCTAATCAGCAAGGTTCCAAAAGGAAAAATACGATTCTTAGTTAAAAGGTTACCTGGCAAATCAGCGCGCTCTCGGTTGGGAAAGTGCCGGCACGCGGGGAGCGGAACGCTGTGCCCATCTCCAGGAGGCTGCACTTCCCAGGACGGGGCTGCTGCGGTGCTGTGACCTCGTTTGTTTGGAAAAAGAAGAAAAAGGAAAGAAAAACGCCTTTTCCGTGCAGTTTGTGTCTAATTGCACGTAGAATTGTGCAGTTGCAGAAGGCGGCGCGTCCGGGTTTCCTGAGAAAGCCCTTCCAGATTGGGGCTGTCTCCGCTGCTGAGCACAAAGGCTCTTTACCCGCGACATCTGATCCCGGCCAGTGTGTCCGTGTGGTCCGTGCTGGGCAGATGTGGGGAATAGTGCCCGCGCCGCTCGTGCTGGTGGATCGCGAGGGGTGGACGGGAAATGAAACCCAAAAACTTACGTGCAGTATATGCAGATGTGTGCATGCATTTATGGGTGCCTTGTAATTCCCACTGCACAATTCCACAATTCCATCTCAGAAAAAAACACTCCCAGTTGGTCCGAAGAACTGTGGTTCTTCTTAAATCTCTTCGATAGATCTAATGATCCACACAAGCTTCTTTATAACATTAACTCTCCTTTTATATATATATACACATTGGATTGCTAAACAATAATAAACAACTTATTAAAATTACAGCATACATAAAGCATACATAGTTGTAATGTGGCGTTTTTAATCACTTTTTTTTGTTTGTTTTGAGAAGGTTTTTTGATTCAGAGGGTTGTTGCTTGGAAATGGCCATATATCTCCTGAATGTTAAATTGGCCCTTTGAATTTTCCTGCCACTTTTATTTGCCTTTTTTTTCTGCCTGTTTTGGACCATTTCTATTAAATTCCTCAATACTTTCATACTCAAGTTATTGTCTTGACCAAATACTCCATTTCATAAGGAAGGAATCTATTTCAAATGCGTGTTTAAACAGGCGAATTCAAAATTGCAAGGGTAGCACTGAGGAAAAACACAAATACCTTCCTGACTTTAAGTTGAGAGCCATATTTTTGTAGTAGATACTCATCTTTGAATATACTTGATTTGGAGAATGCTGTATCTTATCATGACTCTGCTCATACCTTGTGCTAGTTACACTAAGCATCTGTAAATATGCAGGAAAGTCGAGACAAACTGTTTTAGCAACAAACCACAAAGAAGAAGCTGTCACATGTTGCTTTGTGGACATTACAGAGCATATAGATGTTGGTTATAGGGCTAACGAGTGTATAACGGGCGCAGACCTAATTGCAAGCCCCTGCATGCCATCCTACACGACTTGAGTCCTTCAGAAGCGGATGAGCAAAAATGCATTCTGTCCTCAGCAAGGAGAGAGGGCAGAAAGTAAAGATCTGGCATCCCTCGAAAACGACTGTGTTTAATCTCAAACCTCAGCAGAAGAACTTAGCAGGCAGCAAAATGTAATTGCTGCCGTATCAAGAATATCCCTCATTCCAAATTAATTTCTTCTGCTTTAGGATCGCCCATTCTAAGCAAGTGCCTCTCCTAATGACTCTAAAACACTGTCCTAACCTTCATTTTGCAGACCCTGGGATATATTCTTCAGACTTAGTTTTATTAGCATATAAATAAGAAATTAAGAGTGTAAAGGAGTTCAGGTCAAGTCATTGTGTGGGCTTGGGCTGCCTGGCGCTGCTGAGCGCATCCTTCAGTGCCTTCGTCCTCGGGACAGTGGGTTATTGGCAGCGCCCAGGGCTGACCCTCTTCAGCCCTCTCAATTCTCTGCCTTTCCTCCCGTCCCTCGTTTTCCTGCTTTTCCGCCCATTCTGGGGCTGTGTATCTGCAAGCACTCTGTGCGTGACTTCCCCTGTTACTCCTTCTCTGCTCCACTTTCATGAACAGCAGGACAATCTCTCACATGGGACCTTTCCAAAGGAGGCTTCTGCACCGCAGAGCAGCAAAGAAATAAAAATAAAAATGGAGATTTTTAAGCCAAATCATTTTGCGCACGGAGAGCCCCAAGGGCTTAGAAATAAATTATGCAGATAATTCATATGTATATGTATAAACTCTGAATCCTTTGTTAGATAGGTATAAGAGTTGCTGACCCAAAAATGCTTTGACTAGTTATACCTGAGTGAGAGGGGCAGCAGAGCAGATTTTGAGAAGATAAATTTACACGGTCTGAAATCAGGGAGAAAGTGGGTTTGAAAAGTGACTTAAAGGGAAACTTGTTGGCTCCAGAACGACTCCAGGACATGGTAAGGAGCAGGAGAAGACCCTGCTGTTCTTAACGCTGCTAAAATGACTTGGTCTGCCACGAGACACCATGCCAGACCCCATGCTAAGGAAGCAATGAAGATTTACTCTTATGAAAGGTAACGCTTTGAAAACAAAGAGGATGTGAAACCGTAATTAACTCCTCTTTTCTTCTTTCCGCTCTTCTGAAATGATATAAATTGCAGAAATAGCTTAAAACTAGGATAGACTTGAAGATGGTTTATTGTTTCCTTGCAGAGGAGCGTGTTCTTCTCCATGTTTTGCAGTCAGCATCCTTTTGTTGGTTTTGTTCAAAGTCCTGTAGGAACGACCGTTAAAATTTTAGAATCCTTCGGAGGAGGATGAAAAGGAGATGCAAAATTACTGGGGGAGGAGATGCCCGAGTGCTTTAAACCTAACAGGAGGCCTTTTTAAAGGCTTCGTTGAAACACAATATTGTCTTCCAGGGTTAATCCAGGATAGTAATAATTAATTGTAAATTGAGAAACAGCTTTAATTCTTCAAAACTAGAAAAACCTGATGCACCAAGCCCACTGTCTTAAAGAGCTGGCAGAAATAATACAATGTGCCCTCACATACTGAAAGGCTTTCAAACTGCCTAGCTTTTGGAAAGAGAAATGAGACTAAAATTCACTCTCCCTTTTCTATAAATTTAACACAAACATGTTTTAGAATGCATTTTTATTTTTTGCTAAATTGGTGTGATTTTTGCCTGGTATCGAATAATCTAAGGTGTTGCTCTTTTTGGTTATCGGGACCTACTTTTTCATCAACACAAATCACTGCAATTACATGACCAGTAGAAAGGAGAAGGTTGATGACCAGTGATAAAGCCCAAGATGGATTAGTGTCGTGTTTCTTTTATCTTTGTTCCTTATCTTAAAAACCCATCCTTAGTTGTTTTTTTTTGTCCCAACTCTTACACTTTTTTATTTGCTCGCCTCCTGCTACCTGCATGAGAACCACTTAAGATATTAGTAGGTTTTCTTAATGCAAAAGGAAGGATTTTTAGATTGCGCTTTCATGCCCATCTTTTCACTCGATAGTGGCTTTATTCTGAGTAAAAAAAGATTTTATTATACTATGGTAATAGGTTAAAAATGCTGAAAACAGCACCATTTGCATATCTTTACTGCTTGTATTCTCTTGATTTGCATTCTCGTGAAGCTATCCTAGGAGATATGTAGAATCCATCAGGGAAAATCTGAGAGTTCAGAGACATTGGATTATGCAACAAAAAATAGTCACTGTCACACTACTGGCGGTTACTTAAAGAATAAAGAGTACCAGCTCCAAGCCCATACCTGTAGCTGGGGGTGTTGACTACATTTATGTTTGCTTATTTTAACTGAAACTTCCATCGAGTTTTCGTGATCTTTTGTAATATGTAAAAACTTCTGCGCTGTAACCTTTTTTTGTCTGTTTTTAAAGGCATACGATGGGTTTGCCAGCTTAGGCATATCGCGACTGCTGGAGCCTTCTGACATGGTTTTGCTAGCGATCCCGGACAAACTGACTGTGATGACCTATCTCTATCAAATAAGGGCTCATTTCTGCGGCCAGGAATTGAATGTGGTTCAAATCGAAGAGAATAGCAGCAAGAGCACGTATAAAGTGGGTAACTACGAGACGGACACCAACAGCTCCGTGGATCAGGAGAAATTCTACGCGGAGCTGCATGACCTGAAGCGGGAGCCGCCGCTGCAGCCGCCGGACAGCGGCCTGGCAGACTTTACTTCCCAGGACGATTCCGTGTTTGTGAATGACAGCGGTGTGGGGGAGTCCGAGAGCGAGCACCAGACCCCCGATGACCACCTGAGCCCCAGTACAGCCTCCCCTTCCTCCCGCAGGACTCGGAGCGACCCCGATCCGCCAAAATCCCAGCAGAGCTCTGGAAGGACTTCTGCCTCGGAGGAGGTTGGGAAGGGTGGCAGCGCGGACACAGCCCAAGCGCAGCCCATGCTGGGGAAGAAGAAATTGCTCAAAGCTGACACTTTGGACTTGAGTGATTTGCAACACGTCAGCGATCCCAGGGAGGACGCGTCTCCCACGGGGGCTTGTGAAGATGGTGACAGGGAAAGGCACCAGAGTTCAGACAGTCCCGTGGGTTTCTCGGAGCAAGAGAAACTGGGACATGCAGGATCCCCCGAGAGCCCAAAAGGAGATCCCAGTTCACCCGGCAAAAAGCCGAGTTTATCTCCTACTTCCAAGCTGGGATATTCCTATAATAACGATGCAGATCTGGTGAGGAAAAAGCGTGCTTCCCTGAGACAGGGAGAAACTGATTCTGAGCCTGATGCCAGAGCGGCTTTAAATCATGCAGATCAAAGTGCAAAGACAGCCCAGGTAAGAAACTCCACTTTTCTGTGTGCGTTCGGGTCGTCATGAAGTTTCCACTCGAGTTGTTTCCCCGCGATTATGATTTACACTATATCTGCAGTGTAAGTGACAGAGTAGGTGACATATTCTTATTGCTGGACAAATCAGCTTTAATAGCAGAAATATTTAAACTAATACATGATGCTGAAAGAAAGAGCCATTGCATTTCAAGTAAGTATTCTCAAGCAGCAAAAAGGAGACCTTGGGGCTTTGACCTATGTGTATGGAATCCCTAGCATCTTTCTCCTGAATATTGCACACTGAGGCAGTAAATAAAAAAGTGTTCTTAATTCATTGACCCGTATTCAAAAAAATATAATCTTCTGAATGACTTGAAATATCCCGCTCCAATTTCTAGCTCTTATGTGAGACCACATGCCCTTATGAACGCGGCCCACGATGATGAGGAAGGAACTCCTGCATGCCGTGTCGTGCTGCTGATTGAGCGGCCTTGAGCGTGTTACTTAACCATAATATCGGTTTTCCGATCTGTAAAGATAAAAAGTATATGCCCACCCAACTAGCAGATTTATGGCGAGGATGAAAGCCGAATATTGTAGAAATGCTGAGCATTATCAGCAAATAGTATCAGCAGAAAAATATGTAAAAAATGTTATCAGCCCTGCTTACAAATGTGCCAAACCAGATTCATAAGTTTATCCCCTTAAAGAACTTTCTTTAGTTTTGGTTTTGTTTGGCTTCATGCCACGAGCTGTGATAAGAAAAGTCTTCATTTTGTTGTAAGACAGACAGTCCATAGGTAGACGTTAGCAGACAAAATATTACTTCCTTGATCAGCTAATTTCTATCCTTTAATAAGTGAAGTCTCATGAATTTATTCATCATCGTCTCTGGGCAGAGGATGAGAAAGGAACAGTTTGGCCCACACAATAATACAGCAAGGAGAGATAGAGACAGGGTTTTCTGATGCGATTTTCACGTTCAAGAATGTCTTTAGACATTTATCTTCAGATGTCTTTTATCTTCTGTGTGTTTGCTCAAAGGAATCAAATCTCAGAAATGAACGTCCAGCTTAACCTCAGTGGCCAGCTAGAGCCAACCATTCTGCCCATCGCTGTTGCAGGAGCACAGCCTGCAGCCTCTGCCCAGGTTGTAGAGCACGGAGAGGCCTGGAGACACGTATTTCCAGAGTCTTCTTAGCTGTTCTTGACCAAGAGGGAGTTGTACGGGAATAGCTTGGAATATCACCTCAGCTCCACCGCGGATCCCCTCCTCTATTATTTCTGCTCAGCATGGTCATGCGTGTGAAGCTGGGACTTTCCTGTGGATATTCATAAACCAAACAGAAGACACTTTGCTTTTTTCCTTTGCCTTGTATCCAGACTCTTTGTGTTCAATTTAAGTTATGAATGAGCGATACCCATTTAAGCAGCCAACAAAGCATTCTATTTGCATACATATTAAAGTAAATAAGTAAACACAAGCACATTTAACATAGTTACCTGCCATGAAGGCAATTATTTTCTTTTTCCACTGTGGCAGTTTGAAGGCATAAAATGTTACTAGAAATTAAGTTTTAAGGGGAGGGGAGAGAACTGTATTCACATTATAAAGACCTCTGACTTTAATTTTATATTTTGATCATCTTTACTTTTCATTCTATAGAAGGCTCTGTCGCCCCATGAGGTTGTAAGCCATGCGGCTCCTGACCTTGGTTATAAAGGAAGGCTCCTGGCTATTCACTGCTGTATAAATGTGAAGTACCCGGGGGCTGCCTCACTGTTAATTATGTTTCTTTATTTTTAAGCAACGAATGCTGTCAAGACAGGAAGAACTTAAAGAACGAGCAAGAGTTCTGCTTGAGCAAGCAAGAAGAGATGCAGCTTTAAAGGCAGGGAATAAGCAGCTAACCGATACGGTCGCCCTGGCCCGCAATAAGCAGCTGAATGATGTAAGAAACACTGGCCAGTGTGGCACTGTATGGTTGAAATTCTCTGTACATCCTTACATTTTGGTGGGGAGCACATCCTTGTGGAATATCTCTTTCCTATGCTGAATGTCCCGGTGCTGCAACATCTCACATATCTCTGAGTTCACTTTTAAAGAGCAATTCTCTTGCTGCTACAGCCTTAGCCTAAGGAAGGTGCCTTAGACATCACTGGAGACAGAGATCTGAGAGCACCTTCGAGCACTGGCACTGCTTCTTCTAACAGGAGGGAGAACAAAAGTTATAACTAAAGGATAGTGGAGTCATTTATGCTATTTTTGATTCCTTCTTTTTTTTAGTTAATGTAAATGCATTCCCTGAGCCTCCTTTTAAGTGTTCCTGCAGCCAGTGAGGCTGCTTGGGACAGTTTGTTAGGGAGCTGGTGGAGCAATCCCCTTTATCAGGGAAGTGGCTGGTGCTGGGGCGCTGAGAAGCGGAGCTGCACTCCAAGCTCCAGTGCCCAAGCAGCTGTGGTGGCACCTCCAGGGCCTGCGGGTGACCTGCAGGGACGGGTCCTCTCTGTAGATGAATTTTTATGGCAACCTTCACAGTGCGGGTCTTGTAATTCGCATTGAAGACCGTGCTGTTAGCTAAGAATGCAAATGCAAATGGAAATAACGATACAGGGAAAGGCTGGGATTTTTGCTTCTCTCAGAGGCTAAGTCCAAAGGGCTTTGCTTTTTGCATAAATGGGATCACACGGTCAGAAAAGGAAGACAACTGCACAGCTCATTTCACCCTCTAAACTTGCTTGGGTAGGAGGTGTATGTGGCTTTTCTTAGAAAGTATTTCCTGATGCAAACTAACAAGAATTTCTCTCTTTTTTTAAAAAAATGAGTATATATACACACATGCCTTATTTGTGTAATGATAAAATTATGATAATGATGTGATTATTTTGTATTTAACTTTTTCCTAGATAACTGTAAGTTTGCTTTGGATTTTTTGATTGATTTGTTTATTTAAACAGTTTTTCATATGCTGAACTTCATCTAGGACCCAAATGTATAGATTATGCAATTAAAGGCCATATAAAATACATAGAGCGGGAGCTAATGAGGGATTGTACAACTAACCTAACTCTGAAATTTCCTAACTTTTTGAGTGCTTGACTTCCCAAACTCAACACTCTCATAACATATTTCAGTGTGAGACATACCTATGGTGAAGGGGAAGAGTTTATGATGGAGATCGATATATTATTTTTATGGTTTATGTATTATAAAAAGCTGACAGGTTGTATGCCTATCCATATGCATGGATAATCTGAATGAGGATGTGTGTATACAGCAAAATATATAGATCATCACATACATATTTCTATGGCCAGATGTTAGTTTAAGTTTGAGCAGCATCTTTTTTTTTTTCTTTAACATAACTGATGGTCATAAAGATGAGACTTTAATGTAGGTACAAAGTTATGCCAGTTTACTACTGGACATTGCTCATTTGCTCCTTGAAAAATAGCAGACTACTTCTGTTCCAGATTAATAATAATAATAACTTTCACTCAAGTGTCTTTTTGTAATTTGTATTAGCAGTGTAGGTGTCTATCCCACGTGTGGGATAATACTCAGTGTGTTGTCCAACGCAATGTTAATTCTGCGTTACTTTTTATTGTTATTTATTTGTTCTTAAATCTGGGTCATCTCTTCAGAGACTGCTCACAGGGCATGAATACTGCCACTTTTCCCATGATGTTTCCTTTCTCTTGGCTGTTCACCCCATTTCCTTGAGTTTCCCTCCTTGTTCCTGTGTTTTTTCATCTTCTCCTGTTCATACTCTGCGAGTAGCCCCGCATCACTATTTTCATTTGCTTTACTCAAAATTCAGTGAAATTGTGGGAGCAGAAGATTAAGACTTAAGCTCTTGCAGCTTTTCAGCTATTCCACTCCATCTTATACTGCCCATTGCCTCTCGGGCAATATCCTCTTCTTTTCCTTAGTGTGTGTCTTCCTTCGGTTTGCTGTCTCTCACTCTGTTCGTTTCAGCAATTTGTCCTCTGCATTTCAACTCCGATTCATGTTTTTCCTCCCCCAAATCAGCCTTCTCTACTCTTTCTTGCCTTAGATTTCTTCTCTTTTTGCCTTCTGCTCGATCATCTTCCATCACTGTGTGGTTCACCTGATTTAGTCCCAGTAATCGCTGCCTGCTTCCTCACTACTATCTTTTTAGCTCAATTTCTTTTTTTTTTTTTTTCTCACTCTTTTCCTGAGGGTTTTCACCACTAGGCCAACTCCTTTCGTGCTTCTGAGAACCATGAGATCTGCAGTCTGTGTTGAGCGTAGCAATGGCCTGATCAGGAACCCCTGGAAAACGTGATCTTGGTTTGGGGGGAATCATGCATTTTGGATGCTAGAAAGTGAACTTAAGAGCTCTGTGAACACACGGACGGACTTACCCTGTCCCCTTAGGGATCTCCTTCTTCTGGATAGATTTACAGACAGCTCTACCTTCCTGCTCCTCTTCTTGATATAGATGCGCTTGATGCTGGGGTACTTTTGCAAGACGTTCCTGTTATTTCCAGCCTGGTATAAGAGCTGCAGTCACTTAGCGTTCAGCCTGGAGAGCCTTTTTATTGGTTCCTCATTTTGATTTAACTCCCTTTTTTCTTGTCATTAATAATTTTGCAGTGTTTGGATTGGCATAACAGCATAACAGATCTGTAGAGATGGTTGCTAGCAGCTGGGGTTTGGTTGGGATAAGGGGTTGGAAAGGTAAGGAGACTGGATGGAGCTGCTGTGCCCAACCTAACCGGTAAAATAGACCAAAAGAGAAAATATTCGGGAAGAGCAGGGCTAAAAGGTCTTCTCTGCTAGGGTACCTTTCCTTGCCAAATCTGAAGCGGAATCCTTAATTCTCAAATTTCAGCCTAACTCCACTGTTAGCAAATATCTATGAAAGCCAGTGGCAAAATATTTGTCTTATTCTCCTTTAATGACTGGTCCACGTAAAGAATGGAAATTTCCTGCAGCTCTCGTTTACTCTGTATACTCCACTGGCTGTGGGTATGAAGCTGGTGTGATTAGGAGTTAAGAAATGCACTGGCAACTTTAATTAACCTCCTTTGTGTATATGCATTATGGTGCAGTCTTTGATGATGTGATCGCATAGTGTTTTCCCCAAAGCGAATGTGCCTCGGTTAACTCGGAGGACTGGGGTCCTTTTGGTTGTAGAAATGTCTGGAGGTTGGAGCAGGGCTGGCAAGGAGCAGAGGGAAGTGGTCAGGCCTTTGCCTTTGAGTTCCCAGTCGGGGCTACTGAGTCGTTTGAACCAAACCTCCTTATTACATGTGGTCATTAATTGCGTATCCTTCCTTTCTGGAGGTGAAGGTTGGACTTGCAGGTGTATTGAGCATCCCAGCTTCTGCAGGAAGTCAGTGGGAACTGCGCTTCAGACATCGAAAGGACTGCTTAAAGATTAAGGCACTAAGGAAAAAAGCAAGTAAAAGCCTTTCCCAACGAGCACCCAGTGTTAGATCCTTTTAGCTGGATCTCTCCATCTCATTTCTCATCCAAAGAGCCGAGTAATAACACCACCACGGGGTGCTGTGAGAAGGGAATGTGATTAATGCTTCTGAGGCTCTTAAAAGCTGCAGTGATGAGCACTGGAGAAAAGCACTTGAAGAAATTAATAATTCTGCCCACAGAGCAGTATTTGAATACTGTGTAGTAAAGAACAGTGCGACAAATTGGTAGGCCCAGTGAAACAGAAAATAAAGCGGAGAACACCAGTGGGTAAGAGCTGTCAGCTCTAGTTGTAAGCATATAGGAAAAGTCAGGCGAGGCTCTGTTCTAGTGGATGGATGGATCCACAAAGAGATGAAAATTAAGACTGTGCCCAGGACTCTGACTTCTGGAATCACCTAAATTCTGGGTACGTGACTAAAACGCTGTGAACTTTTTTTTGTAGCGTAGAGAGCAGTAGTGTAGTGTCGTAGCAGAGAGTGCCCTATAGCACGGAATTCACCTAAAATATTGCATAACTGAAAAAGGGGGTGATGTTCTTTCTAGCACAAATCTGCACTGGTGTTGTTTGGTTTTGCAAGAGCTAAAGATTCACCCTTGGTGAATTTAGGTGCAGGACTAGGCCCTTCACTCGGGTTCGGCCAAAGATTTGGACTATGTAGGGTGCCCACATCTCTTGCCTCTGGTAAACAAGGAAAACAGTCGTTCTTCCTTCACAGCCACATTGTGAGGCTGAAGACGTCAATTTATAAAGTAAGTATTTAAACCAGATTAATATAATCCGAAGGGGTGTTTTCAGGGAACAATTGCTATACTACTGCCGTGTTTAAATACAGCTGTCAATAGTCTACAAATATACAGGGAGATATCTTTTTTCCTTGCTATGATTGTTTAATACTTATTCAAGTGGCACAACAGTTATAGCTGCTTAAATATATAAAAAAAAATTAATATACATAACACATATTAAATATATATATTTATATTTATAAAGTATAAATATATCAATGTATATTTGATGCATAAAATATAATTTAAAATTAATACGTAAATGTATTAATATATAATATACTTAATATATGTAAAATATATTTAATATGTATAAAAAATAAAAGAGTAGTGGGGACTGTATTCAGCTTTTGTAGTAGAATTGCAGGTAGGAAGTAGCACACCCACAAGCTGTTACCTCCGAACAGGCAAACCCTGTCTGCATCCAGCAGAGGAGGCAGGAGGAAAGGGTTATGTTAAAAGGTTGCTTATTTTTGCTCAGAATATGGCTTTTTGTTGCTCACTTGCTCAAAGGGCTTGTTGCAGCTGTATCTAATTCATATTTAATAAGCTCTTTCTACTTCAGGTATCAATCTGTTTTGTGCATTGCTTTTCATTTTCATAAATATTTGAGTGCAAAACGATAACTTTTTTTTTTTCTGTATATGCCATGGACCGGTGGAAATGGAAGTCTTTTTAGACTTCCTTCAGAAAGCAACAAAAATCTGGAATTATATGAATTTGTATACTTTAATTTTATGGCTTACATTTGCAGATACGGGATGTTCCGTTAGCAATGAAATGAACGTAAAACATGGTTTTAAATGTTCAGGATGAAAAAAAGCTTTATTTAGCAGTTCCAATAACTGGTCCCATCCAGCAATTATCTCCCTGTCCTTCTGAGCAAAAAAAAAGCTCATAACTATTCTGCTCTAGTAAGTGACCAAAAAGTATACTATAGGCAACACATACAGAGGTGATACAGAACACAAATTCACAGTAGACAACAGAGATGAAATCCTTTAATTTGATTGAAAGATGTCTTGAATTCAGTGTACAAGCGCAGATATTGTTTGCTCCAAATATTTGTAATAATTTCTTGAAAATGAATAGTGGATATTTTTACTCAGTCATTTTTTTATTTACACCTAAAACTAGTTACACTGTGTTAGGAAAGGCATCTAGGTAATCGGCAGAAATGTTTTTTGCAGTCTTACAAGTTGGAAAATAAATGTAATATTTGTTCGTTTAAGGCAAGTTTACCACATTACTCCTATATTATTTTATAAGAAAACTAAGAGAGAAAAGCTGTTCTGTATTAATTAATCATCCAACAAGTATTTATTAAAGTGTAAGACTTTGCAGATGGCAAACTTGGTCTTTTAATATTAATTGGAAAATATTGATCAAGAAAAGACTGGTCTGTCATGCTGGTGACCAGATTTAGATACGATCACATGATCTTGAGATTACAAAGAGGCAGTTCTCATCTACTTACTAGAAAGATTCCAATTTATTTTGGTAATCTCTGAGCTTTTGTAACTTATTCCCTGTTGTTCATTTATGTGTTTTGTATGTATGCCACTATACAGTAGTTAAATACGGTTTAAGCTGATAAACCATGCCGTATAGTATTTACATTTCATGGGTATTCCAAGTTTTATAACTGTTTTGACCATACACTTTTCTTTAAATGAAGGTTAGAGCTGCTGACTGAACACTCCAAGCAGCTGAGCTGATATTTACTTCACTATAACGACATGCTAAGACTGAGGTAGCCCTAACTTGTTTCCTTCAGTTACTTTATTTCACATTACTCAATACCTGAAAAAATAGAAAATAGTTTTTAACTTTCCAAGAAGGCTCTGCAGTTTTTGACTTCATATTCCAAATGTCTAAGGATTTTCTTACTATGTAGTTGTGATATTTGGCTATGCAAAAATATTGGAGTATAGCACGCACCGTCGTAGCTGGGAAAACAAATCAATTAGTGCAAGTGAAACTCATTTCTCAGTGGAATTAGTGTGCACTGTCACTGGTACCAGGAAGGACTTTACAGATAAAGTGTAACCTTTGATAATGCAAGGCAAATGTTATCCAGTTCAAGTTTCGGATGTAAATGCTTGAGGTTCTTAGCTGCATTTGATTGCTGTTATTCCATTCTTTGCATCTGTTCACACCAGTCGAGCATCTGGCCTAAATGTAAATATGCAGCAGGTGTTCTGTGTATGTAAAAGATGTCGTGGAGCCTGCAGCCATAACGTTAACACACAGGATCCCGTAAAACACACTGTCAGTTTATTAACCGAGTTAAGGTCATCGGGATGACACTAGTTTAAAACCCGAAGTGCTTCCTATCTGAGCAGAAATATCAGCAAGAAAGGGGCTCGCGTCTCGGATGCTCTTTTCATCCCGCCGCTAACGCCTGCGGCCATTTTCCACACGGACGTTGGGCGCGCGCCGTCGTGAGTCCCGGGATGACATCGCTGTGACTTCGAGCTGTATTCTGCATTGCCCGGGCTGTTATTGCTCAGCATGCACAAGGGTAGAGTTAAAATCTTTATTCATTTCAGTTAAAAATGTTCCTTTTGTTCTCCTTATCATGTTCAGGCTTTCCCAAGGATATATGCCTTGAACGGAGAGTCACATGTGCATTACTAATTGTGTGCCATTGTATTTACGGGTCCTAGTGGTGGCACTGTGAAGCTACTAATTCTTTTGCTTCACTTGATGTAAAATAATCTGAGTGTCTTTGATAGCAGTGAAACAGTATTAATTGTTTTGTACATTTCTTGGTCACTCGTCTTAGGTGGTCTTCATAATCTATTAGAACTTCCAGCCAGATTGCTGTAATGTCATGCCTCCAGCAGCGATTAAATTGGTAATTAATGAACAGGCCTTGGCAACATAAACCACATCCCGTTAATTTTCCCTTTGGAGTTTTTCAGAAGTTGTCGTCTCTGTCAGAAAGCATTGCGCCACCTTGCTACAGCCCCTTGGCATGAAACCACGACGGCTCGATTTTTTGCAGCCATTAGTAGATCAGAGCAGTAATTTCACAGTATTTTGGTCAGGGTAATTATAGTACCAAGTACCGAGTAGAGTCGGGAATTTGCCCGAGAAGCCCAGAAATACCAGGTGAGCTTCCTCGTGTGCACTGGGTCGTTATGATTAGTTTAATTGGGCTTTGTTTGATGCCGGCCGCGGCAGCTCTTTGTGCGGCGGCGGCTTCGGCGGGCCTGACCCGACCTGACAGCGCATGCGGGCGCGAGCGCTTTGAAGCGGGCTGCTCCGGACGGCGCGACCGCCGCTCCGCCGCGGCACCAACGCCGGGTGTCTCCGGCCTCTTCCCCAGCCGTCGGGGCTGTCGGCCACGCAGGAGGAACCGTCTCCAGCAGCCGCCTTGCGTGCGGCACGTGCCACCACGACGGCCCTTGGAGGTGGCTCCTCGTGGCGGCCCCGTCGAGCTCGGCCAGGCTGCGGCCACGGGACGGGGGCGAAGGCGGCCGGACCTGAGTGCTGGCGTGTTCCACGCAGTCCTGTTGCTCAGTGCTCCCAAATGGAGCGCGGCGGAGATCAAAGCGCGGCGCTGAGCGGGGACGCCGCGAGGGAGGCAGCTCCCTCCATCGCACCGCGAGAGCTAATCAAGCCATCAGGCCTCGCAGCGCGCCCCGGGCCTCTCGGCTCTGACACCTGCCGGTTTGTCAGGACAAATTGAAATTCTGGGTTCACGCTCCCCGCCGCTCCTGTCCTCCCTTTTTCCCTCTGCCTCGGCCGAGCTCCAGGGAAAGTGGCCGGGAGCCGCAGTGGGAAGCGGAGCTGGGGCCCCACTGCATCATCCAATAAGGAGGGAAGCAAAAGAGACACCCAACTCCGAGCCATTTCTCTCCTTTGCTTTACTCCTTCCCCCTCCTCAGCTTGCTAATGAACTTTTCCTTGCTGAAACACTTTCAATTGGATTCGGGATGTAGTTTTTTGAGTGTCAGCTAAAACAAAGTCATGTGAAAATGCCTCCCTCTCGCACGCTCCCTCTCTCTCTCTCTCTCTCTTTTTAATTGATATGATTTAGGCAGAGGAAAATGGTGAGGGGGATTTTTCTATTGCCGAAGCAATTTTTAGGGGATTTAGTCTTACTTAGCCTGCAGGTCTTCACGCTAATGAGAGCACTTAAGTTACGTCCAGGCGTTGATTAGACAGCTCTTCTATCAACTGGAGCATGAGTGTTTGTATTTTAGCTACCTTTTATATGTTAGAAAATGCATATGCGTTTTTATGACTTTCTGCTCTTTGCTGCATATCTTTAATTGCAGTTTTTCTCATGCGAGGTAGCTCTGATGCTGTTGACAGAGTGCAGATGGCAACAGGCAAATACTGCATCTCCGATTAGAAGTAATGCCCAAAATTGTATCTGTAAACGCTGCAAATCGTCACTCAGATGCATTCCAGAAACCATTATGAGCTCCCTTAAATTCTAAACCCATCCATTCAGGGAACACATAATTATGTCTTAAAAAAAAAAAAAAAGGAAAGAAAAGCAGAGAAAAAAAGCAGCCAAACAGTGGGTGCTGACTGTGCCTGCAGTTTCTGTGCGTGCGTGTTCACAATTAAGACACAATAGTGTCTTAACAATTTTCCGAGCCATTCTGAAAAGTACAGCTTTTGTAACTTTTTGACATTTCCGATTAAAAAATAAAATAAAATAAAACATTGCCACCAGCTTGCACTATGAGCAGCCTGTAATAACAGTTAAAAAAGCTTTCTGAACTATTTGACAAGATTTCTTGGTGCTGAGGCCATATGCTGTAGCCTTTAAGCTATTTCTTCCTATCAGTTTCATTATCACCTGCCTCTGAGTCTCCAATATCATCAGTAAGCACATGCAGAATCATAATTATGCCATGTACAAGTTCTTTGATAACATGTACAGTTTTCTTCTTAATTCTTTATCAAATGCATTGATCGTGGCATGTGTGCATTGATCCAGGTCCACCATCTGGCTGTGTGTGATAAGCACAGTGGCATCTTTGCATTTCCACTGTCATTCATTGCGCTACAATTTGGCTGCAGGGGAGTAGTGGCTGGGATTAGCCCTGTTCTGCTACTTACTTGCATTTTAAGTTGACACCTCTACAGCGGCTCAGACCACATTACAAACTGAAACACATACGCACGACTTAGTGATGTGACACTCCTCAATAAGCTTACTCCACTAGCTACTCAACAATCTGTAATTGGATTTGTAGGAATAACAGCAAAAGATTTCCTAAGAATTGCTGGGGACAGAAGGTGAAGTTTTCTCATTATTGGCAAAAGGCTAGGTATAGATCCTGGGCGATTGGTATTTTCCATTAAAAACAAGCTGCCAGCAGTTTTGCAGGACATTTTCAAAAAAGAAAAAATAGAAAAGCAAAATGGGATTGGGGAAGGCACACGGTTGCGCTTGTTTCTTTGCAGTCTGGTCACACGCAGGAGGCGTGTGACCCCTCTGCCTGTCCCCTGGAATTAGGAGCAGAGCAGGGGGCGAGGACCCGGTGGGACGTTGCTGCAGAGGGCAAGTCCTGCCGCTCCGCGCGCCGTGATCCCGGCGTCGCGGGGAGGAGGCCGGCGCGGGGCTGCTGCGGAGCTGCTGCCTGCGAGCGGCTTGCCAGGACGCGCCGTTTCGTAACGCGGCTTTTTGTTGTTGTTGTTGTTAATTGCAAAGTCAAGTTTACGCAGGAGCAAAGCCCTGAAGTGGAGCTCGGCGAGCATTGCCTGCTGCAATGAGTAAGCAGCTTCTTGGGAACTGGGTTACCGAGAGACACCGAAAACATCAGCTTTAGAGCATTGACACATCGTGCCCCGGCTGCACGGCGGCACCGTGGCCGTGCAGTGCCTGGGCCTGCGGGCAGTGCCCGGGGTGGCCGCAATGCCAGTGCCAGGCGCAAGGAGCCCCCGCACGCTGCCGCCTTCGGGGATCACTGCCCCTCATTGCGCTGCGGGAGGAGGCAGGGCGCAAACTTGCATAAGCAAATGCCCGCGACAGAGTTAACGTAGAGCTTTGTTGCCGCTCGGGGGTTCGATTTGCCTCTGGAGGGCTTGCAGCGGATGGCTCCGGCATCAGCCACGCAGAGGGAGGAAACCGAAAGTGTGTTTGGATTGGGGTGTTTGAGGCGGTTCCTAACCCTGAGTGCAACGGGAAGGAGAAACGCTCAGCCCCGGCGGCACCGAGGGGAAGCGCCTAAAGGGTTAACTGGGTTAAATCTTATTTATCTGAATAGAACTGCAGGGCTGTTTTGCAGAACGCTCCTGCACAAATACCTATGGTTCACTTTGACGTTACAATTTTTTGTTGGTTTCTTTACTTTAAATACTTGAACTGCTGGACCTTTTACTTTTTTCTCTGAGAAAGATGTATTTGTACCAGATTAGAAAAGCTAAACTGTTTCTTTACATTGAATAATCAGCCTGTCATGACAAATCTATCTCCTTCTGCATGAGTAGGTGCCAGTTTGACTAGCTTCTTTTAGGCTCACACTGGGTTTTAAGCTGGATCCATGTGCATGACTGGCAGTGCATTTGTTGGGCCAGATCTAAGGAGCCAGAGAGCGTTCAGCTCCTTTTTGCCTACAAAAGAGCAGCCAGACAACCAGCAAGAGGCCTTGGATGTAGCACAAGGTGATACTTACTTAGTCAGCCATTCTTTTTTTTTTTCATATATATATATATATTTTTTTTTTCTTTTGGTAAACCAAGAATTTATCAATTTCACAGCAACACAAGGGATTACATTTTCGTAATCACCCGCTACATTTTCGGTGGGTTATTTCTCTAAAACCGGCGTTCTTCACGCTGTGAATACTGCACCAAATGAATTGTACATTTTCCAGGACAAAATAAATAAGATTGGAGAAAAAAAATCCTTTTTTTTTTTTTTTTTTTGGTGTCTAGCATGTCTTTAAAAATACTGTCTAGATTTTACAGAGGCATTTTCCATTTTTGCAGTCCCGCAATCCCATTTTTCTGTGTGTTTGGGGTCTTTTTTTTTCCCTCAAAGAAGCAGCTTTGCGATGAGGTTATTTGCGATTCCTCCAGTTTTAGACTTTAGGCCACTTGGGCTTCATTCTCCCTCACCTCCTTAGCCGTTCAGTGGCCCAGAGGTTGCAACCCGGTAGCTCCTTTTTGCACAGCAAGCGGTTGGCTCTGCCCTGTGATCTCCTTCCATGCACAATATTTCCAAACTCGGCCTCATTTTATGGAGACTGGAGGAGTTGATGCAGGCAGAAGGCGGAAAACAGCCGAGATGTTTATGTCTCACTTCCTACTTAAATAGATGTGAGTAGGCACAAAAATGCAAGCCCCGGGTCGCAGCGAGCACGTCCTGCCCCAGCACTTCGTGTTTGTGCTCGCTACCTGGGTGTTTCGAGCTCCTCCAAACTGGTAGCGCACGGCCCAAGCATAAACACGGTCCCTAGGGCCATCAAAGATTTAATCTGACCAGATGGGACAAACTTGAGAAAGATTTTGACTTTCCACTCTGTTTTGCAACAAGAAAGGCTGATTTTTTCCCTGGGTCCTTTCTTTGTTAGCAAAAGCCGAGCTCGGGACATCCCCAGAGAAATGAGCAGGTGTGGCCATTTACAAGCATGTCTGCTTATATTATAAACCACCAGAAGAAAAGTTGGAACCGCTCTGAAAAGATCCGCTAAACACTTTTAATGTTTCATTCCAAATCCTATTTACTCAAACAAGAGCCGATCAAGGTCACGGTAAGCCCCAGCCTGCCCAAACTGCCCGAGCCTTTAGAAGACCTTGTAATTTTGTGCTCCCCTCGGCCCCCCCTCGCTTTCCACCCGCGTTGTGCGCTGTGAATAGGTGCGTGTGGGGAATCCCGGCCTCCGGACAAGCCCGGAGGCCTTTTCCTTTCTGCCGGGCCGAGGGCAAGGCGAACAGAAATGCCCCTCAAAGCGTCTTGTGGGTTGCAAAGCCTCTGCGAGGGGCTCGGCGGCTGCTTTTGCCCCCTCAATGCCCATCGCCAGCGCGGGGAGCGGGCATAAACCCACGGCTTCTTCGCCCAAAGCAGCAGCAGTCGGCGAGTACAAAAAGGACCCCCTAACAGCAACCAGTTTTATTTGCCTCCGTGGGGCCCGGGGCCTCCTGGAAGGACAATTGGATAAAGTTGAGGCTTGGAGGAGCTCACGCTCCTTGTTCCCGGACGCAGAAGCTCTGGCCTTTTTTCTCCCTGCTCCACTCGTAAGCAGAAGTCTGCGAGGGGGCTGTAGCTGTGTCAAAGCTGTTGGGATGCCACTGCTGATCACTTTAATTACGAGGACTAAGGAGGATAAAATTAAAAGTAGCACCATTGAAGCAGTGGAAGACGGCTTGCCGAGATGGCGGTGAACTGTGAAATATAAAAACTGCATACCAATACATTTTTATAGGAGGGAAACAAGGAATTGCATTGCTTATTCCTGAGGAGTTTGGCCTTAAAAGGGGAAGTTTTACTTGCTGCGCAGCCGCATGGCAGATTCTTAGACTGTTCCCGAGTCCTTGGGGGCAAATAGCAGAATAAACTCAAATGTCTCGTGGGTCAGAGCGGGAGAAATGCGCCTTGTTTTCTCCCTGAGACCAAACTGCTCTGCAAAACTGCCTGTACGTGGGCTTGTGTGGTCCTTGCTGTGTTTGAGCCGCTCTTTCTCCCCGGCTTTTTTTCCCTTCAGGTAGGGATATAGCTGGGTTCGTGCCTGTATAACTTCTCTGCAGCACTTTGCTTTCCAAAATCCATCGGAAAGATTTGCTTTTTAGGTAACTGCTCCATAACTCCAGTCTTAACCGCTGCATTTTTCAGGCTTTTTTCCCATCTCACCGCCGTGGCTCCTTCCAGGCGGGTTTCCCTCGCCAAGGCCGGCCATGGGCAACTCGGATGCATGAATTGAATTTCAGCAATAAATACGCCACTTTTCTCTTATCCGCTGGTGATGATTGGCTTAATCAGCACACACACACACACACACACCCCGTAATCTGTGTTTGCTTGGAGATCCCCAGGATGTTAATGACTATGCTAATAACCCGGAGACAAGTCCGCTTGCAGGAGGAGGGGAGAGGACCAGGCTACTCTGCTGAGGGTATTTTTGTCACCCAAATTGTCACTTTCTGTGGTCCAGCAAGGAGAGGTCGTTCAGCACAAAACCCCTCAGGAATCTCGCTGTAAATTTTACCCACTCCTGAAAAGTCACTGAAACCAAAACCGCAAGTTCCCGTACCCGGGAGTTGTAAGCGGTGAAGATCCGAGCGATTTTATTCTGTGTAAACTTGAATGTAATTAATGTTACCAAATACCGTGGGCTGAAAGAAAATTGGTTGCCGTGTCAGTTGGCTGCCTGTGAATTAAGGTGATCCATTAGAATGCCTAGGAGCAGCTTTGGGCTTGCCGCTTGGATAGGGTCCGGATCCATTTGGATCAGCGGGTGCCGTGGTGGGAGGCGGCAGGGCCAGAGCAGCGAGCGCTGGGATCCGATCGAGAATCTGTCACTCAGGCCCAAGATATTGCGCTGTGTCCATACGCCGTGTTTACTGTGGGGTTTTATGAGTTGTAACCTGCCCATGCAAGCTGTTAATGAGGCTAAATCTGACTGCTGGAGGATTGAATTACCGCGCACCTCTGGGCTAATGGTTCTCAGCAGAGAGCCCCATTAGGGCTGCCTTGGGATGCCTGCATTTGCATTCGCGCTATTGTGCCTGCAACAATGCTGAGTAAATAGCTACAAACAAACAATTTGCATGGAAATGGCTGAAATGTACCTAATTAGTATTTGGGGCTTGTTGTATTAACCATCGCTTAAGCAAAATAGCACTTAGGAGCAGCTCTTCCCGAGGGCTGCAGGTGCGCAGGGTTGGGGCCCTGGTTGGGTGGGAAAGGTGCCAGCGTTGCCTCCAAAATTTGGCATTTTGCTGTATTCCGCTTAGTTAAGACCAACAGCGAAAATCTTGGGCTTTATCCTGTGTGTTATACCAATAATGTGAAGTTTTAGATGAATTTGACTTAAACCCAGGTGCTGGCTTTGTTACCTTTAGGAATATTTGTAATGATGGGGTGGGGGGAACAGTCATGTAAACTTCTCCCAAATTTAGAAAAATCCAACTTTTTTCAGACCAGAACTGAAATTGTCCTTCCTCTGTGGTTTAATGTCTTTTCATCGATATGTTTGGATGCATCTTTTTATCCATATTTTTCAGTTGTGACGTGTTAGTCATGTCCAAATTTTGTAAATTTTCTCATTTACAAAACTGAAATATTTTTATCCTAATATAATTACAGGTTTGCATAGATGAATGTTATCTGAGTTGATTCCCAGAATAAAGCATATGATCTTTTTAATTAATGAGCAAACCCACAGTCATAGTGCAAATAGTACATTTTTTTCGATAAGGAAAAGTCTTTTTTTTGCTCTGCAGCCCATTGCTCTTTCCCTAATGCTCAGTTGTTTCTTTTTTGTTCAAGAAGATTTATCCACTGAAGCCCAAGGGTTAGATCCCTCTCTGTACCTCACTTTGGATGTCGTTTTACCCTTTGAAGTCAGCTTGGTTAATGGAGGAATCAAGAGCAGCATCTGGCTTCTCATTTCAGCTATGACAAAACGCTACTCAAACCAGCAATTCAACTAAAACCATTTTCACAGCCACAATAAAACTTTTGGTAGCTGCAACTTTGAACCCCAAGTTTCAGACACTCATTTTAATCAACCTATTTTTATAGAACTTAATTTACGGGTACTTTAAATTGTAAATAATTTTCTCTCGCAACAATAATTTGGGGAATGCTTTAAAAAGAAAAAAAAATCTGATCCGTGGATGTCTTTAAAAATTGTGGTGTGACACCCAACTGATATGGAACATCCTATTTATAACGTGGGCCAAGCACCACGCTGTAAACCAGTTACTATCATGATGATCAGATTGAGAATGAAATTGCATTTCTGTCAATTACTGACTTGGCAACTGTTCAATATATCTTAGCAGCAGGATGAAGAGCGGCGTCGGCAGCTGAGGGAGCGAGCTCGTCAGCTAATAGCAGAAGCTCGATCTGGAGTGAAGATGTCAGAACTTCCAAGCTACGCTGAAATGGCTGCAGAAAAGTTGAAAGAAAGGTCAAAGGCATCTGGAGGTGAGTTAAGGAACCTCAGGTCTTATTCCTATGGCAACCCAGAAGGCGGAGAGGACCTTTCTGGGTGTCACTTTTATTCACACTTCAAACTGACGGTGTCGGGAATTGTTGTGCAGCAGGTGCAAATATCAGAAGAGCGTCCGGAGATAAGTTTTCCAAATCAGGGTTATATCACTTAATTCCCGGCAATTAAAAGGAAGGGCTATATGTGATTGTAGAGAAGTGATATTTAATGTGAACCACTCACTCCAATGGGCCTGTTATTTATGGATTTGCCACTACCCATGATTTTTGGAATTTCCTGATGTTTGCTTACAGTCCCTCCAAGATGTATTTTATTTAGGAGTAGGGCCATAATATTTGGGGAAAAGAACATGAGGAATACCCAGGAACTTTATATTTTTATTAAATATGTTCTAAAACACTGTTTTAAAGAAGGCATGTGGGACTTGGAAGCAATAACCTTTTGATTTTAATGGCAGTCTTTTGACACACCTCTTGCCTTTACAGATTTTCAGTTGTAATATTGCTATAATATTATTAAACTGACTTTGAAATGTCATTACAATTCATATACCTGCCAGTGCTGCATGCAGGAGTAATGTAGTGTCACTCAAATGGGTCCTGAACACACATTTCTGTACAGGCTTCTCCCTCTTTTAGTGTCTCCTACATATTCGAAGGGGAAATTCTGTTTTTTGTACTAACATGTAACTGTAAAGCAGAGAGTCAGGCAAATCCAGCTTTATATTTGCAGCACATGTAGGTTCAGCAATGAAATGACTTTTTTTTCCTCTACGATATATATTTTCTACATACATGTTGAAATGCATGTTCTTACATATTAAAAACTTGTTCTTATTGCGTACTAAAACCATACATAATGTCAAAGAGAAAGCAGTTTGTTGTGTGTCTCTCTTTGGCTCTAGTCCTCAGTTTTCTTCTCTCTACCCAGTAATTCAGTGTTGCCAACACACTCTTGCTTATTGATAAATAGGTACATTAGTCATTGATGGACAATAAGACATTTTATAAAAATTCTCTGAACATACAAAGATTTTGGTCCAGAGTGTGCTCTGAGGCCAGAAGGGACACCCCAAGTGCTTAAAAAGAGAAGAAAAAGGGGAAGGGAGATTGGTCGTGGTTCCTGTTGCAGGGCTTTCCCAGTCCCAAATGTCTCTATTAAACATGCAAGAGTATGCATGTACACACATGTATTAAGCATGTAAGAGTATACATGTACACACGTGTATTAAACATGCAAGAGTATACATGTACACCCATGTATTAAACAGGTAAGAGTACATCCCCTCTGGTTTTACCAATTTCTCCCTGATTGTCAGCCAGGGAGTTGTTGAAGTTCCTTGTTGGGTTGGACGGGCCATGGAAGTGCAATGGCCCCGTGCTTGTATCTTCAGAGTACTGTGATGTTCTTCATCCCTCTGCATGGTTGGTGATTCCCCATCCTGCTGATGCCCTATCCTGCTGATTCCCCATCCTACTGATTCCCCATCTCAGTTTTATCCTGCTTGTCCAGATTTCTATTCCTGCCACATCTTCCCTCCCATGCTTTCCGTGCACGTCCCACGTGCTCAGTTAGGTGGCAAGTCCCTTGCAGTCACTAAATGTCGCCACAATGTGACTTTCTCTAAGATTCGGCCTTCCCCGATGAGAATTTCCTCTGAATTTTGCTGCTGGCTCTTTCTGTCCGTCATTAGGTTTATCGACTGTCTTAGAGGAACTGTGTGCTTAACACTTGTGCAAACAGTCCTGAACGCTTCCTCTCCCACTAAGGAGAGCCTTTTAGTCCCTCTATTGGCCAGGGTTCAGGTTCTTCAGCCTGGTTAAACTTGCCATGGGCAAGTTTGGGGATTATTGCTTTCAGGGGAACTGGATCTGTCTCCCTGGTTTCTCCAATTTCTCTAAATATCTGTATCACGCTGTTTCTCCAGTAGTCTCCCACGCTGTCACTGTTGCAGTAAAACTTGATGCAACTCTTGCAAATGCTGCCAACCACCTCATTCCATTGCTCCATAGTGAATTGTAGGCAAATTCGGTCCCTCTTTTGGTACATCTGAATGTCTGTGTGCAGACTGAGCCAAGTTCTGCTCTCTGTTGCTCTCTGCAGCCAATCCACAGGTCTGTCATCCGTATGGAAGTATGTATGGATGACTGCATATGCGCTCCCAGTTTCAGTGCTGTTAAAAGAACAGATATATGAACATCAACAACTTACCTGAAGCTTTCATCATTTTACCTGTTGAGTTTTGTCTTGTATAGCATCACTGCTTTTCAACTTTGGCGTTATCTCCTTGGTTTGTATTTTCTGCATGAGTTTTCCTCTGTTCATGCAGCATTTTGTCCAAGTTATCTAGACTACTCCAGTTTTCATTCCCTGTCTCCTCCATGTTCTTTTCCTGTCAATATGTGAATATTCCGGCATTTCCTTGTACTCGTTCCTTCTCACAAAGCTTTCTTTATGACCCACCTGCAACGTATTTCCACAACACTCTCCATAATTTCATATGCTACTCCCCATCTCTACTCAAGAAATCCATTCTTCTAAAAATGGAATAGTTCTGTGAAATTACACCAACAATTTATAATCAAAATAAATCATAACTCTTTCTGCTTGCTCTTTCAGTTCTTCATTTCCAACGCAAATTAGCATTTAATACACAGTGTCTCCTCATTGTGACTGTTGTGAATATTCCCCCAGGTGCATTCATGTGTAGTTGTTCTGTTGCTGCCTGTAGCCACGCAGAGTTCCTCTGCAGTGCCCAAGGACATGTTTTTAGGAATATTGTGGGTCTTTTGAGCTCTCTTTCTTAAACTCTTCTTCTGCATTGATCACCGTTTTGATTTACAAAAAGGGAAGGTACCAAAACGTTTTTCACTCTCTCAATTCAGTTCTGGAGAAAAAAATCAATGTTTGGATTTTGGAGACTAAAGACTAATTCTAAAGACTAATTTCTTGCTCGTACTGCTGGTGAAGATCTGCTGTCTTTCAATATTTCTGTCCTCTCATTGAGAGTTTTGTGTTTTGGCACTGCTGCTACATCCTCTGCTAAAGGCTTTATTTAATCATGGTCTGAGAAACTCCAATGCCTATGGCAAAGAGAAACTTTCCTGGATAAGCAGCATCCTTTTCTACAAAATGCCGTCTTTTTCAGGAGGTTATTTGGCACGTGAGGCAGAAACTACTTCTTTCTGCCAACAGCCAGAGGGTCCAGGATGGCAGCTTCAAATTTATTAGATGTCCTGCTAGCTTCGGGCTGATAAGTAAACGCCTTGAGATGGATCCTGGGACAATGTCAAGATAGGAATCCAAATACCCTCTCTTTTCCCAGCAGCGAGGGGGCCAAGGAATTGGCATCTTATCTGGGTGTTGTCCCTGCTCTTTGGGGATGTGGCTGGCGTTCCTGCTTCCTCATGGCACATCTCTCCCTTTACGTGGGATGACAGGTTTGCAGGGAAGTGGCCAGGGTTTACAGGTGGCCACTGGGCAGCAGAGGGAGAAAAACCCCAATGGGCAGGATGGGGGTAACACAAGCCTCATGTTAAGAGGGTTTAGTGAGAAAAGTGCCCAAAACAGGCAAAAAGAGGGGGAAAGGCAGAAAAAGAAGCATCCAAATGTGCTGTAGGACCCAAAATAGAAAAAAAAATAAATAAAAGATGTTGGGAGCAGTGACAAAAGCTGGAAAGACACAAAGAGGTGGTGCAGCTCAGAAACCTCAATTTTGTGTTTTTAATAGGCAATGTTCTCCCTTCTGGCAGCTACTGCTGCACTTTCTTGTCCAGACAGCTGGTTTCTTGTGCACATGAACCAGCACCTCAGCTCTGTGCTTCTTCCATTCCCTTTGCCTTCCTCATGGCTGTTCACGTTCTCTTAGTCTGGAGACTCTGAGTGAACTCTGTACCTGGAAGGAAATAAGCTTAATGTATCAGTGTGCACAACCTTGGAGGTTGTCCCAGAGACAGTCCTGGAGGCTGGAGATGTCTTCTTCCCTGCAGGACCAGCACTGCTTATGCAAGAGCAGTGGCAGCTTACGTGTGCTCCTCCACACGTGTGCTCCTCACACGTGTGCTCCTCACACGTGTGCTCCTCCATACGTGTGCGATGCAGCCCACACGCCTCACCTCCTCATGAACTTTGTTCCTTTCCAGCTTTGTCCAGAAGCTGAGATGCTCCCGTGTGATTCCTTCCATTTAGACTGCAGATTTTAAGGGTTCTGCTCCGTCTACAGCGCAGCAGGATGTATTAGCTGTAAAATTGCTCTGGATCTTTTTTTCCACCTGTGTTTTTCTCAGGCCCTCATATATTTCAAAAAAAGTCTTATTTTGACCTGTGTCTGGCTCTCGTCAGTCCAGAATTACAGCTCTGTAGATAATGACTCGTGCTGTTTAGCTATTTATATATCTTTAAGTATGTATCTTTAATTTTGTTCTTTCATTCACAGTATGATCAGAGTTTGCTCTCTTTCAAGGATCCACATTACATGTCTTCTCAAGAAAGCATTTTTTTAGCACTTCAAAATACAGCCCCCAGTTCTAGAACCAAGAGCTTTTTCTAACTAATATTTCTTTTTTCATAAAAGACATCTGTTATCTCTTCATCACGTTATTCCTTTTATTGTTCATAATTGCAGGGTCATGTTGGAACATGCTTCCAAAACATGCTTTCAGTTTTATTACCATGGAAGTACTTTGCACTTGAATAAAGCTAGGGTGTTTTAGAACAAAGGACCTGTCAACTTTGCAAAATATTTGGAAATTTTGAAATTTCTTACAAAAAATGCTTGCAATTGACAGCTCCTTACAGAGAGTAAGGGTCGTGATAGTCATGCTCCACTGTAAGACCTGCCGACTTTAAATGAAGTATGAAGTCAGGTGATTATGTGGCACAAGGGACGGGTCAACATTTCCATCTCTTTTGTTGTCTAAACCAGTGGTGTCAAAGCCAGTGCCTCCAGTTTCTTCTCACTGTATGAAATTAGGGAAAATCAAATAATCTCATCTAAGCATTCCCTTAGTGTGGGGCAGCCCTCAACGCCGGCATCTCGCTCCACGCTACGAGCGCTTGGTGCTGGCTGCTGCTTGCAGGCTGACCTTGCTCCTGCCTCCGGGCACTTTGGGTGCCTTGGAAAGTCGTTTTCTGGCTCCAGATGGCTTTGATTTCCCTCTGCCACTGCCAGGCTCCTCGTTCATTGCCTCCTGCCTTTCTGCAGGTTGTGTTTTTCACCCTGCACCTCTCCTGCTTCCCGATGTCCCCTTCTGCTTCATTCCCTGCCGGCCTCCCTACGGAGCTCCACTGCGGGCACCGAGGAGGTACAGAGGACTCAAGGAAGAAAGGGTGAGCAAGCAGGGGGGAAAAAAGGGAAAAAACAGCAATTAGCCTCCTAAAATGGAAATTATGGGCATGAAGAAGGAAACTAAATAAGCACCAGTATAACCCGTGCTTCAGCAGGCTGGAGTCCCATGTATTCCAAAGAGGGACAGCGAGTGTCAAGGGCCAGTCCAGATCCAAATTTCCTTAGGGTTCCGGTGTTTGGGATTACAGTTTCCTGTTACGATATTTTGGATCCTTTTAGTTTAAATGGGCAATGAATGTACAAAAGTTTTGCAGTTACAAAGCGCATTTATTCCTACCAGGTAGTTCTTTAACCCTTCAGTTATATATAGATGTATTCTTTCTCCTGGTATACTCTAGCTATCTCTTTAGTCATTTTTACAGCCGTGCGTATATACATAGGAAAAAAATGTGCCTATGAGTCTGAACAAGAGTAGATATCACTTGATGTGAGACTAAAAATGAATAAATACAATGCAACTACATGTTTTGAAAGTATTAATCTAGCTTTTATGAATGTCGTTTAATTTAATTATTTCTTTGTATTGAAAATGTGAGTCAGGGCTTTTTCTGTGATCTCCTTCACGGTTCAGCACTTACCATTTGATCTTCCTCAGGTCACTTACTCTTTCTGTGCCTTAATTTACCCACACCGTCATCCTAATTATAATAATAGTAATCACCAGCTACATAAAACATTATGTGGCCAATTTACAAGTGATACTCGTAAGCCGCTCTGGGAAATTCGCTAGGAAGAATCATGTAAAAATATAAGGGGTAATTACGATTGCAGTTTTATTTTAAATGCATTCAGGCTGATTTAGTGCGAGGCGCAGCACTGGCAGCTCTCGAGCGTGGCCGGTGCCCCCAGGATTCCCTTCGCACGGAAAACTAGCGCGATGGGAAGGGAATCCCGGCGCTTCCACGGGGATGCGCCTGCTGCAAGGGAAGAGCTGCCGCTCCGCCCGTCCCGAGGAGCCGCTGCCGGCCCCGGGTGCCACGAGGGCACCCGGCTCCCGCTGGGCCCTGCCGGCATCCTGGGGGGAATCATTCCGCTCCGAGTGGCCAGGAGAAGCACGTGCGCTTTTCAGAGTTAGCCAGACGTTCCGCCTGGAGAAAATCCACCGCGGAGGCCAGGCTCTTTCTTGTGCCGGGGCTCCAGCAGAGCCCCCCGCATGGATATTGAATTGCGTCAGTTCAAAGATCCTTCCGTGAGCAGACGGGGAGAAAGCTCCTTCCAGACTTATTTAACAATTTGCATTTTTTATTGTGACCGTGCTCAGTTCTTGCTCTGAAGCGTTCATGTTTTTAATGACGTACATGCATGTACATAAAGAAAATACTAACCTTCCTGCTGTATGTTCCTACAGATGAGGCTGAGGATGAGGATAATATTGAGATAGATACTAACGAGGAGGTGCCCGAATGCTCTCTTTCTGGAGGTGGAGATGAGCTTACTAACCTAGAAAATGACCTTGATTCAACGGGTAATTTTAATAATGGCTATTTTGTGTATTTTGCATGACTAACATGCCATCGTTGTCAGTGCTGATGTGCTGCTTCTCTCTTTCATAACTTTTAACTATTAATTTGTGCCTTTCCAGACCTTTTTACCCCCTATCTCCACTCTCTGTGAACATTTGGTCTTGCTTTTGGTTGCAATGGGAAATAAGAAACGCAGCGAGCAGCCCCCTGAGAGGCAGATTTACCTCTTTTGGGTGTCCCAGGCTCGCTGTGCAAGGTTTGTGGTTCCTGCAAACCATAGCACCCCTGGAGAAGCACCATGCGCCCTGGGCGGCCGCAGGAAAAAGGGAGCAAGAGCAAACGTTTCCTGGCATTCTCTGTCCCGCTTCTGCCCATGCCAAGTGCATATATTAAACCAACACCCTTGATTTAGTATCTGCTCCTTGCAAATTAACCTGCCAGCAACATTTATACCGCTTTCCTTGCCCTCAGTTGCCTTAGCGAGCTAGTCTTTTCTTTGGTGCGAAAATTTTGAGTCATATCCTTTTTGTTTGTTTTTTTGGGCATTTCCAAATACCTAAGGAAATAGATTTAGTGTTTCCAGCATTCAGCCTAACTCATGTAGAGCAGAACCCTGTCCAATGATTTTCCAATAAATACTGGTTCATTTTAGGAGAGAGAGACAATCGGTAATTGAATATTTCTGTCACATAGCCCAGTGACGTGACAGCGTTTATTTCCATGGACCTTTCTTTCTTGAGAGGTGCCTTCTCAGGGATACCAAACCCTACCAACACTTCATCCTCGTCATGGGAAGACATCCTGGAAAGACAAGACAAGAGGGAAGCCCTTGCAAAGTTCAGTTTGCACGTTAGGTGCGAGGACAAATAGCACTGGTCAAACGAATGAGGAAGAGGACGGACATCAGCGTTCAGTTTTTAGTGGATTCCTGCCAATTCGGAGCAAGTTCTAGCGCAGGCTGAGTCTCTTGGGGACGTAAAATGCAAAGGTGCAAGGGCCTTTCCACCTTTGGTATTGCTACTGACTGCAGTAATTAATTTACCCCCTCCTGAACGCTAATTCCCTCCAACTCCCCCATGAAAACTTTCCCTAAGTTGCCTGGGTTCAATACTCCGTCCGAATTTGCGGAGGCTGCCACGTGGCACCATGAAAGCAGCCGATAAAACGTGACCCTCTTATATCACCGCTGTTACATGATGTTTATGCGTAAGCCCGCTGGGCCGTGCGTGTCCCTGCACGCGCCGCGGTTGCGGCCAGCGAGGCTGGGTGTGCCAGAGCGGAGCCGTCCTTCGTCACGGCCCGGCCCGGCCCGCTGCCGCCAGCAGCACCTTGGCCC
Organism: Crypturellus tataupa; assembly: GCA_034781795.1. Taxonomy (NCBI): domain Eukaryota; kingdom Metazoa; phylum Chordata; class Aves; order Tinamiformes; family Tinamidae; genus Crypturellus; species Crypturellus tataupa. The sequence continues at coordinate 932,718 of JAWLRI010000081.1, forward strand.
GCGCGGACCCTCAGATGGAGCTCGGAAGTGGTTTATGGCCCTCTTGGCTTCGGCGGGTTTCATAACTCCTTGTAAAATATCCCTAGAAAGCTGCCTCTTTGGATACCGCCGTTGGAAGGCTGTGCCAAGGAGCCTGGGGATGAATTAGTAGATCATAAACTCGAGGGGTTATCAGTGTGAGAAATTGTTGCATGTCATGTTAAAATAAATGGATCTTCCTGTGTGTTTGTATACCAAAGAATAGGTGTGCATAGCTGGGGAGTAAATCTCACAAACGCTGTCTTCTAGTTTCTTTTTTCATCTTCTGTCTTGAAACACCTGATAGTTAATACTTGTTTAGACAAGTGCTGCCTTTTTTAACATGTATTTTTTGAGGAAATTTAGAAAACACCTGTCCATGTAACACACTTTATATAAATCTATATCAATGTGACCCACAAAAAAACAAGAAAAAAATGGGGGTTTAACTGTTTTTTCAGTTTTTGCATTTCAGCTTGAAGTGATGGGGAAGGGAAGGAAATCTACCTTTTAAACTGATACATTGTTGTAGCGACTCTGCATTTAAATGCATCTCACTCTGTTGTATGTGGTATTTGCATATTTAGCAGAACAAAACAGTAAGTTCGTGGATTTGAAGCTGAAGAAGCTCCTAGAAGCTCAGCCACAGGTGGCAAATTCACTCTCCAGTGCTGCTCAGAAAGCTGTAACTGATAGCTCAGAGCAAGACGTTAAGGTAAGTTTTGATTAATGCTTTTGTCTCAGTACCTGTGTGTTCCGATTTCTGTTGTGTACTTCGTGATGAGGAAAATGATTTCTTATCAAATCCTTCACAGCAAGAAATGCAGAGAATCTTCACGGCAGCACAATTGCATGCTTTGCCGTGCACTAGGCTTTTTCTGTTGATTAATCAACACATTTCCCATTTATTTTTCTGATCTCGATACTGGTAATTGTCTGGCATAATAGTAACAGATAACAAAAATCGTCTCTGAGTTATTTCCTGAGGAGTTGGTGCTTACATGGGAAATGAAGCCCGGGCTCTATCCTGCTCCCCATGAAATCAACAGCAAAGCCCTCGCTGACTCTGTAGGAGTAGGATTGGGCTCTTGGGGCTCTGCTTCCCCTCCCAGCCTGACCCCCTGGATTTTCCCCATTAAAATTAAGCCGCATTACAATTTCAAGACATACATGCCTGGGTACTTGACAACGAGGAGCTTGGGAGAAATAAAGCCACAGCTACGCAGCGCACGCATTTTTTCTGTCCATCCTTCCCATTCCCCGCTTTCACGTGAGGCACACACCAACCAATTTGCCCTTTCATTTTCTTAATTAGGCCCCTTGCGTTCTGACTACTATTTTTTTTTTTAAGTAGCCCGTGTATGTCAATAATATCCCCATGGCTCTGGGGCACTTGCAGTTGGGTATAACTTTTCACCCACCTGCAGTCTGCGGGGAAAGCACTGCTGACTGAAAGGATTTCCTTCCCCAGATACAGAGATGCTTTGAAGTCCCAAAACAATGACTTTCATTGCTTTTCCCTTACACTGTCGGTTCCTATAAATTGGTGATGAAAGTGTGTGGCAGCAGCAGAGGACTTTCGGTCTCTATCTTTGAACAAAAGGAAGCCTGGATCAAGTCTGATTTTTGCGTTCAATTTAGCTTTCTGCAGTGGATTTAATGCAAAATGAAGCTGGCCCAAGAATAATACAATGGATTGAAAAGGCTAACTGAATTAGTGGGCTTAGAGGAATACATTTGTAAAGTGGCAGAAGTCCCTAGTCATAAAAAGGTTTCTTAAAATGGGATTTGCTGGCTAATCACACTGATATTTTAGCATGTTGCCAGGCCTAAAAAATTAGCCATGTTTGTTTATTTTTGTAAAGACTCCAGTTTGGCCTGTCAAATGGTTATTGTGCTAATAACAGGAAACAGCCTTTTATTTAGCCAGAATCATAGCAGCCTGGTTCCTGCAGCTCAAAAGCCGTCCTTATGATATGAGCAATACTTTTTTTTCCAAGCTTAATTCAATAAATGACGCTCAGGGCACCTCCATTAGGGCAATTCGCTATCAGCTAACCTGCAGAGAATGCTATTTCTCTTTGCAGAAAAAAAAAAGAAAAAGCTTTTCTGCGTTAGCTCTATTTTTTTTTAAGTTACTGCCGCAAAAGGTGCAACTTAACAGCTTCCCTCCGTGCCCGCCTTGCAAAGGGAGAGCTCCAAAATGGCATTTCTAAGAAATATATGGTGCCCATCTGTTCGCGGGGAGCTCCAGGCATTGAGTTGGATTTGTTTTTTAATAAAATGCAGTTTACACGTTTATAAATGAGGCATTCTGTGTTTGTGGAAAAGGATAAACTGTTACCTTCCCTGGAGGATTGTGTATCCCTGGCCTCCTTGAGGCTAGAGAATAGGCCATTGGAGAACTCCCTCATTACTGATTGTCTCAATGCAGAGGAAGGGCAAAGTCTTGGTAGCTTTTGATAACCAGTTTCAGCATTCAGCAGGCTTAGCTATTAGTCATGCATCTTAGCCTTTCCCTATTTACTTTCAAAACACTTAATAAAAATAATAAAAGATTAGGTATAAAATGAAATATTTGTTTGGTACACAGCCCCTCGGTATCTGCAGTTTCCACACACTGCAGTGGTTCAGTCTTCTGGGATATTTCATGTTGATAGACCCATTTGAATTTGTTACCAGTATTAACATAGGAAGCCCTGGAAAAGATAATTGTAGTTTCCTTCGCTGTAAAGGGCTTACTTACAAATCTGGCTTTGGAAAGTTATAGCTGATGAAATGCAGTTCAGTGGGGTAGTATTATAATCCTACCTTTTAGCCTTCATCCAGCATTAGTGGTTTATCTCAATGGGCATAAAATTAGAAACTAGTTCTTCTTGTCATACAAGTCTGGGGGACTATACAAAGCGAGAGAATCCTGCGCCGGGCAGCAAGGGGAGCGGAGGGAGGGAGGGCAGCCTGAAGCCTGGTGCTTTTCAGGCGATAGAGATCATGTTCGGGGGGACGCGCGGCACCCGCACACAGCGCTCGACAAATCCCACAAAAGAGCAGTTTCCATCTGAAAACTGGCGCCGCCGACAAACACGGGTACCGTTGAGTAACGTGGAGTCCCGCCTGGGGTGCCGGGCAGGGGAAAGACAGCCCTTCCCACCACACATTCCCCCCCCCAAAAAAAAGAGAAAAGTTAATCACTTTCTGATTTCTCCTGCAACTGAGACTTTCCTCCTGTGTAAGCTGCAGTCTGAGTTGCGAAATTCCCTTTGCACTCCCTGCCTTCCGTTCCCTGGGTGAAACGCACCGGCCGATCTGTGGCTTCACTTTGGGGAACAAAAGGCACTCTTGTGTGTCCTGTTTTCCTAGCAGAATGGAGCGGAGGACCATCGTGCCGAGCGCTCGCAGAAGGCAGGCGAGCGCTTCAGAAATCCTGTTGTGTTTGGCAAGGACTCCACCGTCAGAAAAACTCAACTCCAGTCGTTCAGTCAGTATGTGGAGAACAGACCAGGTAGGAGCAAATTTGAAACATGTTTTCCCATCTTAGGATTGAATAATATTTAACAATAAATATATTTCAACCTGATAATGTAAGTCCACATTTCAATACATAAATATCAAGCTTTATAATAATTTTACATGTCTTTCCTCTTTTTTCAAGAGATGAAAAGGCAGAGATCAATACAGGAAGATACAAAGAGAGGAAATGAGGAGAAGGCTGCGATAACTGAGACTCAGAGGAAGCCATCAGAAGATGAAGTGCTTAATGTATATTAATTTTTTGTCTGGTTTCATGATTGCTGATAATTCCAAACTGTATGTGGAAATAGTGCCTTTATTTGTTAAAATGAGATGTTAGGTTTTTTAGATGTCAATCTCCAGTGCATTCAAAGCAGAGTGAGAGGGGCGCACTGTTGAATTAGTCTGCAGTGTGGTGATAATTGTCAGATAAAAAAAATGAATTTTTCTGAGTTCCACAGCCCCAGCTTCCTTGAGACATTTCCATCAGGGCACTTCCCATAAAGAGATTCCAGTATTGATCTACCGGGAGGATTTTAATTATTACAATAGCAGATACCGCAGAGCTGCAGTTAGAGGGAAGAGTCACATGAGACCTGCTAGAATTTCTCAGCCAACCCATTTTGTTGGCTTGGGTTAATGGGTGTTCAACCTTTCCATTATCCAGATCAGCCGTGAATTACTAGCTGAATGATGTTTGCATTAATATAATATATATGGTAATTTCTTCACTTAATTAACGGGGAGGTTCAGCTCAGTAGGGGTATGGGCTGATCATGTGTAAAATTGATTTGTGAGGGAAATATTTGATAGACCGCAGGGAGAAAGCTGGTTTTGATGGACAGCTGCGGGACAGAAGCAGGAAGAACAAGTTTTAACCTGAATTTTTTTGTCTAAAAACACAACACGACCTATGGCTGGTGGTTGCTTGTTGTTCTCCACGGTTTATCTAAACACATTTGTAGCTTTTGCTGAAGCAATCTAGAGCCAAGTGGAGATTTTGCACCACTCTCCTATCTGTGCCAAGCCATCCAACTTACTTAGGAACCTTCCAGTTAGTTTTGGTGCAGTTGTACTTTTGCAGAGCTGGAAAGGGCTGGTGCAGTACGTTCGCATTATATATGCAGATGATCCACATGAACTCTTGGGATATTGCAGCCTGACGCAGCATTTCTTTTCATCTTATAATAACAATTGCTAACAATTGTGCATGCTGACATTAGGGAAGTTTTCATACTATTTGCAATTAATTAGAGTTGATGAAAGGCAGTATATTGCACAGCAGCTCAACTCCCCAGACCGATTTTTTTTCTTTACTTACTGCTCTCAGGAAGTTTTGCTGTTGTTGTTTTGGCTCTATGACAGCTAGAAAAAGATTTCCCATGAAATTTGAATTGATACTATTGGCTAGTTTGTGTATGAAAAGAAGAAACTGATTAATGGGGGCATAACGAGCTTAAATTCGCACATCCCAAACTTTAATGTTCTCTTGTTGCTACTCCTGAGAGTTCGGTCATTTTCTTAGTCTTCACTTGATTGTGTCTTTATTTGCAGTAGTGTGCTGACAGGATTAATAATATTAATTGTAACTCACACAAGAATATGAAGCTGAATTGGCAATTGCAGGCACATTTACTGAGAAACATTGAAACTGCCTAGTTAATATCTTTGGTTCTCACACAGCAACAAGTTGGCCTCTAATAGGGAAATACATCTCAAAAAAGAGACTTTTTTTATCTTCCCAAAGAGCGGGAATTTTAAGTGTTACCTTACAGAATACAGACAAAATCTGGAAGCAATTCACCATTTCTTTTCCAACTGCACCGTTCCCTGAGGGTCTAAAGGGTTATAAATGACCAGGAGTAAAAAGGAGATGGGAATATTCTGAAGAAGCGATATCTTCTTCCCATCTTCGTATGCAAAAGCGTACCTCAGTAATGGTATTTCAGCCTCCTGTACTACACCCAGAGAGCCAAAATAGTGTAAGAAAGTTGTTGAGCCCCGTGAGAAAAACTTGCAGGTGCCAAACACCGATTCTCAAACTCTCCTCCGACGAGAGCCAAGCTGGTGACCTTGTTGGACGTTTCTGGAGATTCATGTGGAGACTGAGATGAGATGGAGAAGTTTTTGGATGCAGGGGTTGAGCCTGAGTTGTGAGCACTGACACAGCCCTCACCAGTGAGCAGGTTGGATGGGATTTAACAAATCCAGGACCGCCTTCGGGCCGGGATTCACCAAACCGGAGAGGCCGGGTAGAGCCTCTCCAAGCACCCGAGTGCCTGCGCAGTTGTTCGGGTCTCTGCTTCTCAGGGTAGAAGTCCCAGGTACCATAATGGACCTGTATTTTTACTGGTCTCGGTGTAGCTGGGCAATCACCTGCAGTAGGAGACAGCCAGAGAGGTGTTTGTTATACTTGATCCACCAAGTCCTGGTGTTGGGATGGACCCTGAGGAGCTCAAAAGGCGAGGGAGCTCGTTTGGGGTTTGTTGGGAATCTCAAACGCCACGTTTTAATTACCCATAGAGATGCTCCTGCTATTTCTTGTCCAGTTAGTGCTTTAAAACTGAATGAGGAATGAACAGAAGAGAAATGGCATGTTAAATAATGCCGTATTTGGGTTGTGCCTCCTTGCATTATGCTTTGTTGCAGGAACTTTAATGTACTTAGAAATAAATTATAAAAATTTCAGAAAGTCAGCCTGGTAGTTAGAAACTGCAAAATCACCGAGAAGACTCTGAAATGCTCCCTAAAGGAGAGAAAAAAAAGGGAGGGTATGTTTTAATAAACAAATGCTGGCATTTGGCAAGATTGCAAAGTTTATGAAATGTAAGTGGTAGCTTTTTGGTTGCGAGCGTGCTATTTGGCTGTTTAGGTAAGTGCCTTACTAAGTGTTTGTGGAAAAGAAAAATGCAAGTTACAAGTGATGTTTTTTCTTCTTGTTTGTTCTCTTTAACAGAAAGGGTTCAAAGACACCAGTCAGTATGTTGTAGGAGAATTGGCAGCACTAGAGAATGAGCAAAAGCAAATTGACACCCGTGCCGCGCGGGTGGAGAAGCGCCTTCGCTATCTCATGGACACAGGTACGGTGCCCAATTACACTGTAAACAGTTTTGGCAAATTGAGCGTTCACAAACTCTTATAGAGTTTTGGAAGTGTGAATCTTTGAAGCCTGAATGTTCAGCAAAACTGCCTTGAAAATAAAAAGGCTGCGATTTGCAGCCACCTCTCTGGGCCCTGGTGATAAGAGTGCCTTCATGGGAAGTGATAACTTGCCCTGATACCGTGTGAGCCAGCACTATTGAACAGTGTGCTCATCCATGCAGAGTTGGAATACACATCTGTGCCTCATTGATATGCCACTGCTTAAAAAAAAAAAAATGAGGCGGGGGGGAAGTAAAGATCTTCACTGTTCTCCTGATTCAGTGGGGAAAAAAAAGATTTGGCCGGCTAAAGCCGTGTACTGCATGAAACAGAGCACAGTACATGGCAGAAGGCTCCATTGACTAGATCACTGAAATTTGAGAATACTATCTGGTTACTGATGCTCCACAATTATTTTATTTATTTATTTATTTTCGGGAGAGCGGGTTTTAAAAAGTCGGTAGCACTTGATGCCGCAAAGGGGATTAAAGCATCGGGGAGGGTTTTTGTTCAGCGCCCGGCGCTGAGAGCTGCACTCAGGGTTAGGTGGGTGCTACCTTCAATGTCCTCAGAGTCAGGGAGGTTTCACAGCCCCTGTTTGCGCCAGTTTGGGCACTCCTATATTTCAAAGCTAAATGAAACTGTAATTCCAAATGATGCTGTTCCTATCCCTTAGGGAAGAAAGTTTGTGCACGTTATGTTTCATTTATGTTTAAACATTATCTGATGTTAAAAACTCAAAGTTCACCTTCAGCCGAAGTAACAACTACATGTAGCAATAGATTTAAATCCGGTGAGATGTTGTTATTAAATACAAAAGAATAGGGTTTATTTAAAGGTCGGTAATTTGAACTGAGCTGGCAACATGTGTCCAAATATTAGGGTGTTTTTTTAATGTGTTTACTTCCGCGTGTGCTCTGGTGGTTTGACTTTTTGAAATTATTTTGCAAGAAAAAAAATAACTCAGAAAGAGTTTCTCTCCTGCATGAATGCAGGTATTAGGACTTTTACCTATTATGGTCTTCTGAAGTACTTTTCTAAATGCATTGCATGACCTTTGGATGTTTAGCTAGTGGAAACTCTATATATTACCTACACTTTCTCGTGTACTTGATGCTATTTGCGAGCCCTACCTTCTGCACGAAGGAAGGGCCACGACGCTGCGCAGGTCTTGCGGGAACCCTGGATCCCGCCTCCAGGCAGAGGCGGACTCACCCTTAGCGCTCTTGGAGTGCTGCAGCCCTCGTAAGAAGTTATATTTATGGTCTTGATCGTTTCCTGAGCTTCCTTCCTGGCAAATTTAAACAAATGCTTTGACAGTCCTTGGTGAGGATCCTATTTAATGTGCTCAGGTTAAAAACCTGGTTTAGGAGAAAGTGTTGGAATAGTGGAGTTCCCTGCCTGCAGTTCACTCCATAACCTCGGAAACTGGGATGCACAAATTTTCCCAACCACAGATTCCTTCTGAGCTGGGCTCTGTCCTGTGTACCACCTCCCCTGCCAGTCAGTATACCATTTCTCACCAAACAGCATCCCTCTGCAGCGCCCACAATTGCTTATGTGGAAAAATGGAATTAGGAAGCCTTGTTTCTATTTTTTTTTTTTCAACTCCCTTTAGTGTGATGTGACGTTGGTGGCGGGAAAAACCTTACCATGTTTTTTGCTGTCCCTTTGAGGTGTTTTTCCAGCAGTTCTTCTCTGCCTGCTGCTTTTCCTGCCCTCTCTAGGCCCCACTGCAGTCACACCACAGGTCTGTGCTCTCCGCTCTCATTAGTGGCTCTGGCTGCTAGAACGGCCCTTGTTTCCCTTCGCCTCCTCTCCTTAGGAGCTAATTCCCGAGCCAGGCAGACAGGCAGTTGGTGCCTGTGCCGTAGTCACTGCTTTGTCCGGGAGGGTCTAAGTCGTCTTCTCCGGAGAGCCCGACTGTCTGCAAGATAAAGCTGTCGAACAAAAAGATGAGTCAACAGCAGCTGACCTGCCAGCGCTGCACAGACCTCGCCGTCTGCAGAGCGAAGTCTGGGGGAAGGAAGGAACCGCAGCCCCAGCGCTACAAAAGCCCTCAAGGGCTGTTGATGATGATCTAGGGGTTTTGCAAATACTCCCCTAGCTGCTGCTACATACCAGAAAGATGAGAAACACGGTATGTTGCCAACCCTCGGACTTATACTGAAAGATCTTTTGATGTCTGTTTTTTCTTTTTCTTAAAACGTAAGCTTTAGGAACAGGCAGGTCACGTGGGCTTACAGAGTCTGCACGCAGAACATAAAGGAGAGGACCCACAAGTGGATTTGTTGTATGTTTAAATCTCTCTTTTAAGCAAATCTCCTTATTTAATCTTGCGCTGCTTGGGGCTGGACTATTGGAGAACCTCAGGCGAGCAAGAGTTGGAGCAGCCCTCCGGAGCAGGATGCTGTGTTCACCAACCTATGCAGAAGGGGCCCCACCAAACTGTCCTGACAACTGTCCATGAGACCTTGTGTCCCCATGGGCTTCAGGGCACATTTGGCATCAGGGTTTTCAGCTTGGTTTCTCCAGAGAGGCCCAAGGTGCTGAAGGGTGAAGGGGATGAGCAGGAGCCTCCCCTTACCTCGAAGGTGACTGGCCAGTGCCAGCCCAGCCTTGTTGGTTGGGTGTCTGAGGATGGTGGAGGTTCTTTGCTCACCTCCTGTGCCAGCTGGCGCCTGGGGTGTCTTTTCTTCCTCGGCTGCGCTTGGCCCTCTCCCTCCGTAGATTTCTACTAGGAAGAAAGCTCTTCCCCTTCTTTCCTTCTCCTTTCCCTCTGCCCTTTCTGTTGGGGAGACTCTTGACTACCTGGCAGCTCTCTGTGCTCTCGAGGCAGGAAGCATCGTTGGAGGCTGCGGCTTTCCAAAGTGCCCAGTACGGCTACAGACACTGACAGGACAACACGTCTCCTGCTCCTGGGCGTCACGGCACCAAAACAGATGGGAATTTCCTTACCGCACACAAGCAGTAAGAGCAGATAGTGGTGCAAGATTGGGCAAATGGGGAAGAATTCATGGCCTTTGCCAAAAGAGAAGCAGCTTTGGCAAGCAAAGTAGCGACAAGGGACATCCCTGGTTAAACACCAGCTCCGAGCATTCTGCGACTTCCTAGCCTCTCGGCTTGCTTTTTAGTGAACATTTCTGGTGCTTGTGACTGCAAACGAATGCTCCCAAATGCAACACGCCATGAACTGGGCACGGTGTGCTGTGGCCTGGCAGTGTGTGGCCCTGTCCCACGGGCTGGGATGAGGAACATCCCTCCCTTTGCGGTCCTTCATCTCCAGGGATGCATTGCTGGGAACCAGGGCAGCCGAGCAGAGGTTCAGACCCTTGGCCAAGGCGAGCTCCTAACTGCAGAGTTTGGCAGGGAGTGAGTCTTGACGCGGGCAAAGCTTTGCATTCCCAGCACCAGCACCTCGTGCCTTGACTAGAAACACTTTCCTACAAGGTGTGGAAAAAATACGAGTTATTAAAATCACCAGCGTGCAGATTTCCATTTGAATGTGACTAGTCACACTGTTATTAATACCCTGCATTTTCTGTCACCGATGGCACACCGCAGTCCTTGCTTCTTGCACTTAAAATATAATCTCACTTTATTCCAGGGAAATGCAGTTTACTAGCATGTTGCAAAACTGTGAGGGGAGCCAGGGTTTTGGTGTCTTGAGCTCAGCCTGCGTGAGCTGATGTCGTGTTTGCTATCAGGGTGCAGGTAAGAGCTGCATGTACAGAAGGGGTTTTGCAGTGCTGCTTCTAAAATCTACCGTAACAAACAAATTCAACGGATGCAAACCTCTAGGGAAAGCACAGGTTAAAATAAGAGGAGGCATTTGTACGCTTGAGTATAAAAATCGCCTAATTTAATACTGCTGATTTCCCTTCTTTCCCCCATTATAATGGCTTGATGTTGAAAGATGGCAGTCGTGGGATTATCTGGCTTTCTTCAGGCTTGTGCTTCCCTGTATTGTGCCTGACCTGTTATGGGTAAATAGTTTTGTCTCTACTTCTGACAGTGTCTTTCTCTATTGCAAATTCTTCTGTCATTGTGTTTTAAGGTGTCTATCATCCCGATATCTAGGCAGCAATTAAAATGCAGAATTATCACATAATGCAATTAAAGTGAAAAACAAAGAAGCCTAGTTTACAAATCTCTAATCTAAATTTAGCTCTTTTTTTTTTTTTGGTCACTATTTCTTCACTAATTGCAAAAACAACCATTTAAAGGAAAAAATGCAGCTATCAGATATTTTGTTATCTGACCATGGAGTATGAAGTGTTTTTAATTGTTTTGCTGATTAGCTACAAGCTCTGAAATTTAAGTAGAAGCACATTTATATTTTCCATCTGAAATCCTCTACCCTTACCAGTGGGTAAGCATGTTTGTGGGACTGTATAAGGATTAATGAAGTACAAAAAAAAAAAAAAAACCTCTGCTGCTGCTGATTGACCAGTAGTGGTAAATGTAATTGAATTAACAGTGCACTAAAATAAATGTAGACAAAATAAATATAGACAAGAAAATCTGGTGAAAGCTTCTGTAATGTTTTAGATTAATAGGCATACAGAATTCTTCACATTTTTTATTACGTTGTCCCTAGATGAATTCAAAGTAATTGGGGTGGTTAATTTTATTTACACAGAGCCGTTCACAGCGCATTAAATAATAGAGATAATTGAACAAGAATTGTCAAGTGTGTACTGATATCAGACATATTACAGAAGGGAATGTGCATAAAACTTCATTTCTATGCAGCCATTGTTTATGGTAATTAAGTACACAGATTTATCCCTTGGTTGCCTTCCAAGCTTATGGCAACTGCTATTGTTGTGCTCCATTAATATGTAATCAGGAAATAGTTTAATTTTCTAATCTGCAGTTTGAGAATTCACTTTCTAACAACTCTTAATTACTGCATTGCCCTAATGATGCTCATGGTTAGGAAAACTGAACCAATAAACTCCGTGGAAGAAGCCAGAAGGGATTATACTTCCAGAGGTGGTGCTTACTTAATAAACTTGTTATGCCTTCACCAGAGGGAGCTCAGTGTCCTTCAAAAGCAGCTAATTTTATGTTTCAGAGTGGTACGTACCCACGGTGCAAAGAGTTAACGCACCGCGCACCACGCTCGCTGGAGAGCCGGCCGAGCGATGCTATCGCCATTTTGGTATTTTGCTTGCTCTATCCTAATTTTAGGATTTAATTGCCCAGGAAATTAGGCCGGGAGTTTAATCTGCTATTTGAAATTGTCTTTGCAGGTTTGTTTTTCGATGGGTTTGTTTTCTTGCCTTGACCACATTGCCCTGACGCAGTATCGAACAATCTTGCCCGCGCCGATAAGCTGTTTATTTTGCCGTCTCCCTGATTTGCTGCTTTCTGGGTAGATCTGAGCCACTAAAGCAGTTTTTCCCTCCACTTCCCTGCTCCACTGGCCACTGTTCCCAGTGCTGCTGCGCTGCAGCTCCGCGGGCTGCCCAGAGCTGCCTTCCAGGCTGTCCCAGAGCACGTTTGGGCTTTGGGAATGCCGGGATCCACTTCCAAAATCGAGGAAATCCCAGCAGGGAGGATGGCACCTCTGCCAGTTACCCCCTTTCCAGGGTTTGATGCAGCCTGGGCTCCCAAGAGGGTGAATCTCGCCAAACTCCAACTTTTGAATTTGAGGCTCGTCTCCACGTGTTGCTTGCTTTCCAGTTAGGGTTTGTTTTCTTTCAGTTCTGTTTTTTTTTTTTGTTTTCTGAGCCATAGCCCATTTCAGCACCGCAGGTGCTCCAAGCAGGGGCAGGATTAGGATCCCTCATGCACTCTTTCCCCCCTGCTCTTGCGGCAGGCAAGCTAGCTCCTCAATAGGGCTAATTCCCCGCCAGCCAAACAAGCCGCGGCGGAGACCCTGTAAACACATATGTTGTGTCACTGCAAATTAACTCTTCCCGATTTAGAAAGCAGCATACGCTTTGTTGCCACGCGTGAAAGGGAAGTCACATGTATTAATTACTTAGCATTTTGCACAGCTTTGAAGATGGAAAGGATGGAGGGTGGCAGGAGCAAAACATTTGAGTTTATTATTAGGAAAGGAAAAAAGGTTCAGCCAAAAAAAGTACAGGCACAGACAGCGTCTACAGAGCTTATTTAGTCTCCTGTGGCAGAATATTTCCACTTTTCATACGAAGTCTCATCCAGTGATGA
>JAWLRI010000081.1:948069-969284 GCA_034781795.1 Crypturellus tataupa
TTTCCCAGGGCTTTCTTAATTAAAAAAAAAACGAGTTTGCTGCTGCCGCGTGTTGCATAATGATCCTTCCCCAAATGCGGGAAGTGCAGCGGGATTTCAAGCACATCTCCCTTTACATAGTTCAGCGCGTGAGATTGCTGGATTATGATTAATTTTAATAGCTACATTAAAAAATACATCTAACATCATTCTTAATTAGAATAATCTCTAAAGCCAGTTAAATGTTTCAGAAGACAAACAGTTTAATTAGCTAACCTAGAGCGGCTCCCCTCCCCCTGACGAGCAGTAGTCTTAGGCTTGGTGTTAGCCTTTCAAGCAGTCTTAAACAATCGGATGAAAAGGGATTTTAGGAAGATTAGAGGACGGGATGCTTTAGACGTTGTCCGTTAATCATGAGATACGCACCATCTACAAAGTTTCACAAAGAAATGAGAATTTCAATAAATTTTACTTTGGTTATCTAGTTAGCATGAATTACAAGCTATAACATCCAGTGATAAGGCTATTTAATAAATGTATTCGTTTAATTGTCGATATGAGCAAAAGTACATGCTGGGGTGTACTAGCAAGTGATATAGCAGATTAACATTCTGAAAGGGACAATGCTTTTTTTCCCACAAACCAGGCCTTTGTTGAACTATCCCAGGGTGCCACGAGATGGTTTTTCTTTCTTTTTCTTTTTTTTTTTAGGGATTCAAACTAAAACTTCAAATAGAATTGTTAGAGTTGGATCTTCATTTGCTCTCTTACCCATCTTCAAAGAATTCGGAAAAGGATCCGGGGTCAGTTTTCTGGCTTGGCTTCTTTTTCTTTTTCTTTTTTTTTTTTTTTTGGGAAAAGATTACTTTTAGGGCTCGATGCTTACTTTTATTTTTTTCAGGTACCACTTTTTTGTTTAGGGATATATAGAAAGCTACAGAAATTACTTCTGCTTCTTGTTTGCTTCTGTATTTTCTGCTAAACTAAAGAAGTCTAAATGAACAGAAGTAGGTGATTACCGAGATTCCTTCTAAATGACCTAAACAAATATTCCTTTCTTCATTTTCCTGCACGTTTTCCCCTCATCCAGCATTCTTAAACACAGCGAATTTGTATTTCTCACGTAAACACCTCTCATCATCCAAGTGTCTATGTCCCAGACTAATCGTGCCAGAGCGCTGGTCTTATTGCAAACAAATCCCTGTGCTTGGAGTCCCCGTCCCGCATCCTGAAGGGAAGGGTTTACCTGTGCCAGGGAATAAAGGCGGATATTAAGAGAAGATGCTGGCCCTTATCTAATCCTTAATGGGAGTGGAAAATTCCACGTTGCCTTTGCTACTTGCGCCTTTTTGTGCCCCCAGCTCCTCTGCATTCGTGACAAACAGCCTCACGCTGGCCCGTGTCCCTTGGGAAAGTGCAAAAGGCAGCAAATGCCCCTTTTTAGCGGGAGTCTCCCAAGGGAAAGGCTCGTGTCCGCCCTGCCGGATGGTGTCTGCGTGGTGGCACCTGGACATGGGACATCCCACTCTGCAGATGGGAAAGTTCAAGACAAAACCAAGGAAAGCTCCCAACGCCCAAACCCACTTCCGCAGGTTGGCAATGCATTATTCCAGCAAGCCAAGGGAGAGACTCTCTCCACTTTTATTTTTAATCCCCCAAGGCAGCCCAGCACTGCTTGGTAGGACCAAATGGCCTGGGAGTCGATGAGTCTCAGCCACCTTCTCCACCTGCCCCAGCACCCAGGCAGCCACTGAGTTCCGGGGGGATCCAACCCGAGGCCCCATCCGCAGGGAATACCCCAACCGCAGTGTCCCCTTAGTTTTCCCCTTCTCCAAAACGTCATTAGGATTGAAAAATGAATCTCGCACATTTTGCATAAATACATGGTAAGTTATCAATTGATGTTCAAATAGCTTAATTGAGTTTGAGGGGGGAAAGGTCATTTAATTGGTCTATTGAAATGTTAACAGAAACAGATATGGCATGGAATAGACTTTAATGGCAGCAGTGTGGCACTGATGTCTGCATTCACTTGCAAAATTGTTAATTAGGGCACTTGGGTAGTTCATTTGCTTTTGCATTGATGGGCTTAGTCCGAGGAGAGAAATCGGTTTTGTATATGGTATTTACACGAGGTAGCAGAGGCTTCACATATGCTCTCAGTAATCAGGAAAATAAAAGGGTAAATCAGAGGGTTTTTTATGAATTGTACCAGTGCCTTTATTATCCTGTGTCCAGTTACAGTGGGATATTTTCACGTGTGACAAAGCCTGGTGCTTGCATATTCCTGTCTTCACTCTCCAAACCTTGGTTGCAGTGGAGTAGGGAAACGCTACCGTAGGGTTTTAGGAAGTTGGGCATGCAAAATGCTTTAAATTCTATTAAAACAAAAGAGCTGGGCGGGAGGGCATGCAAAAGAAGGCGTCAGCTAAGTGTCCCCTAAAGTGGTGGCCCTGGTGTATACCAAAAGAATACATTAAGGCAGAGCGCCTGGCCCTGGGCCCTCCGCCTGGCCCTGGGATGTGGCTGGAGAGCCCCTGCAGCCGCGGCGTTTCGAGGGGCCGTGTGGGCCGCGGTGGCCCCACGCGCCCGCGGGTCCCCGTCGCGGGGATGTGGCGGGGCCGTTTGCGCTGGAACCGCTGAGCGCGCGGCTGTGCGGGCTGCGAGGCCGCACAGTGCGGAGGGCGCCCAGCGATGCATTGAACACGGGCTCTGCTTTAGAAACAGGGGCAGGAAAAACACAGGACCCTCTTCTGTCACGGCGCAGGAAAGAATACGATATCTGGGGAAAAATCATGTCGATGTTAGCGACAGCTGAACACAGCAGATGCGTCCCCCTGCTCTCAACGCACTGTATGTTGCAGCAGTGCCCACGAGGGCGTTTGGCACCGCAGCCCTCGCTGCAGCCGTTGGCGTTGGCGCACACGTGACGCGCGCGGCGCGGCGGCTCCGAGCGCAGGTTTAATCAGTGGCGCGGGACGCGTCTTTGTGGCCCTATGCAAATGTATTTACCCAGCAATGGGCCGGGGGGTCTTGAAAGGAGGCAACAAAGTTGAAGACGGAGGCCAACAAATAAATGAAAGTTTCTCTAAATCCATTGGATAATAGAGGCAGTGTTAAGGCTAACCGCAGTGTTGAACTAAACAGAGGGATTACCCCTGGGTTTTGCATCAGTTGTTTTCTGCCGGGTGGCCTCGCTTGTCAAAAAAAAAAAAAAAAAATGTTTAACGGGGGAACATTCACATGGCACACGGAGAAAAGAAGTATGCTTAATTCCATCAAAGCTCAGAAATCAGTCATTAATTTATTCTAACCTCCAATTGTTGGTCATTTGTGAAACATCTGGCCTTTAAGTCATAGGAACCTAAACATACGCACAATGCGAGCACGCCCGCAGTTGGCGCCGTGTGTGTGTGCCCGTTCCACGAGTGTCAACTGCCACTTAATTTCGGAGAACTTTGGAACACATTAGAACGAATCCTTCAGTTAATTTACTCTCGAAATTAGATTATTGTTCATTTGCATCTTGGAAAAGTTCTGCCAGTCAAGAGAGTCTCTGTTTTCATGGTGAGTTAACAGTTCGATGTTTAGCAATCTTGCAGCTTGCTAGTCAGAAATAGTTTCTAATGAAGTTGAAATTTGAGATAGAAAATGTATAAAAGCTTTCAGGAAAGACATACCCTATTTTCCATATGGCTAAGTAATTGTTATGATATTTGTTTTAAAGCTGGACTTAGACACTCCTGACTGCCCTCTAATTTGATATGGCTGGTCCAGACGATTCCCACAGACGAAACTTTCCTGGCGGAATGCAGTGAAGGAGATAAATAATTGTGCAGCTTTGAGCATGTTGCAAAGTATAGAAAATAGCTCGACCGGCGTTACTGTAGCGCACATAACAGTCTCCAGCGTTATTTGGAAGTAACTGCTGAGAAGCAGATTGCAAAAAATTGCGGGGAGGAGTGTGAAGCTGGCAAAATTCTACATTTTGTGGGTCCTAGAATGACGCCTGCTGCTTAATTCCCAGGGCCGGGCTTTGGGCTGAGCTGAGGAGAGAGTGTGGGTCTCCACACATAGCTGGGACGTTGCAGCCCTCCTCTGCCCCTGGCAAAATCCCTCCTGGTTCCTAAGGGCGTGGAATGGATTTAGGAGCGCGATGGGACACGCAAACGGGGATCTGTCCTGTTCCCTTGGCCTGGCTGCTGCTTCCTTGGTAAGGAGGGATTTACAGCTCCGACACTCTTGTAGGAAAACCCAAAGGATGCCGTGTGAGCGTGTGGCGCTAAAAAGCCATTTGGGAGGTTGGGTATAAAGTGGATCTTTCTCTTTGTATTTGTTTGTGCGCTGCTAAGTAATAAATCCCAAATCTGCTCCTCGCTGTAACGTCTACTGCATCAGGCCCTAGGCCATGGCAGCCCTTTCAAACCAGGTTTTGCTCTGCCATGCACGAGGATCTCAGCAACTATTGCAGTTTGATACCAATTATACTAAAAAACACACAAGTGAATTAGGCGTGACTTGATGTATTTTGAATTTTTATTATTTTTATTTCTTGCTTGAATTATTATTTACTTTTTTATTATTTACTTACTATTATTATTTATTTACTTGCTATTATTTATTATTTATTTCTGTGCCGTGGCCAGTATTTTGCAAGGAGAAACCCAAGCGCTTGCATGTCCATAGCGGGCACCTCTGCCCAACACGTGCAAACACCCTGCGTACAAACCCCCGCGCAGAGCCACGTGCGGACGTCGCGTTCCCGAGGCCCTGACGTCCAAAGTGCTGTCAGGATGGCTGAGATGAGAGGGGGAGAAAAAAAAAAAAAAAGAAATCTCTTTAAACAGCTTGTGAAATGTAACGTTTGAAACGGGGCTTTGCGGCCGCGCAGATTATGGCTGGCGTAGCGACTCCCTCGCGCTTCCCGGGAAATGAGCTGTTGACATTCTTTTGGGTCATCATCCGAGATAGGAGGGCAACCACAAGGATTTAGCAGATAAATTCATCCAAAAAGACCTTTATCCATTTCATTGCAACTTGGAAACGTTTGTGTCGAATAGCGGCATTAATGTAGCCCTTTTAGCCCTTCAAAGTCAGCCTAGTGTTATTAAAAAAAAGGGGGAAAAAAAGAGGAAAAAAATCAAATGACCAGAGTAATAACTTCCTTAGGTCTTCTAAGAGGTAATTCATTATTTACATAATTCTGGAGCATAAACCAATCTTTCCTTCAAGAGTCTCTGAAATAGCAGGGGGATCTTAGGCAGTGACAGAGTCTCTTTTAAATTCTAATCGACTGGATCTGTCTCAAATTCATTTCTAGTTTATTGTAAACAGTGGAATTTAAATTAATTTCTTCTTATCTTGTCTTTTGAAGAAAACTATGGACGCATTTAAAAGGTTTTATGTTAAACGCGACTCCGAGTTGATTTTATTTGTGCTGCTGATGTTTTTTAAGTTCCTAATGCAGGTGTCCGGCACGTCGGGTTTTGCCAGCCGGGCTTGTGCATTAGGATAGGTTATTATCAACTAAAGACGGGGGGGAAAAAAAACTTTTTGACTTGAACTCGAGTGATACTATATAGGCTGAAAGGTTCCCACAATGCACTCTGGAAACCAGGCTAACAAACACCCCGCTGCGTTGAAAACCCCCAAAAAAGACAAAAGCACAATGCGGCCCCAAGCTTACCCCCGGTAGCTTTCAAAACGACAAACTAGGCAAACTATACATCTCCACCACTCCAATTTTGTCAGAATGCTAATGAGCTTGCTCTGATCTTTACTCGGCTTCCCGTGTTTTCTACATCTTCAAGGACCACATGGCGCTAGCAAAATAAAGACAACTAAATGAGAATTTCGAATGCTTTTTGTGTTCGGACCTGGTGCCTTTCAGTTGACGCGCTCGTTGAATATTCTCAACTTAAAAGCGTACAACAGGGGGCTGGGTATGAACTTTTTAGCAGGGGGAAATTTGTACAAAAGTAAATGAGCGTGATGAGGAAAATATGAGAAAAATTTCTGATTAATTTCCACTCTATAATATCAATGACACCTCCAGCCCCTCTCCTGCTCTTCTAACAAGAGATGCTGATAAAAGATGAATGATTCTGTGTTGTTCGCTGTGAATGTTTAGTGGTTTTTTAATAGCAGCATTCTACATAAAAGGCACCAGGAAGTACTCTGCATTAGCAGTTGAGATCACTAGTTAATAGGATGATGTCTTTTAGCTTTTGTCACAAGATTATTAGAAAGGATGGGTTTCTGTTCTCATCCTGGCATACTTTGGAGTGCTTGTTGAGTGCAAGTGCTAAAATACAGGTTTCTCTGTATTGTTCCGCGTGCAAAGTAAAAGCCCTTTTAATGCAACATCTTTTATTTTCTCTCTCTTTTTTTCTTACCAGGTGATTTTGTCATTGATCTCTTATCTGCGCCCTTTAGCTGTATTAATCGCTTGGAGGGGTCTGCTTCTCAATGGGCTCTCGCTGATGTGGATGGGTATAGATTCACTATCAAAAATAAATCCCTTGTGTGGTCTCCGCCGTCACAAACTTGATTATTAGGGTGCATTTACCGGGTTGCATTATTTAGCCTTGAATACTCCTTAGGCAGGTCTGCAGATTTGTGCGTGGGGAGGAAGAGTGAAGGTAGGAGCAGGAGGTCTTGCACTCTCTCAAACAAGTTTTGTCCTTTAAATAAAATAAAAGTCTCGAAAGTAAACGTGCATTTGCAGTCAGCGCTGTTAGTACTTGGGGAAAAAAGTAGTTAACTTAGTAGCACTGTCATTTTCCTAACTGAGACTGCCCAAGCCAAGGTGAAGGGCTTCCATGTCATAGAAGACAAGGATGCAAACACATGACCGTGGCCACAAAATGGGCAAGAAAAGGTGCAGTGGGGCCGTTCTGGACAATTACCAAATAGGGCCTGAAAACAAGGTTTCTACTTTTTTTGCTTTTACCATAAAAAGCTTGAGAAAATCATAATTGTCTAGCAATTTGGAGGCCAGAAGGATACTACTAATAGCAAAGGCTGTGGAACAGAAAGACAAAAGAAAAAGCCTTTGGCATTTAAAAATCCTAAGTCGATCAATGATTTTTGCTGTAACCTGATAACATTTCACAAAACCATGCATCAATAGCTGCTACATTTTTTGAAACATGAGCAATATTATGATGCCCTTCCTAAAATATTTGTTTCTCATGGGTTTTTAGGAATGTTGACTTGCTCCGAGCGTTACGATCACGTGAATTTTGGTAACCACTGGAACTGTCTGGGGGAATGAAGTGTGACCATGTCCTGGTCTGGGTCTTGTTTATGGGGTGGTAACCGGGCTCAGATCTCGCTTGTAAGTGTAACTTGGCTGACTTAATCACCCTGAAGCCCGCAGAGCTCTGTAGAAAAGCCTGCTAGAATTGCAGACAGGCTGCACAAAGCCAGTCATTGAAACTCGTTATTGCAAACGGATTGGCAAACTAGTAAGCCGGTTTACTGAAATGAGCTGTAGGGGTCCGGGTCTGTCCCCTTGCTACATTAGTTTCTACACAAATACTGATTTTGTAATCACCGGAGTTGGACATTTTTGAACGGTTGGAACTTCTGGAGCTCTTGAGGCTTGTCAGCTTTCCTCCTGATTCTCAGGTTGGCCCCACAGATTCTCATTCCTCTCCGGGTTGTAACTCCCCTTGTTGGTAGTTCCTCTTGGGCAATCTTGGCTTGCTTTTGCTAAAAGAAGGTCAACCAGCCACACCTTTCTGGATGCCCTGCATTTCTAGAGCTGGAAAGCTCACATTAAACAAATACCCCATGCCAACCCGCAGAGAACATGCTTTGGACTCTCCAGTTCACATATCTGCAGCCTAAATGTGTAGGCAGAAGTTCCCAGGAGGAGACTTTCTCAAGACTAGAAGCAGGCAACGCGTACGTTCAACCTTTCTGCAACAAGTGCATTAAATTGTTAAAGCAACTCAATGGCTAAAACACCAATGTTTATTTTTCACTGAAGTAACACAAAATTGCTGTTGGCTGCTTAAGGACTGAAAGACAAGCAGGGCTCTTTTCCACGAGCCTCGCTGGATATAGACCCATCATTGTCTTAAAAGAACCTGTCAACAAAGTACTCGAAGCCCGTTTGGAAAGGGGAAGCCTAACCCCAATGTTGTGCACGTAGCAGGAGGCCACTCCACGAGAGCCCTAGGCACTATGAATAGGCTTGCAAGGCTTCCAAAAGTCTTGCAAGACCCAACAGACACTTGCTTCTTTTAACTGATTTCCATCTTTCTTTGCGGTATTGCATTATAAATGGTCTTTCATGTGGTAGGCACGGGCTTTGGCTTCCTGCCTGGGAGTTAGTTTTCCCTGCAGTCGGTGCCTCTTTGGAAAGAGAAAGGCGCTTTGGAGAGCCCAGGACTCCCTGCCCGAGATGCCATTGCAGTCTCTAGAAAGCTTGGTTATTTTTTTCCCCGTTTTCTCCCTCACACCACCAAAACCACTTTGCTGTCAGCGCTGGAAACTGCAAGGCCCCAGGACACCTGCATCTACCTGAACTTGCCCAGTGAACCTGGGGAAGCTTTTGATGCCAGGAGCACAAGCCAACTCCCAGTAAGAGCTGTCACCAGTGAGAGGTGACATTCAGTGCCAGCCGTCACCTCACTTCAGGCACTTGTCTGTGTTAAATTCAGCCCCTTCCTTTGAAGAGGTCATTTTGCACTGGCCCCCATCCCTTCTTAGCCCCAGGAGAAGATGTTCGGAAGGAAGGAAGACAACATTTGATACAAATAAGGTACTATACCCCTTACAAGAGCACAGTTGAATGGCTTGGTGACTTACTTTCCCCTCACCCCTGCATCCTGGCCAGCCTTCACTTGCTATATAAGAAGCAAATGGGGTGTAGACTGGTCTAAAGAATAGTCACGAGCAGTAGAGAAATTAGTCACTTGTAAGAAAGCATCTCTTTTCCAACCTGCAAGCAACACGGATGTTCTTCTGCTCTTGCTGAATTTCCAAGCATGAACTATTGCTTTTTTCTGCAGCTTCAGAGCCTTGAGTGCATCAGTTAATGGCACGAGTTTCTGGTGCTCTGTCTTGCATAAAAGCTTTGGTCCCGTGATGGTTCCAGGTTGCCAAGACTGCGGCCCGCAGATGTTGGTCTTCCTGCAAGCCGGTCCCATTCCAGGTAAAATAAACCCTGAGATGCTCTGAGATGCGGTCAGAGCCCTGCAGTTCTGTTTACAAATCCTAAATAGGCTCTCTGGGCTACGATGTTTCAGAAACCAAAAGAAATTATAAGTTTCCTGCTTAATATTAAGCTAATTCCATATGGTTTTGAGGTAAAGGAATTCACTTGGCTACAACTTCATTTTATCAGAGTGCAATTCTGCATGGCAGATTCTTGGCAGTCGTTACCTACCTTTATGGGACTTTATCAGTGTCTCTGCTCTCAGGCACTGATTCCTGCCCCTGAATTTGCCTTTCTGATGGTCTTTAAGCATTTTGCTATCAGCACTTCAGGCTAGGAAAATTGTGCTAGGGCTTCAGCTAATAGCTAACGCTTCTGCAGTGTCATCTCTAAGTAAGCACCTTAGCCTGTTAATCTGTTTTCTGTTCTTACTACTTTTCGGTGATTTTTAATAATTAAGGAGGCCCTTGTCCAGTGAAAGGAAAAGATGTTCTGGAAGAAAGCTGGCTCTGGTATTCCTGGAAGGGGAGCATGAGGTTCAAGGTGAAGCTGCCCATATATCCGTGCTGAGGTGCCTATTGAAGCATCTTTTTTGACATTTGTGCCTTTCTGGAATTATTTTAAGCCAAACTCTGGGGGTTTCAGCCAAAGGATTTGGTTGTCCTCTGAAAGTGAGGATGCTGCTTTCTGAGAGTTTCATTTGGTTCAGTTACTCTCTATTCCCTACCCAATTCGCTTGAAAGTGCTCCCTTTCCGCAATACCTGTTGATACCCTTCTGTAATAAGGACGCTAATTTACAGCAATTAAAGTTGCTACGACTTTCGGGAGTAGCTCCTTGCTCTCCTGTGGAGCAGATGCCTTTCAGAAGTAACTCCTGCTTGTGTGGTGAAATATCTGGAAAGATACAGAGAGAGAAATCTGTTCTCGTCAAGGAAGCCTCAGTTTCACCCAGAAACCGTGGGGCCCGGGTCTCGAGCTGTTCCAAAATCCCCGCCGTAACTTTCAACTGAATTGGGTGTCTTTTGGGGCAGAGCTGATGTCCTTTTGTTTATGTAGAATAGCTGTTGCAACAGCAAGATTTGCTGTTGTAAACGGAGGCCTTTCTGCTATGCATTTGCTTTAAAAACTATAGCTCCTTTGAGCATTGATGTTCACATTGAACAAGATAAGGAGATTGTTAAGAGCAATGGAAAGTCTGCCGTTGGCTTCATAAGGTCGAGCCTTTATGTTTTGTTTGTGCTGTGAGGTTGCCTGGGACGTATCGTGTTGTTTCTCTTCCCTTCCTGTGTTTCCTTTTCCATAAAGTTGTAATTTCCATAGTGGCCCAGTGGTCGTGTCCAGAATACTCTCTTGGAGGGACAGGGACTGTTTGGATGCAAACAAGGGGAAGAAATTCTGCATAGGGTAACCTGACCCAGGGGACATTTAATGTAACCTCTCAAAATTACAGGTCAGGGTATGTCCTGAAGCAGGAGGATCCGATTCCTCCTGCCTGGGATTACTGTTTGTTTGTGGTGGTAGTTACTGCTAGTGCTTGGCCTTCCCACATATCCATTCTCCCTGGCGGTCATTCCCGATGAGCTCGTGGGTTCAGGTTCTCCAGGAAAACGAAGAGCCTTTGAGGGAAGATGGTTCTGTTTCTCCATTTCACACACATCATCTTCCCTGCCATTGAGTGTCCAGTCAAGACGAGTCACCTCCTAGCAAAGCTCTTCATTTGGCCATCGTGCATCCAGAACCCCCTGGAAACTCATCATCCCAATTGGATGCCCATGACTTCTTTCAGCAAATAAGCACCGTGGTTTGTGTTTCCAAAAGACTTTCCAGAAAAATCAGTGGACCTTGGTGGCCAGCTAGCTACTGGCAAATGACAAATAACACCGTCCTCTGGAACGCGAGCGAAGAGGTTCCATTTTGGGCATTACTCACCCCATTCTGGTCCACATCCATTGGCCTTCTCGAGCTGGCCTCTCCACCCAAGTGCGTTGAGTGAAGAAAGCTGTTTCTGTCTTAAAACTGTGGAAAACAGATGAAAAATGGGCTCGATCTTAAGTAGGTTGTTTTCCAGGTGTTTCTCCCTGAATGCGGAATACACGGTGCAAATCCAACGGAGACGCAGCCGCCGCCTCCAAGAGCACGGCGTGCGCTCTGGGAACCTGTTATTTCTTGCCAGATCCAAAGGGCTGGTCTTAGATGCTGTTAGAAAGCCCTTCTTAGCTATCTTCTTCAGGGGGTAATTCAGATTTTTGCTCAGCAGCTGAATACATTTACATGGAAGGATTTTTTTTAGAAAATATTAATCTATTGGCTTATCTTGACAGATTTACAACCGTATAAAGTGTAGCGAAGTTACTGTGTTCACCCATTTACACCATAAACTAATCTTGTCCCTGCACGTTGCTGCTTTTTCTTCCTTTTAAGTGGTATTCGCAGGGTTTTGTAGCACTTTATTTCTGTTTTCTTAGCAATGTACCGTTTTACTGGGTTAATCCATATTTGGTTTATCTAATGACTAGCTGTCCAAAGAGTTTAAAAATAATGGATCTAATGGCACATATATGTACTGATAGCTGGCTGATCATAGGTGGGTTTGGAAGTATTTTTAGCAGGAAAGAAAAAAAAAGAAAGAAATGGCTCTTTCAGATTGATTCTGAACCGCCATGTGTCAAAATGTTCTCTATTTAAATATTTGGCAAATAATTAGCTTACAGTTTAGACAAAAATCCATTTGCAAATCCTGCAGAACGCGATTTCAAAAAAGACTGCCTGGAAGCCGTGCGGCATGAAAACAAGCTCGTTGCTGGTATTGTTCTCAAAAAGGGGAGACACGGAAACACGCTTGTAATTCTGGAGCGTTGAAGATGAAAATTGGCTCAAATCATTACTGAATAACCAGCATGGAGATAGTGTTTGAATACATGTGATTAACCACAGGAGAAAAGAATATTTGGGGATATATACATATATATATATATGTACTTTTTTTTTTTTTTGGCTGTCCTTTAAAGCCTGGTTTGTTGGGACAAAATGACCCAACTTTATGATTCTCCAGTGCAGCACGAAAAGGCAGCAGTCAGGAGGCAATAGGTGCAGCGCAGGGGAATGTTGTGCCCCGTTCGGGATCGGGATCCTTCGTAATCAGCAGGGAGGGTCCTGGCCGATGTCAAGTGAGGAGGAGAATAGAGCCCGCATCCTTCAGCACTGGAGACAGACAATGACAGGGGAAAATGACCCGGAGACTTCAAGTGAGAGAGTTCCTCCGGCTTCCTAGAGGACGAATCAAGCACGACCGAGTCCCTGGAAAAGGGGAAAGGAAAAGGAAGAGGAAAAGGAAGAGGAAAAGGAAAAGGAAGAGGTAAAGGAAAAGGAAAAGGAAAGAAAAAAGAAAAGGCAAGAAAAAAGAAAAGGAAAGAAAAAAAGAAAAGGAAAGAAAAAAGAAAAGGAAAGAAAAAAGGAAAGAAAGGAGAAAAGAAAAGAAAAGAGAAAAGAAAAGAAAAGAAAAGAAAAGAAAAGAAAAGAAAAGAAAAGAAAAGAAAAGAAAAGAAAAGAAAAGAAAAGAGAAAAAGAAAAGAGAAAAAGAAAAAGAAAAAGAAAAGAAAAAAGAAAAGAAAAAAGAAAAGAGAATTAGAAAAACCTTGCCGGCAATTCTCATCATAAGTATGGCATTAAGAGGCATATTGTCTTTCCCATAAAGCCAGTATACTCACTCTTTTGCCTTAGTTGCTGGTTTGCATTTTTCAAATCTCTTACTCTGCATTCGGCATGCATGGGATGTATGCTGCGCAGGCCAGCCCTTTTTGAAGCCTGTTCTCAGAAGTCATTATTGAACTCTACGATAAAAAGGTAGAGCCATAATTACATGTTCACGAGAATAAATATGTGCCGCTAGATAGTTAACCAGGTGGGGTTAAACAAGATGAGATGAATTCGGGGCTTTTTAGAAAACTGACAGTCTTCATTTTAAGCTACAATGTAAAGTGCTTTATCCTGAGATTAGGTATTGTGGCAGAAGCTAAAACTGCCTTTTTCCCCTAACCGTGCCAGAATACAACCTCCTTTTCTCTCGGCGCTAACAAGACTGCTTTACCACCACAGCCCACTCTAAGTAATTAAATCAATCCTTTGTACTTACCGTATTCTCCTCTAGTGACGGTACTAGATCTGATTATATGCTTCATGCATATTCAAAGTACAGCACTGACAGCTCTTTAATGAGCTCTTACTTAATCAGCGCGAACAATGTTCATCTTGTTCTTTTTTTCCTCATACATTAGAGCTAGGAACAGTTGGGGAAAAAAAATGAAACATCCAGCATTCATTTGAAAAATATATTGTACTTTGAAAAGTGTCTAAGCTGGGGAAGTTGCATTCTGCCCTTTAAAAGTCTGATGGACAAATTGGATTACTAGTATTGGATTAAATAACAAATGGTTAGAGGAGAAATGAGAAAAGCTCGCTGTGATCACAGGCTTTAATATTTTTTGTTACTTATAAAGCTGAAGGGGTCTTTAACCAGTTATTAAAGTCAGGATTAATTTGTAATGGTCCAACTTACTAGCTTTAAAAGGGTTTTGTTGCTGTTGTTGTTGTTGTTTTTTATCCAAAACAATAGTGTAATGCATGTATTCCAGGAAAAAAAAAACTTTAAGATCTGTGGGGTATTTATAGATTTTCATCATCTTGTCCTGGCTCAGATAAGGGGTTTATATGCACGGTATCGATTTGTTCTCAAACATATGTTTCACATCATTTGAATAATCTGTATAGGTTTTTCCCCCCTTTTTTTCTTTTTTTTTTCCAAAGAACAACACAGGTCTTTTCCCAATTTTCATTTCCAAACATTTTGTAGCAAGCAACTTCAGTACTTGTTTTGCACTTGGAAAGCAGGAACAGAAACAACCACAGCTACAGCACTGCTCTACAGAGTGAAAAATGTGAAACTGAGTTGGAAAGAAAAAAGAAAAGAAACTATTTTAGTATTTTTATTTGGAAGGTGCCAGTGTGAGTTTAGCTTGCAGTCTTGGTGCCGTAGTAACGCTCAGTTTTTTGCGTGCATCCTCCCACCAAAAGAAGAAAAAATGAACGAGCTAGTGGCACTGTGTACTGTGAAAAGTTCTGTTTAAAAATTATACATTTGACAGTGTATCTTTATTATTATTATTTGCTTGCATGAGAAGACTCTGTTTCAGCTATATGCACAAGAATTTAAAAGCTCGTGGTCAACAAATAAAATATCCCAATCTAGCGCTATTAATCTTGCACACATGTGTCATTTCACTGATCAAAAAGGCCTTCGCCGGGGCACAATTGGCCTTTTTCCAAATTGCAAGCTTTTTCTCAGCTTTTTCTTTTTACTCTTTCTTCTTTTGTTGCTGCCCGGGGATTTGTGCCTGTCGCAGCCCATATCACATGACCGGTGTCAGGGCATCACATGGCCCAAAGTGAATACAAAAACAGCTACCCAAAAAAGATTAAAAATCCTGTAAAACAATAAAGACTTTGTTAACTCGCTATAGAACAACCTATTCGAGCTGTATTCCAGTGTCAGTGTAAAAAATAGAGAGATGCACCTGGTAAGTTGGGCATAGGCAGGCGGCACCCGGACCTTTGTGTTGCAGATGTTGCCACCAACTTTATTTTCCTTGGCAGTGGGAAGGAGCATCCTGCATTTGGGCTCTTCCCGTCACTGCGCTGAAGTTCAGCGGGTTCCCGAGAGGGCAGTTGCTCCCTGTCCTGTTGCTTTGTCTTTTTAAAGGCTTGCAAAATGCGGCGCAGGTGAAGCAATCCTCTCCCCGTAGCACAAATGCGATTCCTTGCAAGAGGGAATCGTCCGCTTCACGGTGCCCTGGTGAGCTGGAGCAACGAGGTGGTTTCCCTCACATGTAACGTAAGAGCAAGCTCTACCCATACCCTTAACTCTCCCGTGAGGAGTGTTGCAAACGGCTCGCGGGAAAAACGAGCCTGGGCCAAACGGCATCAATGGCTGTGGGACCTGCGTGCACCGTTTTGGGTGCAAACACCCAGAACCGGGAAACTTGGTGCAGAGCAACATCTTTTTTTGGTATCTTCCCAGCTTCAGGTGTCAGGAAACGCTTCTCCGATGCACTCCAGTGGTTTGGGCCAATAACACAGCTTTGCCACGCGCGCGGCACCTTGCATCAGGCATTTCCAAACACCGTGCCAACATCAAAGAAGTAACTTTTCGCACCCTTACAGGATAGGTACAGATGATTATCCCCGCATTGCGCCCTGGAGCGCTGCCCGCCATCCCCGGGGAATCAGAGACAGGAGAGGTGCTCGGGGTGCCTGGCTCACGCTGCTCTCCCTCTCCTCCCGCTTCCCAGAGGAGCAGCCTCCCTTGGGGCTCCGAGCCCTTTCCCCCGTGGCCCAGAGGTACCAGGGCGGTACCAGGGGGTCTCCAGGGCAGCCAGGGGCTGCCAGAGCCCTCCCGGCAGAGCCTCCTGCACGGAGGTGGCAGGGGACAAGCGCTACCCAGGGCACTGCAGGTGCCAGCAGCAGAGCATGCTGCAGGGCACGGGGCAGTGCCATCATACAGTATTTTTACCAGACGAGAATCAGCCTCGTGCTGCTCGACGGCACGAGAGGGTGACGCTGCAGAAGCTGGAGCGTGTCGCGGAGCTTGGGAAATGCCATGCATGTAACGCAGCCCTTTCTGTCGCAGGGAGAAACACAGAGGAGGAAGAAGCTATGATGCAGGAGTGGTTCATGCTGGTCAATAAGAAAAATGCCTTAATAAGACGAATGAACCAGCTTTCTCTCCTGTAAGTATGGATGGTTATATGTATTTTCTGAAGGGTGACTTACTGGGATATGCCCTGCCCATGGAGAGAAACCGTCTCCCCATCAATTCAAGGTGCTCCCTCAGAGATGAGCAGCAGCGGCTTGGGAGAATCCCGGGTTGCTTGTTTCCCTCATATTTCAGACTCGGAAATGGAAAACATGAGGTTAGCCAGAGCTGTGAGAAAAGCACCACGCGCTAAGGGCAGTTACCCTTGCCCAGGGCACGTGGGGAGCAGATCCGCTGGCAGCAGCGCCTGGGCCGGCGCCGCACGCATCCCCCCCGCCGGGTGCCACCTAGCGAGGAGGCGGCAGCAGGGACACAGCCCCGCACGCTCCCGCCGTGCCCCGACTCTGCCGCCCCTCGTCGAGCTCACTCGTGTTGCGATATCCCGGGCGCTGGGACGGGTAGAGAGAGGGGGGGTGCTCAAGGCTTGGGGCGCTGCAGAGCCACCGCTCCCAGCACGTGTTTTGTGCTGCTGCAGCGTTAAACTGCTGGGATTAAAACCCATGTTCTAGGAACCGAAAAGGCTCCCTTATGGGATACGCTACCCCAGCCGGCTTTTAAGTTTGTGTATCATTTGTTTGGAGTAGCTTAAAGTTAAAGAGAAAAGTCGTTTATGAGTCCTAAAATCAATGCAAGTTAAAGGTTCTTTTAAGTGTTTAATGATTTAGTAATTAACATATTGATGAACTTTTGCCACTTGCCTAGGGAAAAGGAGCACGACCTAGAAAGGCGCTACGAGCTGCTGAACCGGGAGCTCAGGGCGATGCTCGCTATCGAAGGTAAGAGCACGCTGGGTGCCCCCTGAAACCACGGCGCGGAGGCCACAAACACACCGGGGCCTCGCGCCTGGCCTCGCTTTTCCTCAAAAAACACAAGGAAAAAAATAAAAGATGAGACGGGAATGCAGTCTCATTAGAATCCACTCCAAAAAAGACAAAAGTGCTGAGGAAGTAGGGGATATGTGCAGGGCTCTTCCTTGCGTTGCAGCAGTGCTCTCTCCCGCAGCATCGCGGGGAAGGGAAGGGGTAAGCCCCATGAAGGGAGGCTCCTTCTGCATTTTGGGTATGTTTTACAACCCCTTCTCACTGCGGGGAGGGAGAAAAAAGTCTCTGTGGCCTTTGTGGTAGAGCCCTGCGTGTGCCAAGTAAATATTTCATCACAAGCAACATCAGGATTAGTGCAATCCTGTGCACATATTTTCTCCATTCTCTGCAACTCTCCCGAGTTTAGTCACCTTACCTGAATGAAAACTCAGGGGAAGATTGACACGCGGGATAAATGAAACAATCGCATACTTTCCATGGGGCTTTCAAACGAATTGTACAATAATCCCAGGGATGATTCATAATAAAAAATAAACATCCAGATAGCTTAAACCACTGCTTGCACTATTTTCTTATTTAAATATCTTAAGTGTTTTATAATGCTGTGCTGCTTATACCTCTCAGTCACAAATGCTGTCTTATAGTTCAAAGATGTTTGCTTAAAAGTTAATCCTTTGGGCCCTGCAAAATGGACCTTTTGTCTAATCAATGCAAATTGATTTTGCTATTCTGTATTGACCTCTTAACCCTTTGACTGTCCATGGTAATTTCTTTCTTCACCTGATAAGGTACCTGATCCATAATAAATCAATTCTAATTAGTTTGGAGACTTCACTGGGAGCATAAGTTTGTAGAGAAAAAAAAAAAAAGAAGAAGAAGAAATTAAAAAGCAGCAGGTTTCAGGTAGCTTTTTCCTATCTATCCATCTGTGGCTGTGTTTTTGCATAAGACTATTCTTGGATAGACTTGAGTCATAAATATAGACCTTACTTTCTGCGAGAGGCAGGGCAGATTAATTGGGAATTGTATTAATGAAGTATTTAAAACAGAAAGTATTCCCAAACCAAAGAGGAGTTAGAGATACTAGATTTAAAGCCTCAATTTAAATGCTTAATTACCTTTTATGTGTTTTACTTTGTCGGAGCATCATGGTGGCAGAGTATGCTCTGCACACATTTGGTTCAATAGAAGTTTGTCCTTTATTTTTTTTTCTTCTTTTTAAGTTCAGAGAGATGCCAAAATCAGAGAGAGAAACCCAAAAGGTCTTTTTTTTCCTTACCTTTTATTTTATTTTATTTCGGTGCTACTAACACTTGGGCAAACCGCGTGAGCCGGGGGCAAAGTTGGTTTCGCGTTTTATTTATCCCACACAACCCGCGCGAAACCTCAACACCCTCCCGCTGCAGCGAGGAGTTTTCGCAGCACCAAAACCGCCCGGGAAAGCCGTGTCCGAGGAGGCTGGATGCGGGTGCCGGGGCCGGGGCAGCTTCCCGCGTGCGACGTGAGAGAGGAAAGGGCTTTTTCTGTGCTGGTGCTGCTGGAGCCCGCTGGAAGGGACCGCTTGCAGTCGGGTTGCCCCGCGGAGGCCCTTTCGCCCGGGGCTAATGAGCGCTTGGGCCCCGCGAGGCAGCGGGAGAGGCAGCCCGGGCCCCAGCCCGCGATAACAGCGATCCTGACAATAAATAAGGGGAAAAAAAGCAGGACGGGACGGGTTCGGAGCTGTGTTTGTTTGTGCAAGGGGAAGGATTGCAACGCGGAGCGCACCGAGCCAAACAAGAAAGCAAAGGGAAAAAAAATCGGGGAAAAAAAAAAAAAAAAAAAAAAAGCCTTGGAAAGGTGGTAATTAATGACCTGGTGAATTGCCCCAGCTCCTCAAGCGTGGCTGTGCCGCTTAAAAACCTCGCGGCCGGCTTGCATGGCTACCGATGGCAGGGGAAGAAAAGAGAGGGAGAGGAAGAGGAGACCGAGGGGAAGGAGGGAGGGGGCGGCCGGAGCCGAGGACGCGGCGGCCGGCGGGGAGAACCAGAGGAAAAGGGGACGCTGCCCCCCCCCGCATCCCGCTTAGCCGCAGGGAGGAGCGGGGGGCTGTGCCGGCCCCGCAGCGCACCGGGCCGGCAGCGCGGGCCAAGGAAAAGAAGAGGTCGCTGGGTCTGTGTTACCGCGCGCGCGGGGCTAGGCTGCCCGGCTGCCCGTCCGTCTGTCCGCCCGCTCGGAAGCCGCCTCCGCCGCGGAGCTCCGGCTTCGCCCCGCTCGGAGGACGCGGCTCTCCCGCTGCAGCGCCCGGTTCCCACGTGCCTCCCCTTTCATTTTCCCTTCTCCCCCCCCGTCCCGGGATTTAATGCCTCCTTGGAAAAGATAAGTTCGGTTTTTTGCACACCTTGGGGTAGCGTGTTCGTTTTCTGCCCGAGAAATGGATCTGCTTTAGGATGTGGTACATCTTGATTCATTCTTGGCTCCGAGTTTGAAGTGGGTGCTCTTCTAAAAGGATTTATGCATAGGTTCACTATTTTTGTAGTTATGGTTTATATGATAAGCTTTTTATATTTAAAATCAATATGTAATCCTGTGGAGGAGCTTATCCTCTAAAACCCCATTTGTAAATCTATTTTAGCTTTGTTACACCGCGCAGCCCCAGTCTTCCCGAGATTGATTAGGTTCAGCAGCAGAATCCTATCAAATGGCCTGCTCTGATGGGGATGCAAACTCTTTCAGGGTTGCTAGTTGATTGGAACTAAAGATAAGGCCTGCCTGCAATCCCCCAATATGCTCTTTACAAAACTCGTGCTAATTTTCATCAAAGTGCCCGACTTATTTATTAGAGTTTCGAGGGGGAAGGCCACAACTTCAGGCCGTGTCCGTGAAGGCGCCTCGATGCCAGCAGCGCTGTCCCTGTCCCCCCTGCACGTAATTATCAGTTTAAGCAAGGAGGGGGAGAACAGCGCGCAGGCGATGGAGACGAATAATTGAAAATTGAAACTTTAAAGGGAATTTAGCAAAGCGGCGTTTTAAACCGCGCTTCGCGAGCGGTGGCGCGGGGGTTTTGCCTTTCGACACTTTTTAGCTCGTACACAACCTCGGAGCTTAATTCTGCCTTTGTCCGGAGTGTCGCTTTTAGAACAGGGCTTATTCCCAAATCTCCAAACTAATCCCAGCCGAGCTCGCAGCTTCCCAGAGCCGCAGCCAGCGCCGGGCACGCCGTGCGGCCGGGCATGCAGGTGATCCTGCCTCTAAGGGCACAACAGGTAGGAAGCAAAGCAGCTCGGGCCCCTCCTGGAAGCGCTTTGTTGGGCAAAATCAACTCGCAGCGCAACGACATGGGAAATGTTATTTAAATACTTTGCTCTGTTATCTCTCTTTAACAATTTGCTACTTGATGGTATTTATTTTGGGGTAGGTGTGTGAAAAGTTACTCCCTTTCGCTAAGAAAATGAAAACGCAAATGAGTATTTCTAAGAAGTGTGTGTTTTTTTTCCCGCGGTGTATTTAAAACCGTAGTAAAAGCGATCGCGGCAAGTAAAAGCTCCCAGTGCGTTAAGTCCGGGTACGGGGTTATTTACCCCAGCACGCTAAAAACTCGTCGTTCCGAGAGAAACTTAATGGAGGAAGAAAAAAAAAAAAAAAAAAAAAAAAAGTTGCTACGGGCTGAGCGAGACCTGTGGTGAAATATCCTGAGCAGCCCCTGCCGAAACCCTCTCTGAAACGAGAGGAGAAAAATGAAAGGAAAAAAAAAAAAAAAGAAGAAAGAAAAGAAAAAAGAAAGAAAAAAGAGGTGTTTTTCGCCTTTTAGAGGCGAAGAGTTTTTCGCTAGTGCGAACTCTCCAGGCTCTAGAACGGGAGCGGAGCCGGTGCCGCCCGGCTCTCTGTGCGCAGGGGCCGCGCACGCTCCCCCCTGTCCCGCCGCACGGCCGCCGCTTTCGTTTGTTCGGTTTTCTTTTGGTTTTCGTATTCTTTTTTTTTTTTTTTTTTTTTTTAATTTACTTTATTATTATTATTATTATTCGTGCGAAAACGTTAAGATTTGCGGGCACTCCCGCGCTTACTTGCGGGAACCCGGCGCCGCGTCCGTTGAAGCGGTTCGAACTGAAGGAGTTTTTCCCTAAACGAGCCGAAAAAAAAAAGGAGGAAAAAAAGGGGAAAAAAAAAAGAAAAAAGAAAAAGCGGGAGGTGGGAGGTAAGGGAGAGAGAAGAGGCGCGGTGGGAACCCCCGCACCCGGCGAGGTGCCGAACGGAGCTGCTCGCTGGAGCCGCGGCGCTCGCCGGGGTTTCGGGCTAAAATAGTCCGTGCGAACGCATCTAGGTGAAAAATAATAATAATTCAAAACCGAACGATTTTTACAAATGTCCTGCCGGCTGCCGCGGCGCGCGGAGCAGCCCCCCGCCTCGGCCCCCCTTGCGCGGGGCTGCGCTTCATGTCTACCCGGCGGCCGCGCAGGGCGC
>JAWLRI010000081.1:969384-1085324 GCA_034781795.1 Crypturellus tataupa
AGGAGGGGGCGCGCGCCGCGGCTGCAGCTCATTGGTCGGCGCCGAGCCCGCCCAGCCTCTAAAAGCGTTCGGGGGCGGCGGGCGGCAGTCGGGGCTGGGGCTGCTCCGGTTCTGCCGGTACCGGAGCTGCCTCCGGGACTCTCCGGGCCTCCTGGGGCCGCAGCGGCCCGGGCAGCCGCGTTCCTCGTGCGCGGGGCGTTGCTGAATGCCGTGGTGGTGCTATTTGGGGTAATACGGCCCAGCCCACCTGTGCTGCGGCGGTGGACTCCCCCCTTGCCGTGCGCGCTGCTCGGTGCAATACGGTAGCGGTGCCTCGGTGCGCTAGGGGAGGCGGCTCGCGCTGCTCCGTGCATTACGGTAGCGCTGCGGCCGGTGCATTACGGTACCCGCAGCTCCTACCGGGGAGGGGGACACCCTGTGGGCGGGGATCCCCAGGCCACGCCCCCACCTGGACAGGTGGGCGGTGCTTGGGGGGGGTCGCGCGCACGGCAGGCCACGCCCCCTCGGTCCCTCGCGGACCCCTTGGGGGGGGCGGGGTCCCGGGGTCCCCTTGGTGACGGGGGGGGCGGGCGCGATGGGCGGCGCCGCCTCTCCCTGCAGGCGCCCCCTCCCCCCGCGCGGCGGTATCGCGATGTCTCTGTCGTGACAGCGCCCCGCGCCCCCCCCCGCCCCCGGCCCGGGCGGCTGCGTGCAGGCGGCGGGGCGCGCGGTTGCTGGGTGGGGGGTGTCACGGGGGGTGTTCAAACGGCCGTCACCAAACGACCGTTACTAACGGCCGCTGCACCGCGTGAGGCGCCGGCTCGTGACGCGTCCGCGCCGCGGGACGATAAAGAGTCCGTCCGCCCCGGGCGGCCTGGCGGCGCGAGGGGCGGCGAGGCGGGAAGGGAGCGGGTCCCGCTGAACCGCCCCTTCCTTCTGCAGCTCCGGGCGTGCCGGCTGCCGAGGGGGAGGCGGGAGTGGGGACAAGGCGCGGAGGGATCCGCAGTGGTGCGGCCCGGGTTTGAATGCGGGAGGCGGGCGCGAGGCCGGTGAGGCGAAGCGGGGACGGGGAGCCGTGCCGAGGGCTCGTGCGGGGACGGGGAGCCGTGCCGAGCGCTCGTGCGGGGACGGGGTTGGTGCCTAGGGCTCGTGCGGGGACGGGGTTGGTGCCGAGGGCTCGTG
The DNA here is from genome assembly GCA_034781795.1 of Crypturellus tataupa. Classification (NCBI taxonomy): domain Eukaryota; kingdom Metazoa; phylum Chordata; class Aves; order Tinamiformes; family Tinamidae; genus Crypturellus; species Crypturellus tataupa. Next base: position 970,546 of record JAWLRI010000081.1, read on the forward strand.
CGGGAGCGGGAGGCAGCGCGGGGGCCGGCGGGGCGCGTGTGGGGTGCGGGAAGGCCGTGTGCGGGGCTGCGGGTTTGGGGAAGGGGCGCGCGGGGTCCGCGGAAGGGCCTGGCGGGGAGGTGCGTGGCCAAAGGCTGCGTCTTTGCTGGGTGTTGGGTGCTCTTCTCGCTTGAGGAGCGGCGTCCCGTGCCCCTGGCCGGGTGGACACGGGCACCGGCTTTTGTATTCACTTCAAAAAGGAAGCAAATCAAAAAAAATATCCACGCGTTACTTAATGACTTTGGTTCCTCTGTGGCAAGATACAGAGGAAACACTTTTATGAAACTAAAGCTTGACTTTCTTGAACCCTGCATGCTTAAATCTTGAGAACTGAATGCAAGCTGTTACTGTGTAAACTTTGCAGTTAATCTCAAAGCACTGATACCTGTTGTAACAGTTCTTAGAGCAAGGTAATTGCCACAAAAGAAACAGTTTAAGATATATTAATGTAAGATTTACACGACCTTGTATTTTCTTATTGCGTAACACTTCTTTTGTAGGTCTACCCTAGAGTTCACTTCTCTGTTTAGCTCCAGCCTTAGATGTCCTTTCAGCATAGACTGCTAGAGATAACGCTTTTTCCCCTTGTTATTCACACTGCTACCCCCTTTGCCCCAGAAAATTACTCCAGGGAATTACTAGATTTGGTCAAAGTTTGCAAAGAATCACTCATACCAAATATCTGCTTAATCTCATTTTCCTTTTGGTAGGGAGCTGTGATCACAGGAGGACAGAGTCTGATTAAATCTCTCTGCAGTCTTAGACTACTTAGTTAACAATGCCCAGGCAATGCAAACATATAAAGACTATTCTGGAAGTTAAAGAAAATAAGAGTAGAAGCATGGAAGAAAAGGAGAAGGTCTCTTTTCCTGATCAAGACCAGAGGATTTGCAAAGTGACTGAATCCAAGATCACAATGGCATCAGAGAAGGAGAATTTTAGTGATAGGAATCAAGTGCCATTGCAACGACCCACGCTGAAATACACTAAAGACCTGGAGAAAGAATCATACCACAACTGCGAGGATGTTGTTAACTCTCAGCTCACAGAATGCTTTTTGGACACGATAAGTAGAGATATGCTTGGTGAATCTACCCTGCCTTTGAGCAATAAGGACAATTTTTCAAAAAGGAGACCCGTGTCTTTGGGGAATGAAAGCTCCCTGATACCTCATAGAGCTAAAGCAGAAGAAAAATCTGATTGTGGAAAATCAGAGAAACCAAGGAGAAAACCTGTTGATTTTGCAACTGTAACAATTGCTGAATTTGGGATTACTCCAGAATCATTTACTAAACAAGCTGTAGGTAAGGCTGGGGTGAATAATGAAGGCGGTGTGTTCGGGAGGGAACCCTGGAGGTCATCTGGTCCAGCAGCCTCTCAATATGGGACCAGCTTCAAAGTTAGGTCATGATAAAATAAAACTCAGGACTGTGTCCAGTGGAGTTCAAAATGTCTACGGATATGACACTGATGTATGTTGCTTTAATTCTCCATTTAAACTTTCTTTTTTCTATCCGATTTGGTGCCAATGTGTTTCTCAATGGAGTAATAAGACAAATTCTTCAAATGTTATTGACATCTCTTTAATGAGCATCTGAAACAGGGAAAGGCAGAGCTCCTCACCTGAGATATAGTTTAACTGCAAACTTGTTTTCTGTAGTGTTCTTTTTCTGTGTGTGGCTAGAAAAGGAATGTTCTGATTTCCTGTTTGTAGAGAATCACAGAATCATTATGGTTGGAAAAGGCCTTCTAGATCATTGAGTCCAACCATAAAGAGAAAAGTAAAGATCTAATTTGTTATTTTCATATTAGTGAAGCAAAATTCTAGAATCTATTTCCTGAACTGAACAGCTCGATCTGAATGTTTCCAGAAACAGTGTAAAACCTTAAGAAATTTTTTTTCCTACCATTTAAAGCTATAGATATTTTAATATGTACATTTTCATAGTATTCTCCCTCCTGTGCTAATTTCAGAGAAGTCTCCAAGTTTGTCAAAGTTTAGACGAAGATCAACAATCGGCGTGCGAGGGTCCCCAGAAAACAACTCACTTATTCAATATCTTGCCCAACAGAGAGCGAGTAGACAGAAAGAGCTCTCTGCACAGGTGAGAATCTTTTGCAGATATCTAATGTGTCAGTTTATTCCCCTTGGAAACAGTATGTAATTCTTCAAATATATATGCAAATATATATGTTTTCAATATATCTATATATGTTTATAGTCTGGCTAATATAAGTGGCTAGAAAACAATTTCCGGGTATGATCTAGAGATATGTATTATGAAATGGCAGTAAAACCTAATAGACTTTTTATCCCACTCCTGTTTTTTTTTTTTCCCCTATATTTTTACAGTGCAACTGAAACAGCAGCCACATTAAAGACAATATTTGCTTCTTAGAGCTTATTATGCTAAAATATAAATACTCATCCTGTGGAAAAAAAAGTTTATAAGGTTTAATTTTGTTTTCACAGTCTAGTCCTTTTAACTATCAAAATGCTGGATCATTAAAGGACAAAATATGTGCTTTTCAAAAATCATTTAAATCAGTGCAAGAGGATGAAGGAAAGATTGGCCCCTCACAGGTGACCGATGCTTTTCAGGAAAGAACCTGTTGTAAGTTGATTTGCTCTGTTTTGTGTTTTCTCAAAAGTTTATCTTAATCATTAATTCTTCCTTTAGTGCAGAAAAGTGAAGTTACATTGCAACAAAATTCTGTTGAGTTTTTGGTGGCTGTTCTAAATAAAGATATCTTAGAAACATCACTATTGTAATTTTTATTATATTATCAGAAACTAAAATAAAAAATAGAGTATCTTTCTTCCTTCTCCATAATTTGTAATGCAGTAGAAACTTTGGCCTGAAGGCTGACTGGGTAAATAATAGCAAGAACAAAATAAGTACTGTAAATTATGACGTGTTCAAGCGGTGCTGCGCAGAAAACTCATCTCCCAGTTTAAAATCTAATTCATAGCTCTTCCTTGAGTACAGTACAGCATTAAATGGGTGTTTTATTGAAGGAAAGTTCTCAGAGACAGAAAATAGTGGATTTTTTATTTTATTTATTTATTTTTTAGAAGAGTTTTTATTAGAGTTTGGGGTGAAGATGGGGCAAGTTCTTCAGTATGCAAGCCCTTTTCCGATTCTGTTACAAAAAGCAAGCCCAAAAATAAATACAGGCTGCAAATAATGGTTTTATAGTTTCCTTAATTTTGTTAGCTAGACAATTAGGGAAGTGTAGTTGCGCAGTACAATATTTTTCATGGCTAGCATGGGTCAGAAACAAATTTTTATGCAAAATCTCTTCACATGATACTCCCTTTTCACCCTTGTGCATTGCACACATTTCCAAAATATGAAGGAGATGAACAGTAGCAACAGAAATTTTGAGGAGAATGAATTTTGCAATTTAAAGAGTGAAATACGGAGTGATATTGATGCAGTCTATCAACGGAGATGTATATTTATAATTTATGTTGCTAGAACTAAAAGTTTTCTGAATTTTACTTCAGTCTTTAATTTTCCTGTCTGTGCACTTGTTCTGAAGATTTCAGTCCTGACTATGTCACTAACGAGGGCAGAAGGAATGTTACATCAGATCTAACCAGAAAGAAAGTTAGTTTTGCAGAAGAACTGAGCCTGGAAACATACGATGAAACCAAGGTGCCTGTCACGCCGCTACAGAGAGGAAATGTTTTATCGCAGGAACATACACAGAGCGGGTCCCATCTTCGATCTGTATTGAGGAAAACACCAGTAAAGCAAATAATAGATGGCAGCATGGAGGTTGGTTGGCAGACTTGAATGTAGATACTAATATTAGTGATGTGAATGTAGATACTAATATTAGTGATGTGCTTCCTCAGTCATTACTGAACTGCTCAAAGTTGAGTCATGGCGAAAGCTATTGACTGTTGATAAAATCATGCTTCGGAAAGACAGATAACATCAAGTTCTGTCTGCTGTTTGCTAATCTTAAAAACCTTCATGTTACGAGAAGCTATTAATGTATGTTGTTGTATTACGTTTTTTAGAAAACATAGGTTTGTTAAATGGAATGATTATTAAATGTTACTTAAAATAACTTCACTTTTGATTTAAACGATACCAAAATTTAAATACCATTAAATAGATGGTTGTTTAATATGTATAATAGTCAATAGAATTATCACTTAAATCTCCTAGGTATTAGACAGTCCTGTTAACAGAGGAAATGGCGAATCTCCCAAAGTCTGCAGTGTCACAAACATCCGTGAATTACTTCAAACAGGTCAGATTCTGTTTTTCTGTGAATAGACACAGTATTTCATAGATTCATAAGGTTTTTCTCCTTACAATGTCTGATGAATGATGTGCATATGAACCCTAAGCTCCTTCATGATTAGCTCCTGCATGATATCTTGTGCTGTGACACGGAAGATAAGGTTACAAAGGGAGATAAGGTTACAAAGGGAGATAAGGGCTGTATTTTGCTGTTTAATTGGGCATTGTTAAGACCCCTGAAGAGGCCTGTAAATTGAAAGGTGTATTTTAAGTTCACTAAGCAGTCAATATATGCTCTTAAAATAGAGGAAACTGAACAACATGGCTCAGAAAAGCGAAAGAAGAAACAAGTTACTTTTGGAGAAGATCTAAGTCCAGAAATATTTGACAAAGCTTTGCCTGCAAACACTCCATTGCACAAAGGAGGGACACCAGCCCGTCATCCAGGATCGCAAAGCAACAGTCCATTTACAGGGTCAAGTCTGACTGAAGAACCATTATCCCAGCCAAACTTTGACTGCAGCAATGAAAGTTTGTTTGAGGTATGAAAACAGTTTCTTACAGTCTCCTAGAATGTTTAATTATTTCCAGACTGTTTGATTTTGAAAAGAAATTGCCAAAATGTTAAAACACAGACTTCTTGATGCTTTTAAAATGGCACATTAAGAACTCTTGCCCTTTGTTGCATCAATCCTGAATAGCATTCTGCTTGTAAAGCTGGGTTTAAAACTGGTATTATATTGAAGTTCTCCCCTTGGCTTGTGTGTCCACTTGCAGGAAATAAGTTGCACCATCCTTTAAGACAAAACATGTCATTTGGTTGTTCCAAGCTCTCATAGTGTTTTTTAGTGTATTTCAGATAGTATGTTGGTATATATTGGGAGTATATTGGTAGTAAACAAAATTTAATTTCTATTGTTTATCTTAAAGGAATGTATTGAGCCTCTTCAGGAGTTAATGGAGGATTGTGTGGCTGCAGAAGGCTCTTTATCTGCTGAAAATAAGGAAGATAAGGAAGGTATTAAATCATATTCTGTCCTTAATTTCATCTTTGAGCCGTGCGTTGTTCTGTATCTGAAAATTGAGAGATGCCACAGATCTTATCTATCTATCTGCGTGTGTCTGTGTGTGTATATATATGTATATATATAGCTATATATATAAAAAAATCTTAATATAAATCTTATATTTAAGCATATCTTATATCTAATAATTTATATTTTAATGTTAGCATAAGATACAAATCTTAATGCTAACATTTAAATATTCTTGCCTTCTCATATAGCTCTTCACTGTACCTGCAGCGTTTGTTCGTTGTGTAGTTTAAATACATATTGTTTGAACTTTCAGTATTTTTTCTGTGGCAATGACTGGTCTAATTCGGCTTGCTGCCTGCATGTTAGTGGAATGCTTTTTTCTTAACAGAGCACTGTTTTTGTTGTCAGAAACTGACAGATCTTCTACAAGAATAACTCGGTCCTGTGCTAAAAGAAAGGTAAGTTTCTTTAGTGATATTTAATTCTATTTCTTAAAATAGAATTCAGTGTTCTTTATATCTTTTAATATTTATGAGAATTCTTTAATATCCTCAAATAGGGTAGAGCCAGATGTGTAGAAATACATTCCATGGGTGAAACTAACGGTCTTAAACTTTGGTCAAATGTGACTTTTCCTTGTTTTCCAATTAAAAAAAAAAGTTTCCACACCTGCCAAAAAAAAAAAAAAAAGATTTGGTTGAAGGCTAATACTTAAAGTTACTATTTCTTTTGAATTTTCCAGGAACTCTCCCATATAGCTACCATACAAAGTTTACAAGACACTTACTCATGACCTTTCATTCATAAAAGAGTGAAGAACATTGAGATTCACTTATGGAAATCTGAAAAAATTATAGTAACACAAAATTAAGAATAGAAACAATTTTTATGTCTTTTTTTCCTTGAGATATAACTATTCAGAACTTAGCACTTATTGTACGGCAATTTCTATAAGTGTTTTTTGTTTGTTTGTGTCTGATTTATTTTCACTTGCTGTACTGATGTGTTCTAGAGCTATTGGTGGGGGGAGAAGGGAAAAGAGAGTACCAAAAAAAGCAACCCACCTTCTCTGAAAGAAATAGCAAGATATATATTTACTGTTTTTTCATTAGAATCCACTTGTTTACAAATAGATCTGTATTGTACTGTGTATGTAGAGATTGTAAGTCTTAACTTCTGGCTTTGAGATTAACTGCAGTGTGATTCTGGTGCCTCTTTGACTGCACTGTATATTTTCATAAAGCAAGTCTGCATGTGTGTGTGTGTCTATGTATGAGTGTGTGCACATATGCAAACAATTTAAAATATTTGTTCCTTAACAGTATGGCACCTCTGAAGAGACAGATTCTAGCATCTCAAAAGACACAAGTGCTAAGAATACTAACAATGCTAAAAATCCAAGAAAGAACAAATTTAAAAGACAAAAGAGCAGAACTGTATCTGATGCTGAGAAGACACCAGTAAGTGGCAGCCCACTGCAGTTTGTAAATAGTCCCTTCATTTCTCTATCCAAATATCTTCTAAAATTACTTTACTAGGGTGTTAAATATTGCAAATGCTCATTGTAACTGCATTGTACTCTATTCAATTTTCCCAATTTCTTCAGAGAGTAAAACGTACAAACTATGGGAAAAGAAGAAAGAAAAAGGCAAAAAAATCTTTATATGGGGAGAGAGAAATGGCTTCCAAGAAACCTCTCCTGAGCCCAATCCCTGAAATTCCAGAAGCTTTCTCTTCTGTCTCATCTCCAAACACACCAAGCCAAACGCAAGATAATCACAAGACAGATGTATTTTTTACAGGTAATGCTCTTTAGTTCTGTTTTGTCTTAGTACTTCTGTTACTTTTATTTATTTATTTCACTCTGCTATATATAAAAGTATTGATGGTTGTCATGTAACTGTGTATAGGTAGAGGCCCTGTGTTTGTTTAACATTTAATAGCTTCTGGAGTGCAAAGATGGAGGGATGAATAGTAATAGCAGAGATCAAAGGATCTAACATGTCATAATTTCAAACTGGAGAAGCTCTTATGGAGCTCCAGTGTAAAGCTGACAGCTAGACCAATTTTGACTGTGATGTGACAATGTGACTAGGCTCTGATATTTTCTTTTTCTTTAAAACTGATAAGTTGGGCCTGAAGAGGTAATTAATATGCAGTGTCTTTTCAAGTAGGTTTTGTTAATGCTAGTATCTGAAATGATTGTTTAGAAGATTACTTTCATGTGAGTAAAATGCTGTGAAGTTTTTAGCATAGTGTTTTCAAAAATGGTTTTTGTATGTTTGCAAGTAGAGTGAAGTAATCCTGAATTTATTCTAATTCAAATGACTTTCAGATGATTTCAAATCCAAGGATACTTATGAGGATGTTCAACAGAAAAAAGTGGTTGAAAGAATGAAAGGGAAAAATATCAATATAATTCATACGTGCCCAAGCTCTAAGGACCTAGATGCTGTAGAAGCCAGCAGCTCCAAAGGTGCATTGTTTCAGGCTTCAGGTGATTCAAAGTCTGTTTCAAGCACTGATTACCAGGTAAGCATTTTTTTTTAAGGATACAGTGTTAGAAAATAAGTTCAAATTGTAGTTTGTTAGATCAATCAAAGTAATGTTCTGGGACAAAAAAAAAAAAAGTAATAGTTAAATTCTGAAGCTGGCTGTCCAGAAAGGCTTTGGAATCTATAACCTAAGAACAGAGCAACATAATTTAATAGCCCCACTTTGGAGCAGGTTCTTTCTAACACAAAGAATTCTGTAATTTTTTGCGGGGTGGGGCAAGGCTGTCGGGAAGGGGAGGAGAATGACTGGACTACTGAGGAAAACAAGTAGTAACAGCAGTAGTAGTAGTAGTCCAGTTATCGGCTATTTTAAACCATTGCCTTTCACCTGCAACTAGAATTTTTTTTCACCTTCTCCCCAGTTTCCAAATACTGTTGTGCCTGAAGCAAAGTGTACATTTGATGCATCTGAGCAAGGTCAAGAGTCTGTATGCGTCGAAGAAGAAAAAGAAGAAAAAAACAATTATTTGACAGAAAACAAGAAATTACAAGGAAACTTCCTAAATAAGGCAGAGCCACTAACAAGGCTAGAATTCCTGGAACCTCAGGACACTGGTGTACATAAAGATACCCAAATAATGGAGTGTTCACCAAAAGACTGCTCAAGAAGTAAACTACCAAGAAAAGGAAGAAATAGTACTGTCTGTTCTTCTTATATTAAAAACTCAGATTTTGAAACAATTGGAAACAATTTTTCAATTTCTTCTTTTAATGTGGAAGAAGTCCTATCCGCTGCTCAGCCGAAAAATGATTCCTTAAAAGAGTCTTTTAGAATGAATGATGGTAGTGGTGGAAAAAGGAGGGTGAGACGCAGCATGAGACTATGTAAAGATGCAGAAACTGAAGGACTTGCGTGGATTCAAGCACATGATGAGATCCAAATAAGACCTCAACTGTTAGCTTCCTGTTGTAAAGTTAGGAGAAGAGCAAGCCTATCTGTTATTAAAGTATCTGAGAAAGTTCACGCTGGAGAAGAAAACCTCCTCGAATTTTCAGTGCAAGGAAAGGAAAACAATAATTCTGTGCATCTCGTTGATGGGTCTTGCAAAAGGCAGAGGAGGAGAACCATGAGTGTATTCATGTCTCAAGAAAGAAGAAATGGGGCTCAACCCCAGAAAATGAGCACAGCAGACTTGGGAAAAAAGAATGAGAGAAGTAACCAAAAACCTTTTAGTGATTTAGAAATATCTCTTGAAAACCAGTCTGATACTTAGCAAATCTTCATCTACTTTTTTTTTTTTTTTTTTTTTTTAAAGAACTGGTCAGTATTGTAGCATAGATATTTACTTACCTAAGTGCTATTTAGAAATAGGACATTACACATTTCTTCCACTTAGGCCATTACATAAAAACTATTTCCTTATTAATTTTCTTAGTTACTTAAAATTGCCTCTTCTTATCTTGACGACTCTAAAATGCTTGCAAATCAGAACTGTGAGGAATATTAGCTTGGCTTAGAGAACTTGTTTAGTAGACAGCATTGACAGACAATCAAGAGGATAAAACTTTCTTCCACAGTGAACTGAATTTTGGTATCACCTCTTCATTCTAATCTGCATCTTCACCTTCTGTGTTTTCATACCGTGGTACTGTTTTCAGAGCAATGAATTAGCAATAAATAAAACTTTTACCTTACGGGCACTGGCTGGGGTAGAATTCATATAAAAAAGGGCTAAATTTTATATCAGACTTACTAAACTATGCTTACTCATTTGAAAAAAGTATTTATTGTATATAACTTTATTGTATGATGTATGTTTCAATTTTCAATGCATACATACTAAATATAGGGCAAAATACTTGGTAGTTGATCTGTCATCCTACATTTTTATTTTTTTACTAATTTCAAAAATGTAATCAAAATGATGACTATACATGATCAATTTAAACGTTTGGCATAGCTTTCATTTTTATGCTGTTCTGTTTCAGCCCTAGTGAAATATCTGTGCCAGCTTTCAGCAAAGAGCTTTATGTTGAAAACGATCTCTGCTGTGACCTTGTTTTTACCATTATTGATAAAGAATAAAGAATTTTCTGTATTTAGCTGCTTTTGTAAAGCCTAAAAGAAACAGAACACTTTCATTTTTTTGCATGTTTTACTTCTCTTTACAGATATCATCAGTTTTTCCAAGGACAAGAAATCCTAAAGCAACTTGAAAGGAGCTTCACTAATTAAATGCTGTTCAACTTGTGCTGCTTTAGAAACGTTACTGAAGTTATCTAAACAGTTGTTTTGATTTTATGTTGGGTTTGGCTTTTGTGTCTCGGTGAAAACTTTAGGATGGGCAGCAGTTATTCGGGTTAAATCTTGTGGTAGCAGTATGTTGGCTCACCAGCAGAGGGCATTCGGGCATGACTTTTATGGGCCAGCCTGGGTTATTTGGAAAACTACATCATTGTGTCCAACTTCACTGAAAAAATACCAGATAAAGATAAAATTTAAAGCTACTTGAATTTAAAACTAGCCATAGCTGCTACTTCTAACAAAATAATTAAAACTAGATTTTAACAGTAACTGAGCCGTTCTTCTAAGCACGTCTGTACTGGAAAGGTGAAATGCTAATGAATTACATTGTGTATGAATTTCTATATGAAAATTGTACAGCATTCTTTTAAACACAATAGAGATCTACAATTGCAGATGAGCTCGAAGGGCTTAGCTGCTATATATTAAATCTATCAGTGAGTGAAACCTGAGATTTTTAGGCCTCCGATACTGAGTAGCAGATTGAATATTCAGGTCAACAAAAAGAATGTCCTGGAAGAAAAGACAGTAAGCCAGCATATATGATACTAGAAGGCTTAGTTTTTAAAATGTTGCCCAGAATGTTCTTTTTCTTTGGTAATGCACCAAATACAGCAGCAATGGAAGAGAATTCTTCCTCAGAGGTTTCAAGAGTGGATGGGTTAAGTGCACTTGAGATGTGAAGTTTAAGAAAAATCAGAAATAATAGAGCGAGGCCCAGGCAAAGAAAAACAAAGTTGGATTTGCTTCATGTCACAACTTGGTTTAAAAGGGTTAGTAGGCATTACATGTAGATGCTTGGTAACAATTTGCAGGGTATAATATGGGTGAGGTTGTAGCCTGCAGAGAAGGTTCAAGGAATCTTGAGTTAAGACTTGAGACAAATCTTGAATTATGTAGAAGACTGTTGGGGGGGCATGGTTAATAATATGTTCTCTATTTCCATTTCAAATGGAACAATTAATATGTGTAAATGAGAGAAAAATATCTCTGATAGACATTTTAAAACTGCCAGCAGTAGAGGCATTTGAGCATTGGAATATGTTGCCTCGCAAACCTGAGATCTCCATCACTGAAGGCTCAACAAGACAGTCATTCTAAGCAGGAAAAAAAACAATGAGAATAGTATGTGCCTTTTTTTTTCTATTTTACTGATAAGCCATATTTTAAAAAAGCCGATGTTAATTAAACAGTTGTTTAAACTTTGGCTTGTTTTTCTCTACTTGCTGCTGAGTATTCAGACAATAGAAAGAGATGCTAGAATACAAAAAGAGTGTTATCGACTTCTCTATTTAATGTTTATCTAGTCTTGATAATCATGCTAAAATGTCCTGTGCATTTTTCCTCATGCTTCTGAATCCTTTAGGACTTTCATAGTTCATGTGAAATTGGAAGGATATTAGTGATGAAATGATCTATACACAAGGAAGCAAACAGAAAAGCACTGTTAGATTTATGTATGCGGAACAGAATGAAAAAATGTTAAATTGTCAAGCATAGTTTAAACACACAGGAACAGGAGTGGGCAGTGAAAGAAATTTGTTTTTTCCAAGCTGCTAACAGGAAGGTAAGCAATAGAAATAATAACTGTTTCATAACAAACTGTCAAATATAGTTGAACATTCCTTCAAATTGGACATTTTTAAAATTAGGATATAAACAGTACAAATCAAAATATTCTAGCTTGAAGTAAGGTAAACTCTTAATTTTCTTGTGTCTCTCTGGGAAAAAAATGTGCCTATAACATGGAGACAAGAAGGTTAATGTATTAGTTTTGTAATTAAGTCCTGTAAATTGTGCATAACAGAGCAGTTAACTACTTCAACCAAGCTTTAGAGGGGGAGGAAGAAAAACCTGTGTGCACTGGGAATGAGGGCATGGAACATATTCCCTAACTGAAACCTGAAAAACCTGGTGTTAGTCTTGGGTTATTTCCAATGACCCTTTGACTCCCATCTTCCTGCCCCCTGCACGGATTTGGAACTGGTCAGCCATTTCTGTTTTTGGAAGGGAGAGGAGACAGATATAATGAATGGCTTTTATTGTGCAATATTTCAAAACCTTTTTGACTGCATTCGGATGGGATGGAAAATGTTCTACCCTGTGCTGCAGCCAAAACAAACAAAACATATTCCCTAAACCTGGATGTGTGTTTCACTCAAACTGGCAGTAGTTAAAGCTCTACTCTTAAACAAGAATTTAGTTTGACAATTTTTAGGCCTTGTTCAGCTGAATATAGCAGCCAAAGAAAATACTTGGGTGAAAAAAAATTAAATAATACATATATTTACAGCTTGCAGGTGGCATTAATTTTTGCAGTTCATAGTATTTAGTTTTAAGAATCCTGTTAGTAAGGATATATTGTAGGTTTAAAAAAATATTTTTAATTGTCTCCTTTTTTTCTCTTTTTCGAATGAGTTTTTCTTATGAGAACAGTCGCTCTGAAGGAAAATACATTTTATGTAGCTCCCTGCTGGGTGATAAATAGCTGTGACTCAAGGCTTTAAAAGTTCTGGGTCTACCAAGACCCTGAAAATTCTATGAATGTAAGACCCAGCAACTAGGAGAAAAACTTTTTGACAGCAGCCTGCTATGGACTGGCTTCCAACTCCACCAGTGTTGTTTAAATCCCTTCTTTATGGTGCAGGTTTGCTGCTGTTTTTTGGTATTGCCAATCAATTCGGTGAAGACCTTGCACTGTAACTAGATTTCTGCGATGCAACATGTTTTATGACCTGAACAACCATATTGTTAAGAACTTCTGGTGTAGACACCTATGCCCAAAGGCCTTTGAATATAGTAACACTGAAGATCTAAAACTGTAAATAATAAAAGGGGTATCATGCCTTTAGCTCCCCAAACAAATCCCTTATTTCTAACAATCACAGCCTTCATGCAAAAATTGAACAATTAAAATACAAAACTCTTAAATCTGTAAAGCAGAGAAATGAACCTCATGTTTTTCTAATCATTATGATGGAATGGTAAAAGATTATGAGTGAGGCAGCTGAAAATCTGGAGAGAAGTTATAAAAACAAAATGTAATTATTCCTGGAAAGTCATATTGGTGTAGTAAACTAAACTCTAAAGTAGGAATTGAATATTTGGGCTTTTATTTTCTGCATGCATGGTCTGTGTATGGTCTTGTGCTGTTCTGCAAATCAAGTGTTTCTTGCTCTTCTTGTTTTTCCATTTCTTTGCTCACTTTCACTTATTTGCACTGTAGCATCAGAGTGAAAAATAAGGATTTAATTCTGCCATCCATCAAATCAACTGAGTTATACTGAAGACACTCCTGGAGTTGTGCTTCACTATCACAAATAATCTGCATATGTCAAACAAATGTTTGGACAAACTGATGTACTTAGTTCCATGTTCAGAAGGTCAGTAATGCTGAGTTTTAGGTGTAAGTAATATTCATTCATTAAAAAAAAACACAGGGTTGCAGGGGAACTCAGGTTTGAACTCTGATTTTTGTCATCTTAAGTACTCTCATCTGTGCAAAATTGTTAGAGGGAAAAAGTAAGTGTATGAGTACAAATAGTAATGATGCTTAATTACTTTCTCCTTAAGAAAAGCCTAAGTATCTATGTTATGAAAACTTTGTAATTGTAGAAGTAGTAACTAATGTACATTTATGCTAAGTATTACATAATATAACCCATGTAGCATAAGCCTTTTTAAGTCACACTTAAATATTTGTCTACTGTGTCTGTCCCACTGCTCTCTTCTCCCAACAGCCCTGGCAGCTAAAGCCTTTTGCGAGCTGCTGAGCTCTCCTGCAGCGCTGTGCCCGCTGCCTCTCCCACCCTGTTTCAGCTTTTCCAGTACTTCTCCCTGTTACTTAATGCACCAGTTTCCAGCTCTCGCTAGTGACCAGTTGCCAAGCTCATTCCCAATGTGACAATCCAAGCAGGGAAAGGAAGCAGTGGTTACCCAGAGAATTCTGCATACACAAGGTATCCTGAGTTAAGCAAATCTAAGCAGTGCTGCCAGGACTCTCTACTGCCTGGCACACTGCCTCTCAGCAGAACCTCAACAACCCACACTCAAAGCCAGGGCTGTGGAGTTAAGCACCTTGGGAGTTGCATCTTTGTGTAACAGAAAAAATGATAAGGCTATAAGTAGAATTAACTGTAATTTTCATACTGATGCACCAAAATATACAACATCTTAAATTTTTCCCCACTTATTGGCAAAGAAACCCTCTGCTTCTGATTTTTCTTCTTTTTTTTTTTTTTTTTTTCATTCTGCTAAGGACCAGTAAGGGTTAGGGACTTGGGGTGGTAGTGAAGAAGTCTTCAACTAAATCCTAAAAGTTTCCATTTCCACATTTTTAGCCTGCTTTCGATATTGAATGCAGTGCAACTAGTATGACTGTGCCAAAAGCTGTTTAAACAATATTAAGATGTTTTCTTCAAACTTCTCCCTAGGAAGATACTCTTTTTCGAGAGGAATGTTTTCCCTGGAGCATTACATCATGAATTGGTTCAGTTCTTGGAGTAAGAAATTGGACCAAATGGTGGAGAAGGTCTCCAGGGGAAACATATTTATGTTGTTAAGTATTCCCACCAGAAAGCTTAGAAACCGCTTACATATTACCATTCTGTCCACATTTAGCCTTTCACCTTATTGCAGCTGAACAGAGGGAAGGGGGGTGGTTAGACTTTTTTAAGGAAATTTGAACCTTCTTTGTTTTTGTCATTACATTTTTTCCTCTTCTTACTGTATCTTGTGAGCTGAACACTGGTAATGGAATGTCTCATTTTTGACATTAATGCTGCATAAAGGTGTGTTTGTTTTATGTATGTACTGCTAACGAAATCACAATTATGAAAGCTTCCTTGGAAACTGCGTTTATTTGTTGTTGGAGGATTAAAATGAGAGAAACCTCTGAGAAGACCAGAGGATGGAGGGATTTGGGTGGATTTATGGGATGGCAGCCGCATGAACACTGGCTGAGCTAGAACAGTAGTGTTTCCTCTTATTTATGGAATAGTTCCACATCAAAGATATTGTATCCTTTATCAAATGAAAATCTCAGAACAATGAGAAATATTCATTAAATTTAGTAGTGGAGGTCAACAGGCTTCTTAAAATATGGTGTTTTTACTCTTTAGAACTGTTGTCTGAAAGCCGACAAGCCTGCAATTAAAAAAAACTCCTTGTTCTGTTTTGCAGAAAAATTAAGGACTTACAAGCATATTCAAGGTATAAGATGGATTAGAAAAGTTTTGAATTATTCTTCGTCTTTAGTTCACACAATTACCCTACAGCATTGAAAGTGGAAGTAGATACTACAGTAACAAATTTTAAAAGCCAGACGATACCAGAATAACCCACTGGACAAACGTGCTGCAGGGCAGGACACGTCCGTGCCTGGTGAGTGGCTTGAAGGGACCACGGAGCTGAATTAGAAGGGAGCATCCCGCAGCAATGCAGAGCCGGGTTCTGTGCGCATGTGGGGAAAGTGTCCTATGGCCCCAGATCGGTCTGATGGACAGAGAGGATATTTGTCTCTAGTCTTTGTCTTCAGTGCTTAGGAAAACACAAACAAATAAAAACTTCATTGTGCTTGTTTTTTTGCCAACTCAATTTTATGATACTGTCTAATCATAAGCAGTTGAAGAGAAATCAAGCCTTAAAGAAGCATTCTCTCTTCCTATTGGCAATCTACTCTTTCTAAAAGTTTTTTCTTGTTTGCTTTGGAGGTGATTTTTTTTATTTGAAGTTAAAGCAAAGGCAGACTTCCACTGTTCCGAACAAAAAAAGATCATTAAGCTGGTCCAGCTGTTGAGGGACTGGCACTAAAACTGATGACTGGAAATTGGCACAGAATTGTAAAAGATTTCTGCTAAAATGTATTTAAATTATGTAATCATACTAAATACACACAGTAATTACACTGTGTAAGTTATTGCTAGTTTCAGGTTATGAACTCATTCAGGAACAGTATATAGTAGATAATACAATATTGTAGGTGGAGAGATTTGAAGCATATTGTTTTGAAGCGTATTGAAATCACCAGAAATACAAAGAAATACAGAACAGTGCGTTCTAGATGAGGGTATATAATTGATATTGCCCTATTCCAGTAGGAAGGACAAGTAATCTTATAAGATCAGCAGTTTGACCTAATGTCCAGAACTGTGATGCAACCAGTTACTTAGATGCTTAATTTCTGCCATAGAACAAATGTAGGAAAGTTGACAAAAGGACCAGCTTGTCACACTGACAATTCCCAGTGCCTTCCCTCTCTTCTAAGGCAGCAGATGGCACATTTAGTTTGCAAGAGTTATGCCATCTCGAGAGCAAGTGACAAGTCATGTCAGGATTTTTGTTGTTTATTTGTTAGTTTTAATTTGGGGTACTTCTATGAAAAGAAAGCTCAGTTACCTCCATAGCTTAATCAGCTATGAGACTGGTCCAGAATTTCCCCTAACAAACTATGCAAGATAGTAGTCCTGCAACTGTTGCCACTGCAAATAACTTGGTTTTGAAGAGCCTGTGTTCTTCAGAATTTTATTACCAGCAATGGAACTGAGACTTTACCGCTGGTCCTTTTGCTTTAATTCCCCAATCCATTCCGGTTTATAAATCCTCCTTTCCAGCATTCTGTGTCTCAGAATACCAGAAAGCCCATCTACTTGAAAGTTCTGCACTCTTGAGAATATGGAGCAGAATCAATGGTTACTTAATCTTCCTACTGCTGTTAACAAAAAGTAAAAAGATCTGTTTACTTTTGCTTCCTTTCTCAGTCATTTTTTTTCACTGCAAAACAAGCCTTTTAAAACTGATTATGCCAGATGATTTAACGGTATGGCCAAATAGTCCCTGCTTGATTAAGATGGATGGTAGCAGTGTTTGCAGCAATAGCAATTAAGACTCCCATAGCAAGCGAGAAAAATAACAAATGAATCTAATAAGAACTTATGGGGAACCTCTTAAATTGAAACTCTTAAAGGGCTTTTAAAATCCCAAATTCCTTAACACTAATAACACCTTAAGTTATTAAAAGTCAAAGAATTATTAAAGTCAAAATTATTTTACTATATGTATTATTTGTGTTTTTATATTTCAGTATTTGAACATTTTTAATTTTTTAAGTTATTAAGCAGAAGCTTAAGAAGGTTAAGACGTGATTTTTTTAAGTTAGCACTTTTCTTTCAGTTAAACCACAGGATGGCTTTAAAATGAGATTGACTATGTTAACAAGCCTTTTTTTTTAACCTGACATATGCATATGACAAAATGTCCTATCACAAAAACATTGTATTTCTAACTTCTGTCGTGCACAGACATAGCTTCTCAAAATGCACTGAAAAGCAGGACTATGTGATCTAACAAACATTATAAGGATTCCTAGTCTTGAGCTGCGTTTTTTATGATGTTCTAGAGCTCTTTTGATATCGGAGAAGTCATTACATAATTCTGTGCCTCAGTTTCTACATGTGTAAAATGAGATGTTCTCCACCCTCTTGACATCAGTGTAAAGTGTATTTCCAGTCTACAGAATACTGTGACACAACCAGTGAAGTATTAGTGTTTTTAACCACTTTTATACCAACTTTATCTGTGCGTACAGAGCTGAAGCAGTTAATATCTGATGGTGAGGGGTATTAATGTTATTGCTGCTCAGGTGTGACTGACAGAAAAAGCCCAAATGATTTAAGGGTGGCACTGCATTTAGAAGAGGTGGCTTGTTCAGCTTTTTAAAGTCCTTAAGATAATGTCTTTTATATCTATGATTGATTTATTTGATATTTAGGCAGTTGGCAGTGGGATTTGAAATATAACATAAGCACTTCCTGAGATGTCAGTACTCCAGTGTTAGTGTTCTGAACAAGGATGTAATTCATATCTGCAGGTGCTTACTCTGGTATCAAACACTTCAATAACATCATGCTTGTGGAATCCGGCACTCCCCGGTGTCCCATTTGTATCCTGATATGCCCACGTCTTTCCTATGTGTGTTTTTCTTTCTTAAGGAGCTCTCATTTCCTTCAATAGGATATGTTTTATTTCATCCTTTTTCCTGCATTTACTCATATTAATGTCACCGCATTCACTAGTAATAGCTCGGCTTGGAAATAACCCGTATATCCCTGAAAACACTAGGCCTGAAATTCAATGCCCGGGATACTTTATTAAAGAAAGAAGAGATGTTTAAGTGAAGGGAGGTGATCACTTCTCTTTGGAGTCCAATTTGAGTGACCCAGTTTAAAGGTGTATCAGGCATGCTCAAGAGCAGGATGGTGGCCCTCCTCATTGCTCTGCTGGGCAATGTTTGCAAACGCTTGGCACAAAGTTTTCTGGCATTTTCTGCTTTTGGCTACGCTGTTGGAAGCTGGATGTTGTCAGGAGCTGATGCTGGCAGATGGGGGAATTTAGGCCTCCTCTAAAATAGAAAAACTGTAGACACCTTTTAGGGTGCTCCAATGTGGATTTCTATAGAGTGAGGAGAACAGAAGATGAAAGTGAGATCGTGGGCTTTTGCTGGTGGGCAAGTTCTGGGAAAGAATTATCCAGTGGTGGTGGTTAGATCAGCTGTCATTCCTGGGCTGTATTCTCAGCCATGCAGCTGCTAAAAAGGGATTGCTTGTCCTTCTTGCGCCACAAAACACTATGTTTTTTAACTTAATATGTTCTTTCTCCTGTTTTGCTCCATTTAGGGCATGTGTCTGTTTATATTCCCATCTGCTTTAGGAGATCAGTCTCTTCACTTGCTTTCCAAAATACAGCTGTTATTTGGTGGAGTCTTAAGATAATGTTCTGTGAAGAGAATTGCTGCTTAGCACTCTTCTAAAGAGCACTGACCCTCTTCCAATTGCCTTATAGACATCAATCAGTCTTAATAAGACCCCTGTTGTCACAAAGAAACATCCTTGAAGGAAATAGATGAGACTCATACAGGTTATAGAGTTGATTACCAAATATGACAGTGACAGGAGGAATCTCAAAAGCTCCTAAATAAATGCCAGACCAAGTTTTTAGTTTGGAGGCCATTCTGAGAGAGCAGTTGTGATTAAATTCTGCAGCTCAGTGCCTGAAATCTTTTTATTTCCTGTCATTATCTTGGTACAATCACTAGTGCCTTTTTTATTAATATTATGCCTATGCTCTTCCCCATCCCCTTGAGAATTTCCCTTCCCTGATAAGCTGAACTTCACAATACTGGTGGAAACTGCATTTTTCTCCCAGCTGGCAAGCAGTGCTCCACCAGAGTCTCTAGTTAACAGTGCTCTGCTTGGGGAAATGTTACAAGCAGGAATCTGTTTGAACAACTCACTTGAGCAAGTTAGTGCTTCCCTGCAATCTCTCATAGGTGATTCATCTGGGAAAGAGCAGTGAACAGAGACCCATCCTGCACTTGCACAGAATGCAGGCTCTCACTTGCATCATTGTTTGCAGCATGATCAGAATAGTCTCGTGTTTACAGTGAAAATAGGCTCACTCATTTTTGTTACAGCAAGATTTATATTGCAGCATTATATACTGTATATATCACATTGAGGTATTTTTGTGTCAGACTGCATACAAAGCAGATTGAATTAGGGACAATCCTAGCCATGTTCGACTGATTTCACCTGGAACTGTGTGCTTTGGTCTTCCCTTGCATCTTTTATCTACGCAATATAGTCCAGGAGAAAACAAAACAAAATCAAACCCAACCCCACTGCAAACAAGCTTGTGGCCCTGTTAGGATTTTATACATGACACTCAACTAACCATCAACCTCACAGCAGATAAAATGACCATCTTATTCCAAAAGCACTGGCTCCTACTCCTTGCACTGAAGAGAAATACTTGACCTTGAACTATATGAGAGCTGTGACCCAGAAGGTAACTTCTCCACTTGAATATAATGGAAGACAAGTGTACAGTTATGTTGTACCATGTAATGGGTTGGTATCATAAGAATGGCTGTGTAAGATCTTAAAAGCAAAATCTGCTGAAAGTTATAAGATACTTAAAACCTCTCAGATGAGAATACTGCAGGGACATACAGTATTCAAGTTATTTTACTCTCACAGTTTATAAATAGCAAAAATGCAATTTCCTGCTTTCAATCAGGGCAGCTGCAAGTCACACTGGCCTGTGGAAAGGGGCCAGTTTGACTCACAATTAAGCCCAAGTGCCACATGCATCTTACCTGCGTCAGCCAAAGCGGACCGTCAGCAAAGTGCTTAATATCTTCTGTTTCCATCTTTCTCCCTCCTCCCCATCACCATGCAACTTTTTTTTTCTTCTACTGTCCTGCCTTAGAAAATAGATAAATTCCTGCTATTGGCAGGTGGGGACAGGGAATGCATGACATCACCCCTACTGTAAAAGAAAAAAAAAAAAAAAAAAAACAGACCACAATAAAGAGGAATTAATTTAGTTTCCTTTCTTCAGCAGGTGGAACAAGCTTGCCTGCACAAAGCATCTGTTTCCATCTTCCCTTCCTTTTAGCCTCTCCTTAAAGGCAAAAATACTTAAGCCTAAATCTGGCAGGACTTCAGCTAATGTTACCAGAGGGGCGAGCAAATGTGATCTTTAGGTTTTACTTTTTTTTAGAGAGAGTTACAAGCATCTAGAACTTACAATTCTGAGAGAGCAAAAGATTTTCTAATACACAATTACTACTGAATGGGCTGAAGGGAAACAAAGAAATAAGAATTGAAATGAAATTTTCATAATTGCCAAGGGTGTGCATTTCCTCTGCATTGTGCTGCAGAGAAGACACACCTCAAAAAGCCTAAGTCTCTGCAGATAAAGTTTTCCTGAAGATTTAGCAGCTACTAGGCATAGAGAAAAAGAATTTGCTAAATCTATCTGAAAAGGACAGGCCAGCGTGTTCCAAAAAGAAACATACACAAATGAACATACAGGAATACATTAACATAATGTTAAAATAACAGTGATGAACTCCAAACATTTCAAAAACTTCCAACTTCATGCCTTTATCTCCAGATTAGCTAAAATTTAGAAGGCAAAATACCCTATTCTCCTTTTTTGCTTTTGTTGAGGTGGAACTTCATGGCTCTAAGGTCCTGTATCTGCTTTGCACAGCTGAAGGCAACCAGTGTTACCGGGGCAGAGAACGGTCACTGCAGAAGGAAACACAATGCACGACAGCTGGGCTGCAAACTGATGAGTCACCTGTGCAGCAGCCCGGGCTCAGGTGTGTTGGATTATCCCTAATTACACTCTTCTCCTCAGCCCTAGTCGAGGTGGCTCTGGATGGTAAGTTCTCTGAGGGGATTCTCCCCTTGTTTTATTTTAATCTTTCTCTATGTGTGCGACCTAGTGTAGGTTTGGTGCTTAGGAGCAAGAAATGAGCTTCCTATTTCTGGGTGATTATAGACAGTGGATGCTCCAAGTTGCTGGAGTTGGTTGGACTCCTTGCTTTTTCATGAAACCTGCCCCTTGAGGTGGATTTTCCTGACCGAGTAATGCTCCTCGTTGAAAATGGCCTCAGCTCCAGTAGTTAGATCACCCTAGTCATGCTCTGAGTGTCAGCTGCTTTTACCAGCTGCCTAGGGATGGTCTCTTGTAGAGCAAGCAGATCCTCTGCTCTCTCAGAGAAGTGCTCTCTCTGAAGTCTTGGTTACTGATTAGTAGAAAAAACAACATAAAATGCTCTCAGGTATTATTAGCAGAGACATAATAATGCACAGTGCATCTTGGTGGTACCTTGATTTCTCCCCAGTGATTTTGTTTTTGCTGCAGACCTGGCTGTCTCCCCTTAACTTCTTAGCATTTTCTAGAACCTATCTGCTTCCAGAGCTGGGTACTGCATCCCCTTTTGTACTCTCCTGAAGTGAGAGGCCTCATTGCAGCATGGTTTAACTACATTAGTGCACAGTATTTATTGAACCTATAAAAGCCTGCAAACAGGGAGCAAAGAAGAGTTGGAGAGAAAGCTTTATGTCGTGTGCAGATTCAGAGAGGTGTGAGCATAACAGTCCCCAGTGAATCAAACTCCTTGGCCTCAATGTTGCTCCTATATCTGTAAGAAAGAACTTTAGTGAGTAGTTTGGCTCTTCTTCATGGCCATAGAGAACTCACGAGCGCCAGTTTACCCTTCTTGTTTGCAGCAGTGTTTCAGGAAATGTGCTCAGGGGCTAAGCTCCAGTAAGTGGATAAGTTTTCACAGGATCGGGACCTTGGATTCAGGATAAATAGTCTTTTACTGCGTACTTGGACAATAGAATTTATCCTAATAGAGAGGAAAACACATGAATGAATGAGTGCAAGGTGTCTGCTTGTACAATTTCGGTTACTTTAAATTGCAAAGGTGAAAATAATCTCTGAGAGTGGAGAGCGGTGTAGGGCAATGAAAAGTTATTAAAAGCAGAAAAGATCTCAAGAAATCCAACTTTGTTTCATTCTTATGAAGAAGATTTGAATACAACAGGGAAAAAGCATTGGGAGTAATTATCCAAAATGGGTGGCATAAATCCGAGCAGAAAGTAATACATCAGTTTTAAAGCTACTCATTTCAAACTGTGAGTTAGATTTATTTGACCTGCATTTGGGAGCAAATATTAATGAAAGGGCGAAGGCAGCTTATGGTTCTTTCAGTTCTTTCATTTCCCACTAGATGTCTCCGGTGTAAAAACTAATTATGAATGTTCTTGATTTAATTTGGAAAAAAAAATTGGATGAAGCTTTTTTTTTATTATTTCTTTTTAAGTCTTGTGCTATTGTGTGCAGTGTGCAGCTTAACCCTTGATCTTTCTTCAGTAACTACTTTAGCCTTAAGTATGAGGGGGGCCCACTTGGAAACAATGCAGTTAATGAATGCTCTTTTTTTTTTTTTTTTTGTTTTAATAGAGAGTTGTCCAAGAATTACGAAAAGAGAATTAAGTTTTTATTCCCACTGATTCTTTGTCTGGTATTTGTAACATGTAACTTATCTCCTGGCTCTGGTGAAACGTGTCCAGTAGCCTAGGAAACTTCCCTGCTTTTTTTCACTAATCACCTTATGGGCATGTTGGATTTGAACTTGACTGAAACCTTTGGCCTTACTTTGTTCAAGAGTAACTTTATGAGAATAAACATTCTGGGTGAATCTGCAGAAGATTCGTTTTTATTCTTTTGTCGCATTTGCTTTGAATAGATAGAAGGATCCAGCCATGCAGAACGCACAGCAGAAGTGAGGTTTCACTTATCCTAGATAAAAGCAGAATTCCTCATGGTATTAATCTGTGACCTGCAAACTAGAAGCCCCACAGTGGGGAAGAGCTTTGGGTAACAATGATTTGGTGGTTGATTGGCCTGTTTATTTAAAAGGAGTTGTTTTGACCTTATTTTTTTCTTTTCTTTTTTTTTTTTTTAATTCTTTTTTTTTAGAAAGTGTGGATCTTCTATCTGGATGATGCCCAGCAAATATATAGGTGCAAAGGATTGGACTTATATTTGGAAGAAGCAAAAATCCTTCTTCATACTTGACTCTTCTGAGGTAAGTCACCAAACAAAATTGTCAAAGGCGACTAAAGTGTAGTTTCATTGTTGTGTGTATTTGTTCTACCATTGCGCGTGTTTTTGCCTTAACACGCAGGCTGACAAACTGCTAAAGTCTAAATCCACGTGAAAAAAATTTCATTTGGGTTTGCCTTGTAGAAGATAGTGCTGTAAAAACTCATCTTTAATTCTTTCCTGCAGCGATTGAGCTGTCTAGAAGCTTTCCTGGTAGCTCAGGTTGGAGGAACCGCTGCGGCTAATGGTGTGTTAGTGCCCGTGCCAGGGCCGCAGCCCAGGGGTGCCCAGGGCCCTGCCAGGCCCTCGCAAGCTGGTGATGGGCACGTTCAGCAGCTTCCAGGGGCCTTTCCAGCCCCTCTTGGGCTCAGCGATGCTCCCCCAAGACACACTTGCCATTAAAACCACTGTAATCCCTGCAGTCAGTTCTGTTTTACACATTTCAAGGATGGTTTCTGAGAATGGCCAGGAAAAAGACTTACTGCTTCTTCTCATCCCATACTCCTAAATTTCATCTCTCAATTTAAGATCTGTGAGCAGATTTTCAGAATGGTTTTGTATAGGGTTCATTAAATACTTTGGAAAAGATATTTTAAAATTATTATGCAGATTTTTCCATTTGTATTTGCGCATTCTTAAATTCTGGCAACTTAAATGGAAATGCAGTTCTTAAGAAGTCTAATCTTTCACCTGTAATAGATTAATAACTGTCTGCTTGTGCAAATATTTAATGAGGAACGTTGATTCTTTCCAACCCTCCTCCTCTTTCACTGCACAAATCCAAGGCTTCATCATTCAGTGGAGCACGTAGGCAGGTGGTTATATCCACGTGCTGTTAAACCCAAGCTGATGTGTCCTGCCTCCTGGTAACACTTAGCTTAAGCCAGCCCTGTTGAGGCAGAGCTTGGCGCGTGGCCTGCTGGAGCACAGACAACGCACGCTCGGGTCTGCTTGTTTAAAGCATCATCAGGGTTTCAGAGACTGCGAGGAACCCAGATTACACGGCACTACAGGGTGACTCGGAGGTGATGTGTCTGTGGATAACCCACTCCCAGGTCGACCTGTTATGTGATGCACTTTCCAGTGGCCCTTCCAGCATGTGGTGCAGCTCAGATGTTCCTTTTCCTTGCCTTGTCAAGCAGAGTAGTCGTATTCTGAATAGCGTCCTCGCTGACTACTCTGATCCAGGCTAACTAGCTCACAGCCAGCCTAAAATACCCCCAGCAGGAACCTGTCCTTCCTTTGCTTGCTTTCTTCTGCTTAACATATTTCCGTGTTTCACTTCTTTCTTATGTTAACTTGCTGCCCTGTTCTGTTAGAGATGTAGCCCCGTTCTGCAGCCCGGCCTTCGAGGCTGCCGCAGGCACCTCTGAACACGCCGCCGCCGGGAGAGCGGGAGGCTCTATCTGCAGCCCCGCTCTCTGCAGCACCTCACAAAATCCCCAAGCTTGGCAGGAGTCTGAGGGCGCTATTATAATTAGATAATAGAATAATTTCATATGCAATTGAAAGTGCTGCAGGGAAAGAAGAGGGATATTTAGGAAAGTAGATTGTAATTACTTGAGCTGGAATTTGTCCAGGATGCAGAGGTTAGTCTTGTGAAAAGTACCAAGGGACCTTGAGTGCACGCAACTAGTTAGGATCTCAGCTGGACTCTTGAATCCGAGGATGCAGTCCTTGCAGCCTGGCGCCCCGCCGTGTACTCGCTCAGGGCTCAAGAGAGCTACCAGAAAAAGGCGCAGGCAACTTTCCATAATGAAAGAAGGAAATAGAGGTTATTGGCAGTGACTTTTATTTTGCCCCAGTTTTTCCCTGGCATTTTCTCCAACACTTTCCAAATAGAAACAAATTGTCTGATCATTGTTATTGTTGTTTTTATTTCAGTGGGAGCTGGGCACAATCCCCGTGTGGACCAATTGTAAATCCCAGAATAAAATTTGTGCCTTAATCAGACTGAGTAGTCCACTAATGATTCACTTTTCCGTCATGGAGAAGATGTTGGTATCATTAGGAGACTCTGACTTGTACTCTCTGCAAAAGACCTTTCTAATTTTCATCTTTACTGCTAGTCAGAAAGATATATACTCTCCAAATAATGGCAGTTTCCTTGTGCTGAAGTTATAGTGGCTTCATGATACAATAAACAGCACCCTGTCATAAGTCTTGTATAAAAAATGGCCTGACATTTCTTTAAAAGCAAAGAGAAACACTACTGCAGTGATGACCTCTGCGCAAGGTCACAGATGTTTTGCATGGTGGGGGAAACTATGGTTACATACTTATATGCTACGATATATTGCTTACTGTTCACAAAGCGTTTTCCTGAGAAATTACAGTGCATTAAAAAAAACCTCGGGTGAGCTCCATGCAGCCTTTTGGTGCTAGCTTTTTTAAGTGATACAAAACAGAATTAATATGACTGGGTGGGTTTTTCTCTTTTGTTCCCCCTTCTTCCACTTTGCACTTTTCAGAAAAGTCTTTAAATGCTTAACCTTCCAAATTGGATAGGATTTCGAAGAATAACAATCAAGCGGGTCCTGAGAAGGTTTGTAATTCAGCTTAAGTTTGGAGAGCTGCCTAAATGTTTGGACATTTATCAGAACATCTGCAAAAATTGAATTGGAAATCTCACCATAATAGTTTACTTATTAGATTTCTTGTGCTTCCCAGCATGTGGGAAGTCAACTGGTGGAACTTATCGCCACTGTTAAAATGCTGTTTGGTGTGTGCAAAACCCGGGTTAAAGGTTTGAGGTTTATATCCTGCAGCGGTGTAAACTGAGATACCTCATTAGAGAGAGCCATTTCATTTGATGTTGATGGATCCAGTTGTGCATTTGACCCTTATATGTATTTACACTGAATGCATCATCAACAAGGAACTTGCTAGGGTTAGAAAAAAACATTTCCCCTAGGACTTTTTACTTTGTGGTACGTTCCCCTGAGAGACCGTGCAGCTGGGTTCCTACTCCTGTAGCAGCTTAGTCTGAGGGTAGCGGAGCTCTGAGCAAATTGTGAAAACCTTGCTGATTTACTAACTGGAAAAGTTCCTGGGCACTTTAAACACAAGGAAGAAATGTCCCAAGAATCCAGTCCATCCTGGCAAAGAAAGAATCCTGACTGCTGGTATTAGATTGAAATAGTTGGGGCAAGAATTGCCCCAAACTATCTCATCTTGAAGCATCAAGGTAACTCAGAATCACTGCCAGTTTATCCTAATGTCAGTTGTAGGAAAAATGAGCTTGAATGCAGATTTTGGAGACTTATCCAGGTCACAATCCATGCTTACATGAGCCATTAGCCGAAGTTTTTGTGTAGAGCCTACTGAAGTATAGTACAGTGATGTAATTTTTCCATTCCTGGCTTTAGAGCTGGCTTATTCTGGGTAGATTCAGTATGTCTTTGTGAGGCTGTGCTGTGTTATTTGTTACATATATAAATAAGAAGCACTTCTTCCTCAAAGAGCTTAGCACCTCAAGAAATGTCATTAAGGACACAGGGAACACAAGCAGTTGTAGTTCATTCTTTGCTAAAATCATACAGCAAAGCAAGAGAAAAACCCAGTTCCCTAGACTCCTGCTCTGGTGCTTTATATTTTGGGCAAGTTCTTTTCAGATGTTTCCAGCTAGCTAGAAGTCCAGGCAGCAGAGGGAAGGTAAGAATCTGACTCTGCCAAGCAGCATGTTCCTTGGGAAACATCCTCCTGACTGGGATGACATGTGCGGAAGAAGGCACAGGATAAGGACGGATGTCCTGCTGTGAGACATTCGGAGGTTTGACTCCGGTCCAGAAATGAGCAAGGTGGAATTGTTACTCTCCGAGTCCCACGCACACGCAGAACAGTGCAGGGCTCTGCTCTGCAGTCTAATAATGTAGCTACCATGTGGGACTAGTAAAGCACATAACCCAAAACTAATTTGTTATAATTTAATGGTGTACTGCCTTTCCTAGTAGGGTAGAAAATGATCATCTTCATTGCCTGGGGATGTGCTATAATGGAAAACATTTCCCCCTTAAATATTGTCTGTTGGACATTGATATACTTAACTGACATTCTGTTTAAAGGACAAACAGTGTTAAACATCAATATCCTTGTGGCTTTTGCTACTTGGTTAACGGGGAATGGCTGGTGCCTGGTCCTTCCAAATTAAGGGTTTGGGGGCTGTTTTTTTTTTTTTTTCTTTTTGTTGTTGTTGTTTTAATGATACAGTATTAGAGGATCCTCAAGGAAGATTTAATTGTGGGTAGTGATGCATCCCCTTTCTTCTCCTTTGCATGCACTTGAAAGCATTCTTAGTGCAACTGGGTTTCCATGTGACTGACACATGTTGTCAAAAAGGTCCCCCCTCTCTGGGGATGTCTATTCTTTGGCTGCCTAAATGGGAGTCTCTGAGACAGATTTCTGAGACAGATCTCTGAGACCCCCCATCCTCTTCATTCATTCCTCATTCCTTATATTCTAACGTGGCTACTATCACAGATAGTAGATATCCTCTTGACTTTATGTTGGCACCTGAATTTGGAGGCTTTTTACCCAAGAGAGCACATGGCTCTAGCTAACTTGTAGCAGCACTCGCAGGGTTGGAGAGGTTTCAGGAATGAAGGTCACGGTAACAGCTGCGATTCCGAGTGCGGGAAGTTGAGGCAGAGACTTTCCCTGGATTATGAGACGAGCGCTGCTGCCGCTGGCAGGCTGCTGGGCTGGCCAAGCCTTGCGATCTGGGCCAAGATTCACGACTGCTGGGGCTAGAGGAGCTCCTGCGGGCAGGCTTCCAGCCACCCTCTCTTGCCACTCGTCTGAAACCAGGGCCTCGAAATTGGCTGCCAGGCCTGAAAGGCTTCTGCTTTACACAACTAGGCAGCGTAGGCCCGTGGCTTGGCCTGGCACCAATGACACTGAATGCCTTCAGCCCCGAGTAAACGGTAACAGCAGAGGAAGAGCAGAAGCCAACCTGAAGCACAGCTGTTAATGACAGAAGAAAACTTAGCTTTTTTTTAGCATATATTCATTTAGTGCAATTTAAACTTTCCAATTAGTGTTCACCTATTGTGCATGATGCCTGAAGTTACAAAGCAAACTCTTTGCCATTTGGTGTAAAAATTGAAACTGCCTCCCCCTTCTCTCTCATCCCTCCCGTTTTCCCTTCTTTTAAACTAAAGAAATTCTAGGGTGATCCAAGCTGCTCTTTCAGTGGTGTTTCCAGGCAGCATGAGAAAATCCTTTTTGTTTTTAAAGCAAATAGCAAGTGGCTACGCGGTGGAACAGTTCAGAGGGAATCCAGCAGGAAAGATGCTGCCTCTTTTGGGAAGTGGCCCCTGGACCCTGCGTGCTCGGACAGGACATTTGGCGTTAGCCACTAGATGGCAACAGGCAGCTGCCTGCAGAGCGCCCGCAGCCTCCTTGCTTCCCTTTAGCTTGGCTGCTTTATTTAAAGATATAGATACTGTGACCTTTGCTGCCTTGAACTCTGTGGAGAGATGTCTGAGACATGTACAATGCGCTGCCTTTGTTTAAATAGATACTGCCAAGGTGTTGTGTGCTCTGTCATTCCGGCTCCCCCGGGACGCTCACAAGCTGAACAAATTTCCGTATAGGTATTTTATCCCCTTTGAACATGTAGAATTGTTTGAAATGACTGTCATTGTGCATGTTGGGAGAAAGGGTGCATTTTCGACTCATCAACAATTTAACATGTCACCTTGAAGAAGGTTTCCTTGCACAACCTGCCCTCAATTTGCCACCTGTAGCCTGGCGGGTGCTAATGACTTATTGCTGTGAATGATTTGCAGAAAACCCAGGCCATCCTGTTGCTATAGAGGTACCATTCCAGAGCAGCTGTTGGGGGTTTGTTTGTTCTTTGGTTTGCCTGTTCTTGTAGAAGATCAGATGTGGAGGGAGTTCGGATGCATGGCTCGGTGCGAGTGCCATGGTGCAGCAGAATGCCCTAGTGTGTGTTTGGGCATCAGAAGCATAAGGAACGTGGGAGACTCTTTCCTGCAGCGTGTGTGAGAGGATAGAGCACAACCATCTGCATGGAGACGCGTGCACCTTATACGCTTGCCGTGGTGAGGGTCAGCGGCGTTCCCGTCCTGTGTGCGGGTGAGTCCAGACGCAGCGTACGCTGCCGCTGCTCGCGGCTCCGCTCCTCTTGTTCTCCCTCGGCTCGGATTGAGCTGTATGCCATCGCTTTAAAAACAAGAGACACTTGGGCGGGGAGGCAGGATGAAGTCTTGAATAATTAGACTAGAAAATACCAAGGGACGTGACAAATGAATCTTCCACTGAAAGACTGGCTGAATATTTAAACTGAATGCGCACAGCTGGTGATCTTGTTCTTCACCGTGAGGCCAAAACCTGCTCACCTGATTCAGAGAAGTCCAGCTGAACTGACTTGCCAACAGTGGGCAAACCTGGGTATCAGAATTAGAGATCAATCACTTGAGCGGGGACTCTGGCTGCTTTATAAAGTGTAGTATGCAGGAGCTGCTGACGTGGAGGGGCTGCTAGGGCTCCAGGTCTGTGCAGGTGGCATCATTATTTATTTCTGCAGAGCTCTTCCTGGAGATCTGGAAATGGACAGGCATGCTCTTTATTTTTTTTCTACCTTAAACATAATCCTTTCAGAGAAGGAGAGCGTTCTGCTCGCGTGGATGAGAAGGCGAAGCTCTAGCAAGGCTGGCCGGTGCTCGCTCTACAGAAAACATTGTGCTTTCAGGTCAAGAGCAAAGTATCCTGCCTTCAGGGCTCTTTAACAGATGGTTTCCACCATTATAGTTGTAGTCTCCACGCATTGACTATACATATGCTGAAATTAGTGGAGGTTCACAGTAACTTTATGCTCTGAAATTGTATATTTTATACAATATTTTATATCTAACAACCTGACCATCAAACATCAGAATTGCTGCAAGGAAATGAGACAACCTATTGTAATGCATTCATATGTTTTGTTTCTTTTACTCCAAATGCATGCAATTTATAGAAGAAAACATTGAAAAACTAGTCTGTTGCTTACGTAGGGCCTGATCTTCCTCTCCTAATAATATGAGAAGAATTGTCTGGTATTTTTAGTTTTTGGCTTTCGAGTGCCACATGCTTTTATTTATTTTTTTTCTGTTACTTTTCTGTGATATTCTTGCTTTCTGCTGCAGTTACCAGCGCACTAACTCCTAGAGTAAGTCAGCATAAGTGAGCCCAAGAACCCACGCCGCGTTGCTGTAGCTCCAGGTGTTGTTGATATTTTTAAACAATTGTTGGAGAGACCCCAAGATTGAAGACGGGGCTTGGCGGAAGGGCTGCATGTTCCAATCACTTTTAAATAATTAGAAATACAAAGCAAGTGAGCAAACGTATCAAAAGCAACCCCCTTCTATGTGGCGAACTCTCTGTAGCACTTGGTGTGAACGTGAGAACCTCCGCTTGGCCCCCCGTACTGCCACACATATGGTCTCACACATAATGATGGGATATGCTGCACGCTGGGAAAATATTTTGTTGAAAATAAGAGTAAAGCAGCATCTTTGCTTTTCCTGGATAATTAGTGGGAGAATATGTAGATGACTTGCTTTTCTTGGAGCAGCTGTGCATAAAAACTACCTCTGTTCAATATGGCAAGTACGGATTGAATGTGGTCACTAGCTTTAAAGCTTTAATTTGCCTTGTCTTGACTGTATGGGATTGCCACATTCTCTTGGACAGGGACAGTCTTCTCTGTCCCCAGACAGCTTGGTTACTCGGCAAGCCCTTGTCCTTTGTATTGATATTCCCTTAGGAGGTTTCCTAGCAGTCTTGCCTATCCTAGGAAGGGAAAAAACGGTGGTCTAGTCAAAGTGAGGCCCGCAGAAAGATGTGCTATATGTTTAGCTAGATGTTTGATGGAGGGTTTATTTATTTATTTATCTATTTTTGCCTTTGTGCCTCTTGGGGGGGGGGAAAAAAGGAATAATTTTTTCCCCTCCGCTTTTTAAAATTCTCTGATCCCATAGCCGAATGGGAGAAAAGGAGAAAAAAAATTGACATCTGGCCTAGATATCTATTGTACTATGAAAATGTTTGGATTCGGAATTTAAAAGTGTCAGACTTCTGGAAATGAGCATTTGTATCTGGATTTTGTAGCTAGACTGTGACTTTAGGATGATGGAAAAGTTTTGAATGGGTAGAGGTTGTGGATGGTGTTCTAAGGTTCAGTAATGTAGGGAAAGCCTTAGTTACCCAGTAGTTTAGCAGTGCAGTTTTGTCAGCATTTTCATTTGAATATCTTCTGATGCTAAGAACGTGGCCATGACTTGAGGCCTGAAACAGCATTTGGAAGTGGGGAGCAGGAGACAAGCTGGGAGGGAAGAAAGTCTTACTGTGCAGAGGACCCTGAGACAGGAGAGCAAACTCTGCCGCTCGGGGTCCAGATTTATCACCCACGTGCTGTGGTGCCTATGTGCACAGAAGGGGAGTTGTTAGCGTGATCATTTACCTAGGCAGTGCTGAGAAGTGTGATATTGTAGAACATATGGGCTGCAATATCATGGCAAAATAGCCTGTGTGAAGGAGGCAGCTCAGAAAACATTCTTGCTTTTGTCAGTTTAAATCCATGTTGTTTCAGACCAAATTGAAGCAGAATGCTGGGTTTGCTATGGCTCGAGGAGGCTGCTTTACGGAGCCTGTCCTGGATAGATTCCCCACCTCCTTCTTAATTCTTGTTCCGTGGCCACAGTTAAGCATAAAAACCCCAATTGCAAACCCACAGAAGGTTGTTATACTAAAAACATTGGTCTTGAGCAAGAAAGTCACACTGGCCAAGAGGCTGTCAGGAAAGGGAAGCTCCTGAGAGCTTGCAGCCTTGACTGAGCTGCAGAGAACCAGCCTTGGCTCTGCTCCTGGAGGGTGACGGGACCCTCTTCACCAGCAGCAGCACTCGGAGTGTGCAACGTGCTGGGGCAACAGCCTCCTGCAAGGGCTTCTCTGCACGCAGAGTTCTGATCCAAACCCTGATCGCTCTGGAAGATCTCCCCTTTGCTGTAGTAGGGGTAAGGTGGCACATTTTGTGAGTAATCGGCAACAATTCCTATTTAAGAGGCGCTGTTTTCTCAAGCTCTTGAAGGCCTGATTCTGCATCATTGACAACAATGAAGAGCGTGTGGCTCCAATACAGTTTTGTCTCCTTTGGGCATTAGCAAAGCCACGCTGAAGCTGAACCAAATTCCAACTATTGTCACTTCTTAGGAGTATTTGTCTTCCCGTGCCTTTTGCATTATTGTAACCGACAAGTCTAAGACACTGTCTAATGTTAATTCTGCTCGTTGCTGCCAATTATAATCAGAGCTAGTCAAAATAAACAAATTAAACAAATAAACATGTCAAAACATCTCAGTCGTAGGGAAAATAAGCCAAGTCTGAACTCTATCAGTGCTGCGGTACAGCTGATGTGCTGCATATTGTAAAATGCTCCATCGCATTTTTCACCTTTTGTTTAGGCAGGGAAGGAAAAGGTGGGTCAGTTTAGAATTACAGTTTAGTTCTACCCGGCTAAGGAGCCTGCAACTGAAACCAAATCAAACCCAAATGTTGCTCTGCCTCCTTCACCCAACCTAATGATCATCTGCTATATGTTTTAAATGTTGTGGGCTTTTTTGGGGGGTGGGAAGGATAGGTTGATCTGTGCTGTCAGAGTGCCAAGATGCTAAATCACTGTAGGATTTGGACAAGCTGCAGGTGAAAATATACCGAATGCGGATATACGCTTCAATATAAAACATTCTGTTTCTGTGACATAACACCATCCAAACTGGTAAAATACTGTGCAGTTAAAATTAGAGAAGTATTCCAGGTTTAAAAGGGAAATACATAAAACACAGTTCTGCTGCATGGAGGGGACATCTTAGCCTGGGTTTGTTAAGAATCAATGGTAATGGGAGGAGGCTTTCTTTTTTTCTCCTTTTTTTTCTCCATTTTCTCTCTTTTTTTTTTTTCTTTTTTCTTTTTTTTAGTGATACGCTAACCTTAAAAATATGTTTTGAGGTTAAAGGAAAAAGCTGTCGCTTTGGACAGGTGGTTCTTGTAAAGAGGTGATCTTTTAAAGTGCAGTCTTACCATGTCAAAAGCAACGTCTCGGCAAAGATAAAGCTATAATGCAGGTGATTACTGGGACTCTTCTGTTGTCTGTCACATAGCTTTAAAATCTGTTTCAAAATTTCTGTTGGAGAAGGGGCTTGTGTTTTTCATATGAGGCACATGCCACAAATATCAGTTTCAAGTAGGTAGCAAGTGGAACTGGATCCATGAACTGCAACATACAGAACTAAGGCCCTGCTTTTACCCTCTTCTTGTGCCTGATCTGAACTGGCTTCGTGCTGTTGGTTTGTCCCTTCCCTGGGTGGGGATGAGCCCGTCTGGGTGCTGTGGCCTCGAACGCGGGTGCAGAGGGTGACGGGCACCTTCAGCGCGAGACCAAGGGTGACGCCGCAGGGGCCAGCCGAGCTCTGACACCTTCTGCCTTACCCTGAAACAGCTTCAGAAAAACATAACCCCTGTTTGCTCTGCCATGAGAGAAATGCAAGCAACTTCCTTAAGGTGCATGGCATTTTGCAAGGCTGTTTGAGGGCAGCGTGGGTTTCCCACAAAAATATACAGGA
Organism: Crypturellus tataupa; assembly: GCA_034781795.1. Lineage (NCBI taxonomy): Eukaryota > Metazoa > Chordata > Aves > Tinamiformes > Tinamidae > Crypturellus > Crypturellus tataupa. The sequence continues at coordinate 1,004,776 of JAWLRI010000081.1, forward strand.
CTCTTAACTGCTGATGTTCTCCCTTCTCTCCCTTTCTTTTCTTCCCCCTGCTATGTTTTCAGTGTACATAGCATCTGGGGAGAAAAAGAACAGTGTGCCTTTGAAATGTTGTTTGCTGAAGACAGTATATAGAATCTTGGTTATTAACAGCCTCTCACAAGACAGTTATTTTTGGAGTGGCCTCTGAGGAGGCAACCTCTTGGAATCGAACTCATTTATTCTGCATTTCACTGTCCTGCCATTTCCTGCAGAGAGAGGGGAAAAGTGAAACCACATGTTTTGAGGAGCGAGCATAGGAAACCCCACTGAAGACAAATGACTGCTCCTCTCCCCTGGCAATTAGTCAAAGCCGGGCTGCGTGCCAGCCCAGGTGTTCCCGACTGTGTATAAATTTGCCAAAGAACAATGAAAATAGCAGCTGATTGTGCTGACAGATTCTTCTGGTAATTTCCTGTTGTTTGGCATCTTCAGGTTACTTTCCCACAATTATGGATCCTGATGAAGTCCGAGGTCTTCAAATCCACTTTCTAACTTGAAACAAAGTAATCGTGTGCATGTGCGCGTGCGCAGCTCTGCTTTCCCCTCAAACCTCTAGCCTTTTCTCTTGCTTCCCAGATGTTTTAATTTAATCCATCTTGCAAGATACATGTTTTAATGAGTCTGAATTTTAAAAACTCTTTGCACCTGCATCATATAGAATTTCTTGGCAGTCCCACCATGGCTTTTGCCAGGGCTCATGCTTATTCTATCGCTCAAACCCACCACTTGGAAGGTTTTCCTCTTGTGCCTTCCAGTATCTTCTACCCCAGGGCTGCTCCAGCACCACTTGCTAATGGAGCTGAGAGCCCCGAGCCGGCCGCAGGACGGGAGAGGAGGAGAGTGACTCGGCAGCCAGGTCTGAAGAGCGAGGGTGACTTCAGGTGCCGCTGGCTCTGGATCCGGGAGAGAAACATCCCTGGAGAGGTACAAGTTGCCTCCTCCTAAAGGTGGGGACAGTGGAGGGCGACTGTCAAGGATCTTGAAGCTTTGTGCAGCCCAGTCTGGCAGGAAGTTACAAATGGGCATTTGCTTTTGGGTTTCTTTTTGAGAGCAACTTGGGTTTTCATTTTTGTTTCTTTCCTTTTGAGTTGGTCCAGGACTGGCGGGCCCCGAGGAGCCTTAGCCACGGGTCTGCTGCCTCGTTTCTTTTCGGCGCCAGCCCAGCAAGAGAGCAAGCAGAATGCACTCTCCTCTTGCGAGGAGAGCACTTCTGTCCAGGGTTTCCTCTGCCTGTTTCCTCCTTCGTTAGCTCTTCCTAAAGGATCAGTTCTTGAGTTTTGAAATATTTTGAAAATCTTCAGTGTTTTTTGTTTGTTTTTTGTTAGTGCAAATGTGCATTCTGGAGAGACCTCACTTTAATCTTTAAGATGATTAAATGTCCTGCTTTGCCTACAAACTTTTCTATCCCTTTCTCTTTGAAGGGGTGATGTTCCTCACTGTTCAGTGGGGTAGGTGAAGCAGAACTAAGGCTCATCAAAAACTTCCAGTTTGCAAACTCTTTTTTTCCCCTTAGAAAACTGCATTTTTGATTATGTGAAAATTTCATTAAGCAAACAAAACTAAACTCTTAATCTTTGTCCCTTTGAGCAGAGGAGGGATATAAGTTGAGGACTTTTGGAGAAGGCAACAGCAGCTCCTGATTCCTGCGTTTGGGCTGTTCACAGACAGGAAAGGAAACGTAGAGCTGCTGAGACCATGTTCAATACCTGAGCAGATCCCCTCTTTGGGGGACCAACTTTGTGCTTAAACAACTTGCCAAGTGTCCTGTCTCCCTGGAGTGAGTGGCTCCGCAGGTCCCTTGAAGCCCTCTGCAGAGATCCGCGCTGGTTGCAGGAGGTCTCTGGTTCAGATCCTGCTGACAGCCTTTGCAGGAACCGCCTCCGTTCCCTCAGGGATAATGGCTGTTACCAGCGACGGTCCCCTGAGTATTTCCCTGAGCAGGTTAGCGAAAGGAGGGAAATAACATTGTGAAATTCCCTCCACCCACACCCTCTGGCTTTCATCAAAAAATTCTTTTCGGTGGAAATCTTCTCCCAGCTGGAGTGTCGCCTTCTGTTCAAATCCCTAAAATTAGATTGAGAGTCTTCTCTCAAATAAATCCATGCTGTCTGCTTTACGGTAATTATCCTGCAGCAGTGGCGAAAGCATGCAGGTTTGCAAAATTCTTGGAGGATGGAGAGCCCGACGTGAGCTGTGTTGGTCCTCACACACATTGGTAAATAGGTAGAACACATGGGGAATGCAGGAGGATTTGAAATGCATCGGCATTTCCCCATCAGGAAAGATTTGGCTGCAGGACCGTACTCGCCGTGCTGTGAATCCCCCACCAGGGACCGCTTCAGTTTTGGCTCTGGGGAACTCTCGGCCCCCTCAGCCTCATTCAGAGCCTCCTGGAGCAGTCTGGACTTGGGCACCATGTAGATCTAAACAGTTTTGTGCTGCCCAGGTCCCCCTGCGTGCGGGTCCCCCTTGGAGCTCATCCCTGCATCCCAGCGCCGGCCAGGAGCCCGGGTGCCCCCTCTGCACCGAGGACTTGGCGGCCCTGGGAAGGCTGGGCCCAATTAATGTTCTCCCTGGGTGCCTGGGTGAGATCAGGCAATAAATACTGCATGAATATGACATCTCCCTAATAGGACCTCGCTGTCTCCTAATCGATTTACAGTGAGTGAATGACACGGAATCGTCTAGGCTCCATAAATCAAGGCTCGCGCTCTCCTTTGATAGCGTTAGCGCGTGCTGGGGCTATCGGGCTCGCGTTGCCCGCGCTGTGATTTGCAGTCCTGCGGAGCGTGTGGGCCATGCGACGCCCCACGGCCGCCTCTTGATCACCCGCGAGCGCTCAGAGCAGGCATTTAGATTCCTTAATCAAATAGTCTTTCTTTTGGTTGGTTTGTTTGATATTTCCAGCCTTAACAAGATAAACTGTTGCAAATGCAACTTCCTCAAGAAATAATAAAATCGATTTTCCTCTCTTGCCCTAGAAGGAGGTTCCACTCCAGCAGCGCTGCTTCCAGCCGCTGGCACTCGTGTCCTTTTCACTGGCACCTGGGGAGAGGTTTCCTGCACCCATGAGAGTTGGGGTTGGCGAAGGCTACTCCACGCGCACAGCTTCCAAACGTCTCCCAAAAGCTTTTTTAAAGAGATCCACGTAAAATATATTACAGAATTACCAGAGGATTCCTTTTAGCTCTGTATCACTGTAGGAGGGATCAGAATCTGTCCCTCTCTGAGTGTGTTAGCATTCTTCCACTACCTTGCAACCTTCCACTACCTTATGACCCCTGAAGCTCTAAAATTATTATTATTTTTTTTTTTTAAGGCAGTGCCTGCATTTCTTCAAGTCAGTTATCATGTGTCTTATGACAAATGAGCTTCTGGAGCACTGAAATTTCTAAAAATATTATTTTTCTTTTTCCCCTCTGTCTTAAAAATAGCTCTCTGCCTCTCAGTCTTGGACAGAAACCTTATGTAAAGAAAATCCTTCAGGTTGTAGCTCACTGAATTTCTCCAACGGCACAAGAGCTTTTACAAGTGTTTTCTGTTTTCTCCTTTGCTCTCTCTGATATACATACTGAGCTGCTGGCTACCAAGGTGAACGCTCCTGCAAAACAAGAGTAGCCAAAAAGGTTTTCTTTGCTCTTGTTTTACATGCGCTGCACTGATCCTGGCAGGCACTGCTAGAATCAGCTTTGCTAAAGCACCTGGGTGTCCCAAGGTTCATCTCAGGGCAGGCTCTGCTGCCACGAGCCGGGGCTTGCAGAGCCCCTGAAGCGCTGGGCTTGGTGCTAGCAGGACCGCCGTCCTCCAGGCTCTGTCTCTAGGAGTGTCTGTTCAGCAGATGCTGCTTACGCGCATGGGGCTGTACGTGGGAGGTGGAAACCTGATTATAGAGCGGGGTATTGGCCCTGTCATGCTGGTCAAACTTACTGCTAGCTAATGATTTTCTACCTTCTTGGTTTCTCCCTGCACTTCTCCTTGGCCGCAGTAAGTGCTAAATGGGCTGCGCTGAGCGGGGCTGCGTGCTCCAACAGCTGCTGCTCGTCACCCGGGTGGCAGCTGCGCTTCAGCACGGAGGTGCCTTTATGCAGCGGTTCTGAAATACTGCGCGACTCCTGTAGGGATTCAGAAAGATTGATATTACTTTAATGGAAAATGTGGGAGCTAAGATTTTTCCAAAATGAAATTTTACTTGGGGTGAATCTGTTCCAGACAGTCCAGTTTGACGTGTCTTAAAGGCACTCAGTTATCAGCAAGGCAGGTGGTTTCAGTGTTTCAGTCCGTGAAAATCATTACTCATGGCTGGGAATCTTCTTCCTGTATGTTTGAAAAGTTGGGATTTTGGTTTTTAGGTTTTTTTTCTTCCCTCTTTTTTCCTCTTCCTTTTGAAGCAGCCAAATCTTGGGAATTACCAGTCTCTTGAAGATTTCAAATGATTTTTATGGTTTTGGAATGATTTAAATTTGGCTGATTTCTTTTAGAAGAAATTCCTATTGTTCCCCCCCTTTATGGTTATAAAAAGCAGGCTTGTTGCCTTGAGGGAGGGAGAGGAGGCATGAGGATGGAGAAGCAAAAGATGATTTTTTTCTGACTTTATCTTTTATTTCATTCTCCCAAGTTAAATTCTATGCTGTTTCACTGAGGCCAGCTGGTTTGAATCATTTCAAGAGAACACTATTTATTAAGTGTCTGTTTCGCGCTGTCAAATCCTTCAGCTCCTTCTCTATTCTCCGTTGTAAGCCAGAACATCAGTAGTCCAGGTGGGCTTTGAATAGCTCCAGAAAGTAGGTAGGTGAGAATCTATTTATTACTTACTGTAGATCTCAGTAGACAGAGGCTCCAATTAAGGCAGGAACCTGACATACTTAGCCAGCTCTTAAAGATTTCTTTAACTGCTTTCCCAGACCTGTGTCTTGGTGGGTTCTATCTGCATCTGTTGATCAAATATTCTTCATTTTAAAGATAAATCTTTGATTAGGGATTCAATTGCTTTCCTAGACTTCAAAATGCTTAAAATCTGGCTCCAAATTTTCTGCCCTTAGTACTCTGCTTCAGTCCATGAAATTGTCAGATAAAAGTTGGAAAGCTGTAGGAAAAGCAGCATTAAAAGCAGTGTTAAAAGCAAAGAATAATTTTCAAACAAATCCATAGAAAGACTATTTCAAGGATTGAGAAAAATAAGTTAACCAATGTAGTTAATTAACTTCTACTTCAAAGTAGTGATGGCAAACAAGGGAAACAAGGGAGGATAGATTAGCTGCAGTGAAGTTGTGGGGTTTTTGGGTTTTTTTTTTTTTTTTGCTTTTCAGTATCAGATTTAATCTGCTTTTCAGGAATTGGAAGTATTCCTAACTCCCAGCAACTTTGCAAAGAGCTGGAAGTGCCCAAAGTTCTTGCTGTAAAGTAAGTCTCCCTTTGACAGAGCCCCACTGGTATCTGCTTGGGCTATAGCAGCAAAGATGCTCCAAGTTGAGGATCACATGAAGCTCCTATTGGCGGGGCTTTCAGCCTCCCCGTGCACCACTTTTATCCAGAATACCTCTTTCTCTTTCAAAAAAAAGCTGTTGTGGTCCAGAAACACAACAGTATGGGTAATCCTGAAGTACCTCAGCCTGTTAAAAGGACTTCATTGTTCACACACATCTCCTCCACTTGACATTTCTGCAACCTTGTGGCATTCTGTAGCATATCCTCCTCATATTAATAGCAATTTATCATTAATCCATTTGAATAATACTTCTCTTTTTTCCAACGGAAAGAGACAGAAAACATCTGCATATTCAGTAATATTAGCTACAGTTTGTGTCTCAAGTGAGACTAACTGACAACCCTCATTTATTATGACCGTGTAGGTTTAATTGGGTTGACATAGGATTTGGAGTTTGTGAAAGGAGGAGCAGGTTGAAGATTTTTTCAGGAAAAAAAGTGGAGAGGGGGAAGATTAGGGAGAGGAGCCAGGGAGGAAGGGAAAAGAAAGAGTAAATATGTAAAACCCTGAAGCTGAGCTGTTCTGTTGAGGCCCAAACATTTAGGAGGTGTTTTAATAACGATGCTTAAATGAGGGATTAGTTATTAAGCCATATGGTTTGTATTACAGCTCTCATCTTTTGTTTCCTGCTTATGCTGTCAGGCATTAATGTGATTGTTTTGATTCTTAATGTCTTAATGCATCATTCCTCCCCGTGCATTAGGCTAATAACTTCGGGCCTCTTAAGGGCAGTGTCTACATTCATTACCTTTTCTGTTCTGGCTGACCGTAGAAGTTGAAATGAGTGACTTAAAAATACCTACATGCTCCAACATTTATGCAGCCAGCACATTGAGATAATTGAGGAAATGTGAAGTGCATTAAGGGCTGCTGACTTCCACTGCACTGATGACATGTGTGTAGTGCCTCAGGTAGCCTTCCCTCAAGGCCCTATGTGAGCTCTTCTGCTGTAGATGAGGGTGATTTGAGTTTTTTGCCTTAACTTTGGGCTAACTTTCAGGTAGCTGCAAAAATTCAGGAAAAAGGTAGGTTAAAACTAGTAGCAATTTATCACTCTCTTGACATGTTTTTATATTAGATGTCTTTCATACATTGATATAGGCCACCTTTTGAGTAAAGAGAATAGTAACAACCCAGTAATTTATGGTTCTGATGCTTCTCTTTCCTATTTCATCGTGCTGCTACCGTTGTGAAGCCCTGAAACTGGTGTGCTCCATTAAGCCTGATCTGAAAGGGCCTTTGCAATGCTTTGATCTTGAGCATTTCTAAAACCAAACGTGCAATTTGAAATAGCGATAGTCTCACTTAATACAAGCACGGGTTCAGCCTATGTTCTGTCAACAGAAATGATGCACGGAATCGTATGTGAGAACTGAAAATCACTTACAGAGCCAGTGGGATGAATAGTAGTACATCAACGGGAGATTATTGTCATTCTGTGGTCACTCCAATTTATACGGTAGAAAAAGCAAATGCAGCAAGCTGGAAGGAGGATGAAAGGTGTGACGAGCTGTTCACAACATTAAAATGACCAGTGTCCGCTAGGGAGTCTCTTATATATTCAACATGTCACTGAAACACTTGTGTGATGGGACTGCGTTTGAGAAAGTGTCAATATGAAAGACAAGGAAATGATTTAAGTACAGGCTATACCCAGTAGTATTGTCACACGGGCAGAAATGTAAATACACAACAGAGCACACAATGGGAAGAGCCAGGGTAGGAGCTTTAAGGCGGAGACCTAGCAAGTATGGAGGGGAAATGTTCTGCAAGGGGATTACACAGGTGGTTGGTCTGGGTTTTTTGGCTGTCTTCTCACCCTCACACCCCGCTGGCTCAGATGCCAGAACAGAAAGTGCCCGGTGTATCTACAAGCAAACCGGGGTGTTAGATGCGGAAATGCAACGTGTTTTCAGAGACTTGAAGGGGCCGAAGCTGAAGCGTTCAGCCTGTTGAACCTTGGACAGATAATGCGTGTCGTTTAAGCACGAGAATTGTGTGTGCTCAACCCAGAGGTGGTTTTGTAGCTTAATTCTGTTTCATGACTGCAGATATGTCATGTTGCTTGGCAGCCTCTTGTTTGGTGGTTGTAGCGATGAAAATGCTCGTAAGACGGAGAGGTGCAGCCCTCGGCGAGGCCAGGTCAGCATGGCCTTTCTGCAGTCCCTTTATCCCATGACGATGTAGCTGTGGATTGTGGCCTGTGTTTAGTTATTCAAGATCTGTGAAGTGGGAAGGCACAGAAACAGCATTCCTGTGAGTGACGAAGTTTCCTTATTGCCCCTGCGGCCCGGCAGCTAGTTCAGCAGGTTCCAGAGTGATGTGGGTGCCTTCGTTCCCTCTCGAGGAGAGCAAGGATGCCCGGAGCGTCCTGAGAGCTGCTCCCGGGGCGAGGAGCCCATCGGAGACGTGCGGGCAGCCCCACGAGCGCACGCTGAGAGCTCATCTTGCAGCTGGGGATACGGCTTGATCTCCTCCCCAGCCGTCCTCACACAGCTCATCCGTTCTGCAGAGCGTGGCGTTTCCCCGGAGCTCCGCACTCCCGCTCATCCCCAGAACTGCTCCTTGCGCAGGTGTGGGCAGCATGTACAGGATTAAAGGCTCGTTTCCCTTAAACCCTAGCGCTGTCTGCTTAAATGAGCGTCTCCTCCGGTGAGGCCTCCCTGCGCGTGGAAGCTGGAGATCGCTGGCTCCACACAACAGCATTAAGTCATCTCCCACGCTGCCGTACGCGCCGGGCACCCCGGGAGAGGCGCTCCAGCCCCTGGCGGCCGACGAACTCAGCGGTGAGGAATTTATGCCAGCTCTTTACATTTGCTTATTAATAGGTTCTGTGTCTTGTGCTCCGAGGGGATTGTCCTTTCTTTCGAATTGCTAGTGGGGATGCACTCAAGCATTCACTCGGTGTAAATGGAGAAAAATGGGGAAGGAAAGAAAAAGTATTTCGGGAAAGATGGGAGAATGTCTTCAAAAATGAAAGTCTAGGGACCTGACTGTGCAGAAATGCTGGTGCTCTCATTCCAGCTATTTGGTTCAGGTATTCCGGGCCTTTGCCAATGGAAGGCTGATGATCCGTGCGGCCTGTGGTTTCCCAGCTCTGCGGCACGAGGCCGTCGCTGGAGCTGGAAGGTGGCCCCAGGGCTGGGCGATCAGGGATGCTGCTGCCTGGGGTCCTGCCAGGCGCTGCTGCCTGGGCTGCAGGGATGGACAAATGGTCCGTGTGATGCCAGGACTGCAGGGCTCCCGAATACTGAATCCTCTTCCTCATTGTGTGATGGTTAATGTCCTCTACGGCTGATGTTTGTGACTACTGTGTCCATCAGTTCTGAGCTGCTTATTCATTTAAATTCTCTTTTTTTAGCAACTCCTTTGGGTTGCTTTGGAGATTCAGCTTTGTGGTAGTTGTTCCCCCAGAAATTCTTGGTGGTTTAACAGTTGTACCTTCATGTTGAAGATACACCAGTTTCAGTGTACAAAAGACTTACTTCTGTCTACTGAAGGCTTTTCTAATAGAATTGTAGGATAATTTAGGCTGTAAAGGATGTCTGAAGGTCATCTGCTCCAATCCCTCACTCACAGCAGGGCCAGCCTTAAAGTTAGATCCTGTTATTCACAGTCTATAAATAGTTTTATATCAAATAAAAATAAAACAGGCATAATCCCAAGTAAAACACAGGATAAAAAATTGAAAGTGTTTACATGGTGTATTTTGAATGGAGATTTCAGAGTTCAATTTCTGTTGCTTCTCAGTGGTTTTTCATTTACTAGAAAACCTTTATAAAGGTTATCTAGACACCTAAATAGTGTTGCTAATTTGACCATTTTGGAACCCCCAAATTAATATACTTTGGCGAACTGGACACAGACTCTTATTCTACACCCAGACTTTAGCTCTGCTTTAATGAGATCTCTTCCTTAAATTGCTGAAATTCCTCACACAAGCATGGCAGTCTCGAGATGATTGTTCCAGTTTATTGGGTAAATGGATGAGCTTTCAGGTGCTGTTAGCTACAAAAGCATGGTTTTAAACCTGGAATGAAAATGGCTAAGTTGTGATGTGGCAAGTGAAAGGTTAGGTGCATTTTTCTGTATATATTCTTGCCCTATATTGATAAAACATGGTTTTGTGTGATGACAATGGGGACATGGGTTGCCTTCCGAGCTTGCAAGGTTTGAATGGACGGGTGATGTGATGTGATCTGCCCTGGCTACTTGGGCAGCTCTGTAGTTTTGCTGTCCTGTGTCTCTATCTCCAGGTATCAGCCATTGCTCACATTAGTTTTATTTACTGTGCGGGACATCCACGGGCGATGTGGCCACAAACTGGACAAACCCGCATATTATTGTTGCTATTCCATTGGCAAAATAGTGACGTCTTAGAAAGCAGAAAATCTCGTGAGTTAATTAAGGAAGAACTGTCTATGATTTCCTCTTACCTTTTATTCCCACCCCCACCGTGTGCGGGTCTATGCGGCGGAGCTGCCTCTTGCCCCTTGTGCCAGAATGATTAATGGTGCTACCACAATGAGGTCAATTAGCCGGGGCGGCTGGAAGCTGGAAGGTGGAGTGTGTTTCTTTATTGAACGCTGCATTCGCACTCCAAACCGTGACCTGGGCTCCAGTGATTTATTACAGGGGCAGCGTTTTGATCACTTACCTTCAGTACCCTACCTTGGCTTCAGAAATCGGGTTTTCACTGTCAATTAAAATCCAGAAGAGATCCATTCCAAATCTGAAACGTGGACCCCAACTAAAGATGGGGAACCTGGTGATTGTTTTCCAAACAAAAAATCTCTGTAAGCCTGAGAATAACAAAGAAATCCAATGATATTCTATCTGTGACAAAAAATTGCATCCATCATCGAAGTTCTACAGTCTATTTTGTAACTCAGTTGGAATAGAGGAATGAAACCTGTCCTAACAAATGTTGAAGGGGTGCTAGGAAAATAAAAGACTCTTTTCCTTTCCCCTGTTTGAAGAACACTGGACATTACATTAAGCTCATCCCATCTATTAAAAGCACAAATCTATGGTTAAACTGATGCAAACCCTCTCCTGTATCAATGAATAGACTAAACAAGATAGAACTGACAGTTTAAAAACGACATTTAGGTGAATTTCCACTAGGATTTATCAAGAACAGTGGAATACCAGGCAGGCAGATTCATCAGAGCTACAACTCAGCAGTAAAGTTCCACTCACTGTAGGCAAATCTTTTCTGTTGTTGTTCCCCAGACAAATGCAATAGAGTTTTTCCCAGGATCTCCATGAAATTTAATAGTAATTTTTTTCTCCGGTAGACTCTTCTTAGGCTTTAATTGCTTCTGCAGAATTTAAAAAATGTGTAGATAAAAAAAAAAAAGGAAATTATTTAAAAAGTCTTCTTTTCCAATATATTTTAGGGCAATTTCTGCAACATGCTATTTTATGCCTACAGACTCGTATTGACCCAGCTCCAGAGTGCTCTAGCAGCTCCTCCAGTGCAGCACAAGTTGGGTAGAGCAGTATTTTTCCTGCAGGACGATCTCCAGAACGGCTTTGCGCGTCCCGCGTCGCGGAGGCACCGCGCGGCATCTTGCAAGCTCCGCTGTTGACGGCAACCAGATTTCCAGGGGTCATCAACAGCCTTGGAGAGAAGGCGCAGCTCAGTCTGTCCGCACTCTGCGCGTTAATCACACATGGCGTATTTGCCGTGCGAATATGTTTAAACATGAAATCACCTACGGATAGGAAAATCACCTCTCTAAAGATGCTAAAATGTTATTACTTTCAGTCTTTAATTGTAATGAGTGAGCACAGCCCCTTGCTCACAATAAATAAATTTTCCCTGGATATCCGAATTACAGGAGATGAAGTAGATTTTGTAAGCATAATAGAATATGCTTTTTATGTATACATTTTCATATCTCTATGATATGTTCTCTGTCTCAAAGCCTATGGTAGGATGTTTAAAAATGACTTTGTGAGTTGCAATCTGTGCTTTTGATTGAGAGCAAAAGCAGCATCCTGCTGCTGGAAATGAAGGAAAAGAAACCTGAGCAGAGAAGAATTTCATAACAAATTTTCAATTTTTGTGACGTTGCTGCAGAAATTCTTCGATGATTGCAGCCAAACAACCGAATTCCATAAGATTGCTTGAAATCCTCATGCCTGAAATAACCTATGGAAAGGATCTAGGTCAAATCCTGTAGGTTTTGTAGGGTTATTTGTATAGATGGGTTTTTCTCTAGCATTCCCTATAAGGAACTTACATAAACCTTAGTAGGAGCAGTAGTAGCAGTGCTGGGAGGTCAGGTCTGCGGGGCAGCGGAGCGGCTCGTGGAGCCCCTCGACGGTGCGCGTGGGCTCGGCGCTCGCAGGGCTGCACCAGGGCCTCTGCTGGTACCTGGCAGTTTGCGCGTCACGTGTAGTCCCTACCTGGGGTGACAGTCAAGGGACGCACAGGGAAGCCCTCTGCCATCCGCGCCCTTGAACTGGTCCCGCGCACTTGGCACCGCGCGTTGTTCGTCACAGTCAGGCTAATCTCCTCTGCTGAGAGTTGGTTCCTCTCTGCAAGGAAACTCAGCACAGGGCTTGGGAAGAGCTACCCCTTTTGGGAGAGGATTTCCGGGTGCTTTGCGTGCTCCTGTTACTGACCAGGCCCCCCAATAAGAGCAGTACCTTTCTATTACATGAATAGAAATGATTTTTTTCCCATGCCTACTCTGGCTCTCTGTTAAGGTTTGTTCTGTGTTCATTCTCTTTCTGTCTTTATTCATTCCTTTCCTCCCTCTGTTGCTTCTCTCCTATTTTTCAGCTTCTCTCCTATTTTTCAGAGATCCTTTTCAGACTTAAAGGGAAAAAAATAACCAAATGCAAGCTGCTAATGCCAGCATCAGAAGAAGGTTTTCTTTCTTTCATTGTGATGTTGATGAAAATTATTATTATTTGGAAGAAGATGGTAAAAAAGAGAATTTGTCATTATTGTATAATTTAAAATTGCACAGCCTACAGCCCACAAAACAGAGCATGTAATTACACACTTACTAGAGGTAACAGCAGTGCTGATAATTATTCTTTACACAGGAGAATCTCGCTGATATCCCAGAGTCGGAAAGTGGGAACTACAATATCTTTAATACCATCCTTAGAGACCCTCATAAGCAGAAGAGAAGTATGAGGAGGCACACAGGGTCCAGAGCAATATCTTCATCGCGCCAGAATGTCAGGGGCTTTAGTACAGCAGAAATCAATAGATTCAAGTACATTTTTTTTAAGGTACAATATTTTTTTTATGACCCTACCTACAGAAAGTACAGCAAAGCCAGAGGTACAGCATCAGTAGGAAACAAACATTTTGAATGGAAGCCTTGTCAATTTAGAAGAATAGTGAGCTGATATTTACTCCTTTATTTATTTATTTTTAACATTTCTTCTGCCAGGATGTGTTAACCATCTCTGGGCTGTACCCTAAAATTTCTTTTTCTTTGGCATTAAATACCCAGATTAATTTCCTACAGTTCCCCCTGCCTTTTTTTTTTAATGTATTGTTCACTCTAGCTGTTGTTTTTCCACCTTGGTAGGCATTTTGTCTTCTTAATTTAAATAACGATAATTGAGATTTGACCTACGTTTGGTGTAATGGAAAGTGTGGCGTTACACTTGGTGATTCTTGCACGAAGATAGAAATAATCTGATGATCTTCCTCATCTCTATTTTTTTCAGTAGTTTATTTAAATCAGTGTGATTTATTGACCAAATATTACTCCCCATACTTTGCTACATGGCATTTTATTTTGCAGGTAATTCAATTTTTGAGGAATAAAATCTATTTACTATGGAAACAATCAGAGCAAAACTTTTTGCGGTGTTTTGCTGTTTCACTTTGTGTAGCTGACCCAAAATGAGGGAACTTTAGCTCTCCATGAGAACCATTAACGATGAAGCAGGTTGTGTGTTGCCCCGGCAGTGCTGCCCAATGCGGGTGACAGCGGAGCCACCGCTGCTTCGCGCCGTCCTGTGCGGCCGCAGCCACGCGCGCCGAGCAGCTGGGGAGCAGTCGGGGGACATAAAGTTAATTAAAAGAATCTGATCTTAATATCATTAATAACAAGCTTAAAATGACACGAAGATCTTCAGAAGTTGGTTTAAAAGGGAAATTAAACTGTTCGCTCCCCCCCTTTAGTATAGACTACGAGCTAATATCACTTGGTTGCATGAGAGTAGGACTAATCGTGTGTTTCTCTCGTTGTTGTTTTCTTTTGTAAACGACTTTCCATTTTTTTCACATATTTCTGCTCTAGTATCTCTATACAGGGAGAATGGAATTACGGTGGAAATAAAACACACGTGAGCTCTGTGTTTCTGCTCCAGATGAGTTGGGTTTCTCAGCGAGCAGCAGGAGGAGGAAGTGGAAAGGGTTGGAATTTCTGCCAGGTAGTTTCTCGGATCTGGATGTTGAGAGGGATGTTGAAGAGCTAGGTCGGGCCCAGGCTGCTGCTTTGCCATTTGTGACTCATTCAACTGCTCCCCACGTCAGCCTCGTGCGTGCTAACGCCGGAACCTTTGGCAATGTTCAGCATGAAGGTTTCAGCTTTTCTCTGATCAGAAAAGCAAAACAGATCAAAGTGTCTTGAACTGGTTCTAAAATAGTTTTTTTTTTTTTTAAAAAAGAGGAAGCCAAGCGCTGTAGTAGTCAAGACACAAATGACATCATTTTTATTTGCTCCCAAAATCGTGACATGGCTAAGAGAATTAAAGCTCTTGAAAACCTCAGCTCTTTGCACTTACAAAGTAGGATAAATGGTCCTCTGGTAACCGTAAAACACAACTTGCGTCTTGCAAGTTTTTAGGGCTGCTCTTGAGGTTTATTAATAGTGATAGGTCCAAAATGAAGCCGAGGCTCAGAAGCTGGAGCAATAGATGTATGAGTGTAAAACCCATTGGAATCGCCCAGAGATGCTCTGTTTTCTTGGTAGCCGCCCATGCTCCTTTGTTTGGTGATTTGCAGGATGGGTCACAGATGAAAGGCTGCTGAATAGGAGAGGTCTGGATTCCGCTGGTGTCTTTGCTGCAGGTTCCCCCTGTGACCTTGGGCAAATCTCAACACCTGCCTGTGCCCCAACTGTGGTGTCTTCGGTGCAAGCAGGGCTTGCCCCTGTCCTGCTCCTGGAGCCACAGTAAAGGTTGCAAGATCAAGTCTCATGTTGTGGGCAGAAGCTGTTGTGGATCCCGTGTCTTCCCCAACTTCTTTGCATTTCAAACAACTCCACTTCTGCTCTGGCCCTCTGTCCGTGCCCTCGTCACCTCGGCCTGCCTGAACCCCACAGTGCTGCGGCTAAGGCTGATCAGCATCGCTTGGGTTTGGAGCTTGTTATCCCAAGTAAGCTGCTCTTACCATATTAATGTGGGCGTATACCATTGTGATAGCTGCTCTGATAACTCTCTTTGCCTTTTCATCTGGATTATATCTTGGTGTTTTGTGATTCCCATGCTATAATACTAATTACTATTATTTCACACTTCATAACATTTTGGTAACTATAATGCCCTGGGGTTCCAAAGTTGTCTATTACATTTTAGCCCAGAGGAAACTTAGCATCCAGGTCCAACTTCCATCCCCAAATATGAATTTATATTAGAAATTCTGATGGATCCTGCCTGGGATTGGTGTGGCTCTGATAGAATATTGTAAAACACTGACTTTGTTACACACTGAGATTGGGAAATTCCTCCCCCCCGCCCCCTTTTCTTTTGTGTAAATCTGTTTTCACCACAGGAGCACATGCTGTCTCTTCTGGCTACAACACTACTTACTAATTCATCGATTCATCTTTAATGAGGCCCCCTGCCAATGTTTAAATAGCATTCGGAACAAAGAAAAAGGCAACATTTCCAAAACAGCTGCTTCTCCCCATTCTTGACATATCAGCCCTTCAGAATTTAAAGCAATTTTTTTTTTCCTCCCTAAAATTGGTAATTTATAATTTAGGTGTAGCTTTATAATTAATTGTTTGCAGGACAGAGGGAAAATAGAACGAGATGCGGAGGGGGGAAGAGTAAAATATCCCTCGGGCTGTTAAGATACATGAAACCAAGACGAGTTCTGTGGCTGCGCTAGCAGTGCAGATAGAGCAGGGGGAGAATCCTCCTCTGCAGCCAGAAGTCATTTTTTGTACATTGTAAGTTGGTGCAAAGATACCATGGAGCAAAGTTGCTCTGCCCCGGTGCATACAGCTTTACTGTGTTGAGTGGCTTAACCCTGGTCACCCTTGGGGTGACTGCATGGACTGCTCCTCGGAGGAGTGTGTGCTACCTTGGTCAATACAGCGTTACGGGATTTCCATATTCTCAGGGGTGACTGAAATTGCTGCGTGATGGCCATGGATGAAGCGGAAAACTGAAAGAAACTTTGAGTGGTGCTTTTTCATTTTCAACACAAATTTGGTAATTTTTACTTGACTAAAATGAACAGGTGCTTTTTTCAATTTTTAGAAATTGAGGTAAACATTAAAAATGTGTTTTGTAACTCTGAAAAGTGCCCTCGGTTGGGGCTGCCGTGGCTCCCCGTGCCCTCCGCGCGCTGCAGCTCTCTCCCAGCTCCCACCAGGACGAGGTTGTGCATGGGCAGCCCACGCTGCGACTCTCGGATGCTCCATCCCAGAGGTGCTACAGGGGCTTCCGAGCAAATCGCACGATTGTAACTGGAACCAGGTTGCCTTTCATTACAACCGAGTCCTCTCTCTCTTTGTAATGGTAGATAGAGATAAATCAGTGAATACTTTAATACCCACATGCCCTCCAAACTGCAAGAGCAATGTTTGCCACGGAACCCCAAGCAGAAGGGGCAAAATCTGTTGAAAAGGGAGAATTTGTGCACTTAAATTAATGTTGCACCTAATCCATTTTTCAAAAGGTTGTTTTATGTTAAGCAACAGCAAAAGTCCTCCAGTCTCAGCACGCACATGCACATATGCACGCAGAGCCTCTCTTGGAAACAACAAAACCAAATGAAAGCAGTTTGGAGGCATTTCCTGGGAAAAAGATTCATGATTCTGTTTCCATGGAAGCGACAGCACATCCCAAGCGGCAGGGCGAGCTGACAGAGCGCAGCTCGGAGAGCTGAAGTGCCATCTCCTTCCTGAGGAGCGGAGCGGGGGGCAGAGATGGGAGAACCGCTTTTAAAAAGAACGCAGGGAATGTAAAAGGACACATGGACATATGGTTGAAGTGGAAAGTCTGGAGGTGTCTGTTGGTTCTCTGCTCTGCCATAAACTTCCTGGCTCCCTTTGGGCTTCTTGTGTCCCTTTGGGCAGCTGGCATAAGGCGTCTTCCAGCTCCTGTTGATATCAATAATTGATTGCACGGGGCCTGCGCTCTCCTGGACGGTCTGCAGACTTTCCTCTCTGGTGTTTCGAGTTCAAGTCAGCTTAGTTTGCCTCTTGATCTGCTCCCTTAGCAAGAAAACGCTCTTTGGTTTGTGTAGTTCATGAGCTCCTGAAGACCAGGGCTTGCCCCGTGTCCCTGTACGGAGCCTGACGCAAGAAATGTGTGTTTACTCATCATGTCATGTCTAAAATAAGAAAAAAATACCCAGGAACCAATGCAAGTATGTGATTTGAAGCCTGATACAGTCAAGATTAACTCGTTTTAGAAATGAAAGTGCAGTGAAAAAGGACAGGAGAAGGGCAAACTACAGCTCATTACAAATACCATGTTTGTTCTTGTTGTCATCTTGCAGGTTCCACCTTCTAATTCTTCACCTCTTTCAACCTGAAATAAAAAAGAAGCCCAGTTGGAACAGAAAAGATTTTTCTGTGTAATATTTTAGGGGCACAGAGAGCAGACTGCTGCAAAAATCTGTTGTTTTACCAAAATAATTTGTCATAAGTTTGGCCAAGGCTCAGTTTGACTGCTATTTTAAGCAGCTGTTTGACTGCTGCTTGGTTTGGCCACTGGGACAGAGAATATATTAAAATCTTTCATCTTCTCCCCAGTGTGACAGGGTGTCTTTTGGGGAGGTTGGCTTCAACTGAGCACAAATCTGTGAGCTCAGTGCAAGTGGCAGTTGGTGCAATTCTCTGTCCTGTGATATACGCAAGGTTGGATTGGCTCATGTGGTGGCCTTAAAATCCAGGAAATAATTCTGCAGACCCTGTGCTGATGCACATATGTTCATGGGGACGGTTAGGGTGGCCCTGGAGCTGCAGACCGTGTCGCAGAGCAGTGACCTGAGCGCAGAGAGGCAGCCGGGCAAGCGGTGGCAGCACTCCGCTCTCCTCTTGCCTTTTTTATAGTCCTGGCAACGCGTTGCATCGAGTAAGTGATTTCTTTCCCCCTCAAGTGGCTCTCAGCTCCCCAGGGTTTCCTTATGAAGGCTGGAGGGAAATGTACACTTGGGTTTGGTTTTTATATCCGTACTATACCATATTATACAAGCTGTTGGCTCTCTGCGCCAAAGGAGAAGATAGGTTACTGCTACTAAAAAGAAATATTTTTAATTGCATATTATTGATTTTCATTTTTCTTGATGTAACAAGTTCCATTGTTGATGGATATAGCAGAATACGGGGGGAGTTTATGTGACTAGATTAGTATGGAAATAATGAGACAGTTGAATTTAGAAAACGTTCGGTTATTTTGGTGCAAATCTATGTATAGTTCAGCCACCTGGAGTTTGGCTTTTCTTTTGACTGATTTAATGAAATACACATAATTTATCATTTTTCTTTCTCATATTTTATATATTAATACAACATGCAGAGCAGTATCACATGGCCATCAGTATCTACGAAATGATATCAAGTCTGCATTTGTGATTTCAGTTGAGATTCCTCCTCCCTCAGCATTCAGTGACCTTTATGGGGGGTAAGAGAAGATAGTCCATAGATTTTGTTTTTTCCTTTGCTTCCCCTCTCAAAATAAAGCAAGCTGTAGAGCCCTCTGCACCCCCATATACCTCTAAAGGGGAAAAGAGGGTTGGTTATATCCAACCATTTGCAAATTGTTGGATATAAGCAGATTAAAGTCGAACTGCAGAGTCTAACCCTTTCCTTTACCATTGCTCTTCTGTGTTATGGTAATGTGCAGTTCAGAGCTGCTAAGAGACATATGCATGTTGATAAAGGGCCAGGGAGTTCTAAAATTGTTTTCACATTTATATGTAAAGCAATTACAGGTTTTTCTGTGCCTCATAACTTGAGAAATGGAGCAGACATCCAGGAAGTCTTACTTTTTATTTCACTCTAGTAGACTTGTAAAGCACGCAGCTCTGGTGTACGCTGCAACAAGAGTCAAACTTGATTTTTTTTCTTATTTTTTATTGCGGTACTCGTAGCCCCTTAATGCAGGCAGATACCTTTGGAGCAGGGAAGGGGGTAAGGGCAAGAACAGCCTTCGCTGTGCACAGAGCTGCGCTCGTGAGGAGCAACGTGGCAGTCCCCGGGTGCAAACGTCCCTCTCTGTGCGGGTGGCTCCGTTCTGGCATCTTTGCAGCACTGGCGAACGCAATTTACATCCCCCCTAATTGTTACTTGCAAACGGCTTAGCAAAACACCTCTCCAAGCCTGCATGTTCTTTCCTCGGGTCTAATTAATTCATCTGCAGCGTGTTTTGCTTAGTGTTCATTCTGCAAAGGTGCTAAGTCTTGTAATCAGAGGGAAAGAAGCTGAACAGATTTGTTTTCACATTCTGCATTGCAAAGCTGATGGAATCAGACCCAGCAGCTCCGGGCTGGAGAGAAAGGGATGTTTTTGTAGACAAATAGCAGGGTTTGGTGCAGGGCAGCAGAGCCAGGCCCCGGCAACGCGTGCCCGGTGCTGGGGTGGGCGCAAAGGCAGCACCGACCACATAAGAGGGGCTGCAGCTCTCCATCTATCATCACTAATTAATAACCTATTGCCTGCTGCTCGTCTGAGGCTCGTGTTTATGCGTGGGTGCTCGGTAAATGAACGTGGTAGTTTATAGCCCCCATAAAGGGAAGGGAGAGAGGTGAAGGTGAGCAATGCTGCCTGCATCTTCTGCCTGGCAGAGGTAGATGGGACCGCGCGCTGGATTTGGGTTGCTGTTTTTTGACCGTTATCTGTGAGGGATAGAGAGACTCACTGTACATAGTGTCTTCTAAGAGATATGAGTTTGACCTGCTGTCTCTGAGATGCAGTTTCATAGCTGGATCCCTCTTCTTTAAATTTCAGGTATAATTAATGTTCGCAGATGAAGAGATACTGAAGTACTGCACGCTGCTATCCTGGACACACCAAGCTACTTGTGAGAAACCTGTTGTAGGACCAAAGCCCAAGAGGTTTCTTTCCCCCAGAAGCTGCCTGCAGAGTCCCGTAACGCACGAAGGGGAGAGATGACTGCACTGCAGGTGAGCTGGAGACCTCAAGTCTCTGCAGATGCCCTTTCTATTAAAGGGGAAACCCTGATAGGATATTTATTAGGAGGAAAAAGTTGAAAGGTTATAGGAAAGGGAAGGGGAGCAGCATGTCCCTGTGTTCATTTGCAAGTCACCTGACATATGCTCCCTGTGCAAATGATGCTAATGGTTCTGCTTCTGGGTATTCATAATACGTGCATCCAGGTGACAACGTATCTGAAGTCTCTGAGACGAAAAATGTCAATCTGGGCCAGGAAGAATGTTTGATTTCATTCCAGGCATAAAGTAACAAATTGCCTTTAATGCCAGCATCTCCAGAAATAGGCCTCTGTCACTTTTGCCTGTCACTTTTAAGTGCCTTATTGATATTTTTATGGATTTTTATTACACAGCTTGTTATGCAGCAAGAGCAACCATGCCAGGTTCTTGGGGAGCAGCAGGCAGGGGGGCCTAAACTATAATAAGAACTTGTACACTCACGGTTTTAATGTCTTTCGCTTCAAAGCAAGGGGTTGATGTGATCTTTCATCATCTCAGCTGTTGTTTACCAGCTTCCTACAGATGCTGTTTGAACTAACAAACCCCACATTTCCTGGTTGGAGTGAGTAATTCCCGCGGGAGTTGTGATCCGTTCACCGGGAGGCTTAGTAGTCCTGGCTGAACGATGCCACTAACAAGAAGGGGATAAACCATTTAAATGGTTAGTATCACCTTTCAGTCGAGTAATAACTGGCCAAATTAGTTTGGCTGAGCTTCAGCCCTGCTCAGTGCTTGCTGCTCTGAGGGAAAACAACCAACAAGAACACGGCTGTATTTTGGGTCAATTTGCTCCATCTATCAGAAACAGATACAGATATGTTTCTGATACAAACATTTCTCTTTGGCACTGATCTATGAAGAGTATTTTGTTTCCTAGCAGCGTATAAATTGAAATCTAGAAATTAGAGATAAAGAAAGAGCTGTGAGATCATCTATGCTGTGAAAACCCGAGCAAGCTCTTATTTAGGCCCCAAGTTCATGGTGTGTAATGGAGAAAACAGCCTCAATCACAGACAGTTTCATCTTTTCTCCCTCTGCTTCTTCCTTTTATTCCTTTCTCCAGCCCATTCGCAGATTAAGAGCCTACTCCTCTCTTAATATTTTCTAATGAAACAGAATTCTAAAATGAAAAGGAACTTTGCTTGGAAGCGTGTGTGGGAAAATGACAAGAGTGTCTCGTTTCCTAAAGAGCCAAGAATAATTTTTTCATTGTTCAGGATGCCTGGCTATTTAGTCTGCAGCAGAGGCATGGGACCTTTATCAATCAAAGAGCCACTTTGTCATCAGATGGAGTCTGCAGCTTGCACGGAGATTAAACCCCACATAGGATCTGTGAAATAAGGGTCTGATTCTCAGTTACACTAAGGCTCCTCTGTGCACCTACAGCAGCATAAAGGCCCCAAGACTTGATTTTGTATCAGATCTTTCATAAAATCTATTCATTCAAAGTGCTTTAGGGTTAAAATTAATTCAGTTAATGAGTTAAATAACTGCCAAGGGAGAGAGAAATTAAGAGTCATGGGCAAGCGGGAAAAGAGCTGCTTCCAGCTGAGTTTAGAAGAGAGTGTGAATGAGTGGAAGGGGAAAAGAGATGCAAAGAAGATGCACTTCTGGGCTGGAGCTGTGGAGGAAAAAGCTCTTATGCCCCGAGGGTCAAATTATGTGAGGGAAGGAGAAAGGGCCCTCGAATTATGTGAGGGAAGGAGAAGGGCTGCCAATGGAAGTTGATTTAACACATATTAAAGCAGCAGCAATATACGCTAGGATTTGCACCCATTGTAGCTAGATGCTATAAAGTCTGTACAGTCTGTGCAAACATTCATCTTTTATTGTTTGTTTATAATGTAATAGGACTTGCTCATGGACATTGCCACTGCATCGAGAAAGATGTTTTAGAACAAGAAGTTTCTGTCTGGCTCTTTTGACATCATTTGAGCCAAACACAACTGCAGTGAGGAGAGCCCTGGCTGCAGGGCTGCACGGGTGCTGCTGCTGCGCACGGCGCTGCAGGGTGCTCTGCATTAACCCCGGCTGTGCTGGCCACTGCTGCCTCTCTGCATAGGGTGAGGGTCTGTTACACTGGATGATGCTTTCTTTTATGTGTAGCAATATATAACCTGGGCCTACTCTTACATGCGCATTGGGAAGCCAATGCAGGCCAAATGGTTGAGCAGCGCTGGTTTGCGTGCTCTCCAGATACGCAAAGCCTGGCTTACGTCTGGAGTGCCAGAAATACTGCCCGGGGGGGCAGCTCCAGAGCCTGCCGCCTTCTACTATTTTACATAAATGCAGGCATTTATTTGCTTCTATTTGAAAGTTCCTTTTTTTCTTTGATATATTCTGATGATTATTTATATTAAATTAGTTCTTAGGGGCTAAAAATAATTTCCCTTTTAAGCAGCAGAGTTAGCAGTTGCAGATTTCCCATTCCTCTTAGTTTTGAAGAAAGAAAATTTGTCTATTCCCACAAAATAATAATAAAACAAGTGTTATTAACCAGAAGCACAAAGACTGGTCAGACACAGATATTAGTGGATGAGCTGCTAAAGGCTTGAAACACCCTGAGCACCAAGTCTGGGAACACTGTTGGAGTCAGTGGAGCTGAGGTGTCTCGAGCAGGTTATTGCTTCATTAAAACCTTGGGCGGACTGGAAGAGCTTAGCCACGAGAACCCAGAACACAAAACGGATTATTCAGCTTTCATCAGGAGGATGGGTAAATTGACCATTGCTGCACCTGGATTCCTCTCTGTCTTCGGCAATTTGGCTTGTAAGACATTTAGATGCCTTTGAAAAATCTCTCACAGTCTTTTTTTTTTATGTTTTTCCTCCTCTGAAAAGTCTTTCCAAGCCTTTAATCATTTTTTGTTGGACTCCTCTGGATCCGACTCTATCACTGGTCTAGACAACAAAGAGTGTTGGAGCAGATGTTTTTCGAGTGTGCTGTTCTGTCCCGACTTTAATGGAACGTCTAGCTTCATGCGAGGCAGGACTTTATGTTAAGTGGCCCTGGACCTAAAAGAAACTGTGCTAAATCAGGCTTTAAACAACCCCCAGTTCCTTGCATGCTTAGACTGATGACATTCCTTACACTTTAGGAAGCCTCTGAGGCTCACAAACAGAAGTTTTACATTTAATAGCTTGGATACGAGCAGCCTCGATTCATTTCCCTTGGTTTTATATCACCGCTCTATCGCGGTGCGATTCCAGTGCAAGGAGGTGCCTTGGAAGCTTAGAGAATAGTAAACGGGGGTCTGGCTTTGCTCAGCAGAACTTGTTCAGGGCTTTACAAGAAGTTTTCAGACAAATTCAGCTGACAAAATTTGGTTTAAAAAAAAAAACCACAAAACAAAACCCCCTGAAAGCTCAAGCCCCTTATTTGAGGAATGCAAATCACACGTCCTGGATATTCTCTTGGCTGGGGCATAGTTGGCCTTTGGATGCTGTAAGAGGGAATTTGCCCTCGCTCCATGTCGCTGTCACATCCCTGGTTAGAACAGCTCTGGATAAGACCAATGCACAAGGGTTTTCCTGCTGTCCCCGGGGCTTGCTCGTATGTTCCTGATGGCAGAGGCTATTTTAGATTTAACATACTGAGTTTGTGCCAATTTTCCGTGTCTGTAACTAGAGCTGGGTGCCCATTCTGAGCACAGAGAATTATTACGGTGTTTTTTCTAGACTACAATTATTCGCTGCTGATGCACTCCTCTCCCTCATGGTCGTGTTCTCACACATGCAAGTCTGATGTCTGTAGCATAGGGATGAAAATATAAAAGTCTTTAGTAAGGGGTCTGCCTGAAGCCTGTTGTTTTTGGATTCTTGTGCATCCCTCTGTTTGGTTTGGACATACCTAGAATCACAAAGCAAGTCTGAGTTTCTCTGCGAACCTCTATTTCTTCTCATTGGTGAAAAGGATAGATAATTTCGGCCTTACGGGCATGTGAAAAAATAGTTTTGTCCTACGAACAGCAGAGCACTTCAGTACATGCTGTTAGTGTAGATAGGATTTAATTCTATAATAAAGTTATTTGCTGAACACTTAGAGATCATTGGAATAGAGGTGCTATGGAGCTGGGAGATGTCATCTGGAATGCAGGAAAATAAACCGCAGTGACACTGGGGTGACTGCAGCTTGACTCCGATTCCCGTGTCCTGAAACAGGTTCTCACGTTCCAATGAAATTCTATTGTTTAATGACAACAATTCTTATCACATTGACTCGGCCTTCAATGAAGTATTCAAGCTAACTGCAACTGTTTTCATTTGAATAATGGGAAATAGTTTGATTAAGCCTTTTTGAGGAGGTGGACTAAAAGAAATAAATGAAATATATGGGAATTCTTGGCAAACTCTTCACGTGGTGTAAGCCGAGGTAACTCCTAAAATTAGTGGAGTTGTGCCAGTTTCCATCAGTTAAAGATCTGGCTCTCTATTCCCAGGCATGCTGGAGGTGTTAGTGTGCAAATGATTGCAAAAATTCCTGCCGAAAGGTTTTGCACTCGGAGGCAGATCAGGTATCTGGTCCAGGGAGGGTGCATCCATCGCTGTAAAAGGAAATAAAGGAGAGAAAATTGTGAAGTGTTAACTGATATTTTTAGAAGTTTTATAATGACAGGTCACATTCCCAAGGACTATAAAGTGGCAAATTTAACACCCATTATTCAAGAGGGGCAAAAAGATACGGCAAGCAATTACAGTTTAACACCAGTTGTGGGAAAAATATTAGAAACCATTTTATGGGGTTTGGGAAGCGAACAGCTTGAACAACGTAATTTGATTAGAGATGGCCAACGTGGGTTTTTAAAGCAGGTTTTAACTAATTTTGGATTCTTGCAAGATATTACTGCTGTGGGAGGCAATGGATGTTGATTGGAGGGCACGTACTTGAGTTAAATATGCCAAGTGGCAAACTGGGATGGAAGCGCCGATCTCCTCTGGCTTCATGGAGCTGCTGAACCTGCTTGAAATATGTTTGCATGACAGGACGAAGACGCTCTTGGCCAGGGGAGTGAAAACAAGTGAGGGAGTGAAATCAAGTTGGCTTCTGCTGCCTTCTGCGTCCCGAAAATCTGGAGAAATCCCAGCACGGGGGGCAGAACGGCACAGGGGGCAGAGCCTTGTCTCAGCGCAGCGGACTCGTGGTCCGTTGCTTTCCTGGGTGCTGCTTTAATGCAAATAACAACTGCACCCAATTGCAGTGTCCTGCTGGGGAATGATTGGGAAACGCTGAGAACCTGCGTGTTGTTATTTGTAAACCAGAAATGTTTACTCATTATATTTTAATAGTTTAGGATCATTGTGGATGAAAGTGAAACAAGACACAAGCCTGCAATGACATGCATAAATACATAATTAACTATATTTCCTTTCCGTATGGAGAGGATTAGCTTCCTTGCCTCAGTAGGGAGTTGCTTTATTTGGTGGCTGCTTCGATGTCCCTTTCTTCTTGACAGCCCACAGAGGTCCATGGAAAGGGAATTTCACTCACCGACTAATGAATGTTGGAAGGAGGACTCGGCGCATGTGGAAGAGAATAAGTGATTACCTCAGAAAACTGAAGTTTAGGGACCTGAAGGACTGTACAGTTATCCTGGCTTCTCTTTTTGACCTTAAGTGGGCCCTGTGGGATGATATTGCCCACCTTATCAAGACTTATTGCTTAGTCACAGATTGAGAGAGAGAGATGTATCCATCGTAAATGCTGAAGTGTCAGCAAAAGCTCCTCAACTCGGGTTTCATAACTTGAGAAATATTTTATCACCCTTGTGAGCCAAACCTCCGAAAATCAATAGAACTTGAGAGTTGTCTGTATTGATTTGAAAGGCTGAGTTGTATTGAAATATTCATGGCAGAGTGTGCGTGTAGGGGACCAGAAGGTAGGTACCTTCAGAGTGAAACGTTCTCATTTTTCATTTAAAATAGATTAAGACTATTAGGTGACTCGCAAAGCACACACTTAAAAGGGAGTGAATTTGTCTTACGATGAGGTTCCTGAGAGGTAGGAGATATGCATTCTCATTATTACTAGTTTTCTTAAATGCCAAACTGTTTGGAGGAAGAAGTCAAGGAGATCTGATAAAATTAGCACCGCGTTCTCTTGGGGCTCTCCGGGGTTGCTTTGTTTGCAAAGCCAATTTGGACACCGCGTCTTTGATCTTCACTTTCAGTGTTTGAGCAGGCATGTTTAGTATCACTCATTTCACAGGAGATTTGGGATTCAGGTTTCTTCAACAATCTCAAAAGCAGCACATTAGAAGGGGAATTGTCTGCCGGTTGTCTTAGACTCTCAATACCCTTGATACTAATTTGATGTGATGCATTTCACCAGATGTCTCTACCTGAATGATGTTTTATGCCCAAGAGGTTTGTGCTACTGTAGAGCATTAAACGTGGTTCTTTTCTCCCCCATCCTTCCCACCCTTTTCTTGCAAAAGCAACTGAGTGAAAAGCAGCCATAATTTTAATCTGTTTATCGATGTGACACGTTACAAGTATCCGGGAGAGGGAGGGTTTGTCAGGCAGGGCTTGTGCAAGGGGCAGAATGGTGCCATGAAGAAAAGCTCTGCCAATAATGATTCAAAAATGCTTTAAGGGAGCGATGCTCCCATACATACTAATAGCTTAATATCCCCAGGTGAAACTCCAAGACCTGCCTTTTTATACCCAAGTACCTTTGTCACATCCAGGGCACAGGTTTGAGTCTCTGCTCATCCCATAGACTTCCCAGTGGGGCCCAAGCAAATCACGATACTGCAAGGGGCAGGTGTGCTGGTGCTGCCAGGCCCTGCGTATGGGACAAGGGCTCATTTATTTAGGCTGGGAGGGCGGCCTCTTGTGTATGAATCCCATTTTTATCCACGTCACCGCTTCCTAGACGGGTAAATTACAAACAAAACCAAAGAACCCTGGAGGTGTTGGGTATTCGTTTCCACACGCAACTTAGGTGCAACTTACGTTTCTTAGCAAACAGGCCTAGGAAGTCTAAATAGCGACGTTCCTGAGTCCTGGCCACTTTAACAGCCTGTTAAATCTCATGGATGAGACAAGACCCCCCAAGACTGAGATGTTTCTCCTAAATTCAGAGGTGCAGGGGCAGCTGTGAGGCAGGGAAAAGTGCTCGGGGGAGCAGAGCTGGTGCCGACCTCGGTGCCGGAGGCCAGAGCAGCGACAGCAGCTCCGGGATGGGAGCTCCGTCTGGAGCCGGAGGGGTTTGTGGCTACAGGGGCTGTTCCCATATGCAGGTTGGACATAGAGCAGCTGCTCCAGGGCTCTTCATCCCGATGGGCTCCGGGGAGAGGCTCTGGATCGGGGCTGAGGAGACGAGGAACCAGCAGATGGTGCTGAAAGGTGGCACCAGTTCAGCTCCTCGTGCTCCTCAAGTGACTGGGGTCAGTCATGGACACAAGCACTGGAATGAGGAGACCTGCAAGGGACATTGTTGGAAACACTCTGAAGGCTGTGAACAATCAGCATTAGCTACAAGGAAAAGGGGAGTCTTTGTTAGAAAACCTTTACTGTAAAACCTAGCATTATTTTTAAAGGAAGGAGAATGAAGAATAAAATCTGTGTGGTAGCTTGGTGCTAGTTTTACATTATGAGATAGGTATTTCTAGTAGGGATTTGGTAGAAAGTAAATGAAGCAAATCCAAGGAAGTCCCACGGTGTCTACAAGAATGTCGAGGTGCTTTCCGAGTTCCTAATACTCGGATCGTTCATCACGCCGGGACCATCAGTTGCTGCCCGGGAAGGCAGGACACCAGGATACAGGAGGCCCCGCGCGAGCGCCGGACGGAGCAGCGTCCCCCGACTGGGGCCGCGGGCGGCTCATCCGGGCGGACTCGCCGCTTCCGCGCGCTGAGCCAAAGGGGAGACGTGGCGGTTGATCTGTTTTCAGATCCAGACAGTTGTTAATGAAACAGTTGCTGTTTTGTTGACAGAACATTAATTACTTGATCTTAAGACTTGGTAATTGCACGGGCCCCCTCTGTATACATCACTAATTACATTAGCAATTATATGGCATTTTAAAGACAAAGAAATGACTGCAGCAATTGCAGTGTCATAGGGACCCTGCTGCTAAATTTCAATCAAGTTCCTGTGATTTCAGTGAAGTGGTGAGGAAAGTCCTTCTGCATCAGAGCTCTCGAGAACACCCGGCTACGCTGGGTTGGCTTCCCCATCCCACAATTTTCTGGGAAGAGCTGGGTCACTCGAATTCCTATCAAAATGAGTTGCACTCTTGAAACTGATGCAGTCTATAAAAGCAACTTGCTATTAGAAACATTTCTTTATGTGATTACGTGATATTTATTCTAAAATAATAATATCTTGGGAAACTGTGAATAAGAATTTTCACAATTCTAAAGGTACTTTCTGAAAGTCGTATTGGATTTTAAGGAATCTTTTTCTGCAAGTTAGTCAGTAGACCTGTACGTACTTGAGCTAAAATTCCTAGGCCTCCAAAAGTTGGAGTTTTAAAAGACTTTCAACATCAGCACAACTGTAGTATGAGAACAACATATTGCAACACGGCGTGTATGTAATGTCACTTGTATTTTGGAATAGAATAATAAGCATAGAAGGTCCTTTCTTTTTAAGAAACTCTAAAGAACATTAATGTAAATAAGAAGCACCCTTAGAATATGGAGATTTCTCTACAAGATCAGACTTGACTTTTTGCTGTTGTTTCCATTTCCTATCCCACCTCCCTGTGCTTTCCTCCTTCCAGAACACCGGAGCATCTCAGCTTGCAGAACGACTGCAGCCTCCCTGCTTGGGAGCTGTTCCCAGTGCCTGTTTTGAGGCTGCCCTCCACGATGGGATGGATTTGGAAGCCCCTTCACACCCAGCAGTGTGAGTAACGCAAGTGACCTGAGCCCCTTCGGGTGCTGCGCTGCCATGAATGGAGCAGAAAACAAACCTCGTGCTCATTTTTCTTTTATTTTGTAGTTGTGCTTCTGGTTTGCAGGCCAGAGGGGAAAGTAATTATATGGCCAGATCTATAGAGGCCTAAATTGGCGCGCTCCCCCCAGCTCGGGTTTATGAAAGCCGAGGATCCGGCCCGTGTCCGGGCGAGTTCCGAGCTTATAAACAGGGCGCGATGGTAGTAGAGCTGCCCCGTCGCGCTAAGTGGTGCCGCTCGCTCCGCGCTGCCGCTCCCCTCCCTTCTCCCGGCTCTCGCACGTGGCAGAGCTGGGCAGCGGCTTGGGGGTCCCCAAGGGCAGGATTCCCGCGCGGGCACCGGCCGGGCCGGGAGGCACCGGGGCGGCTCCGTGCGCAGCGGAGCCCTCCCTACGCGGGAACTGGCCGTGGAAGCCCCCATCTCTGCACCTGGGCTTTGGCACCACGATAAATATTTTACCTGCTCTGGCAATGCCCTGGCCGCCCGCTTAAGTGGTTAGAAGAGTGGCTATTGCTCCATTTATTAAAGGGAAACTCGAGTTTGACAAAATCAGCTCAAAACGGGCATAAGGGCAGGCGTGTGGGAGAGCATCTGCTTGACCCAGCTGTGCCCAGCGCACGGGACCCTGCGCGGCCGCTCCGTGCACGGGGCTCTTACGGAGGCTGCGCTCCGACGCGCGTGGCCTTTGCAGAGGTCTCAGTGCGCTCGGGTTTTTTCTCTGCATTTTCAGGGTGCTTCTCGCGTGTCCCCCTGCTCAGGCGGGTTCTGGCCAGGGGGATCCGCCTGCACCACGGAAGGGCTCCGAGGGCAGCGGCAACGAGCCTCCCCGTCCGGATACCCGGACCTGGACCTGACTCCCCCAAATCTGACACGTACGACGACGGCATCGGAAAACCGTCAGGTAACGAGTAACCTGCCTTTTCCCTGTGTGCCCCAGGAAGATGATAAAAGACACAGAACAAAGCACACTGAACGCTCTGGAATTAAGATAATCCCCCCCCTTGTGTACAGTACAAAAATTTTATTTTTTTTTGTTAGGATAATTTAAAGTTTAAAACGGAAGTAGACATATTCATTTTACAAACAAGATATTCTTCCATAAGTAGGACCATTAGAAACAGTAAACAAACAAAAAAAAAGCTGTCTTTACAAAAGCTCTGTGCATAGCAACTTCATACTGTGTAACTGACAAAGCAAAAAAACAAAACGAAAATCAAAAATAAATCAAAAACCAACCAGCCACCCCCAAACAAAGCCCAGAACTATACAGGAGGGAGAAATGAGGCCTTAATTTACAGGAGGGAGAAACTGGTCTTTAAAAACCATGCATATCGGAAATGTGCAAAGAAACAGGGAGAATAAGATGCTATACCCAGATAAATAACGAAATAAAACATACTCTTTAAAGTTATAAAATTTGTAAGCATCTATCACAGCAACTTTCATCTTTTAATGGCAAAAAAAAGAGAGCTGTTTGGTAGTATTAAACAGCAATAACTAAAGAGGACAGATTGCTTATTATTACACTGAAAAAAAATCCTTACACACAGATTTTTACATTGCGCTTTTTTTGCTGGGTGTTTGCTACTGCCCAAGTCCCCCTTCCACGTTCAAGGATTCCTGATTGGATTTATTTACACGCGCTCGACACATCTTCCGTGTGGCGATTCCCATGCACGAGCAGGACTCGTGCTCTGAGGCATTCCTGCATTCACTTGTTTTCATTTATTTGGCTCGGATCAAACCAGAAAGTGGATTTTTTTCTTGTTTGCATTAGCTGAGGCAGCTACAGTTGTTTCCCTTCCTACAAGTGAAGTCATTTTCTAGGGAAGGTTTTTCTGTCTTTCACTGGACCCTCGGCTGTCCCACTTGAGCAACCGGATGGAGCTCGTAAAAAAC
This sequence comes from Crypturellus tataupa, assembly GCA_034781795.1. Lineage (NCBI taxonomy): Eukaryota > Metazoa > Chordata > Aves > Tinamiformes > Tinamidae > Crypturellus > Crypturellus tataupa. The sequence continues at coordinate 1,035,495 of JAWLRI010000081.1, forward strand.
AACTGAAATGTGAAAGGAATGTTGAGAATTTCAGAAGCTTTTCTGTTCTGCTTGTCAGTTTTTCTTGAATCTTTCTGAGATGACAGTGACGTTTTATGCAATAACCTCACCCCCCCCCCCACGCACACACTTTATACAATTGGACAATTAACAAAATAGCTTTTCTCCTGAAATGTCTTTTTTTTTCATTTGAAACCCTTTTAACTAACTAAAATTTTGTAATGAAAAAGTTTGATCGTTAAAAATGTGAGCTAGCAAACTGCTGCTCTTCAGCATGTGGTTCTGGAGATTCCTACTGGGAATATCTGCTGGTCGTGGATTTTGAGTGTAGCAGAGATTGAAAGGAATTGCCTGTACAGAGAAGACAGGGAAAATCTTCATGCATTGGGACTATTGCAATAGGCCAAGATGGGAGAAATAGCATCCCAGAAATGAGACTCGTATGAATTATCTTTTGGAAACCTGGACGCTGAAATTAATGGATACCTTTAGCTCAGCCTTATCAGTCCTCCAGTTTTTTTCTTTTTTTTTCCCTTCCTGCATCCAGAACTCCAACATGAATTTAGACTTCACGGGTTTGGCCTTTCTGGGACACTGACCCCTCTGCCAGGTGAAATGCAATTATTTGTTCTGCGCAGCAGCTCGGCGCGAGGCAGGGACCCCGCGGCGGGAGCCGAGCGGAGGGACCTCACAGCTCCCACCCGACTCCTTCCCCTTTTGGAGCCGCTGCCTCCAGGTCGGCTGCCTTGTCGAGCTCCAGTGACTGCTGCTGCCCCGAAGACGCGCCGGGCACACACAGAGCCTGCAGCACCACCCAACTTGCAACCACAGTTAACAGTGAGTTATTTTATTTTGTATTTTCCGCTATGTAGACACTTTGAGCAGCCTGATTTGCAATGAGATGAACTATATATCCATGCTTTTTCAAAACACATTATTCCCAGAATAGCTATTTTGAAGTTGTCCTTAATCACCACTTTTGCTGATGAATTTGGGCTTGAATTCTAGAAGACAATTAAAAAAGTCTTCCTTTTAAAAACTGAATTTAATGGCATTGAGAAAGCACTCAATGCTGCTCCCGCTAACAAGCCAGAGCAGAGCCTGATGCCCGGACAAGGTGTCCGTGTGCCTGTCACTGCTGTCACCTGGCTCCTCCCGCAGGGTCCTCCGGGCAGCTCCGGGAGCCGCTTCCCACCGCAGCAGAGCGCAGACCAGCGGCAAAAACTGCTGCGGAGAGCCTGGCCCTTGGGCACGGGCGCTGAACCTGCACCCACAGCAGCACCCGCTCGGCCGCTGAGCCGCAGACCTAGCGCTGCAGCCACGGAGCCAGCAGAGCCCTTCCAGACTGGCACCAACCCCGGGCAGCCCAAAACGCCAACCGCTGCAGCCGCGCGGGCTGCCACGGCTCTGCTCCAGCCCCAGGCGGTAACGCAGTGAACATGCTCTACTATATAATAATGATCACCAAAAATCCTGTTTACCAATCAACAAAACTACTGGGCAAGTGGACAGGAATGGTTTTGGGGCCATACATTAAGGGTTTATTTATAAATAGATCTTTATTAGTTGTTATAGGAACAACTATTTTTGCAACTATGGATAGTATGTATTTTAATGGGTTCTAAGTAGTGTTTTTGTTTTTGGCGCAAAAAAAAAAAAAAAAAAAAAAAAAAAGGCTTACCAGCAAAATTGAGTTCTTTAGAGGGCTCTCTGGTTTAGTCAAATAACTACTGAGTTATTTTTCACTGCGTTGTTTTCACCTTCCAATTTCAGGAGAGTTGCAGGGGAGAACTAAACTTTTTTACATTAAAATGCAGAAAAATTCAAACAAAGCAAATTGATTACTCCTATGATCCTCAATATATAAATGAAAAAGACCATTTTAAATGACTCAGGATAAAAGTGCATAAATTATTCAAATACATATTTACTCTTTATAAATGCACCCTTAATATGAAGAATAACTGAACTTAAGTTGTTCTAACTACATGGAAAGCAGTATGTTAGAGAACCCTTTCCCTCCCAATTGATATATGGAAGCGGTAACATAAGCTCAGTACCTCTTGACAAATCTGCTCTGTTCAAGTCCCTAAGTGCCACTCACTTGCCAGCAGGGGCTTTGAAACTCGCCAGCTTATCCTATACCTGAATAGCCTGGAAACAAAACACGGAAGAGGGAAAAGAGGAGGCAGATGAAAATTCCAACATGAATTTAGTGACCTGTACATCACAACATGGAATGAAAGTTTCTGGGGAGTTTGTTAATCAGAAGGAATCCTGTACATCCTCGTGCACAAGATCAGCAACAGGGAGGAAGTGAGGAGCAACTGCAGCAGGTATCGTCTATCTACCTCAAACATGTCTCTACATTTTTGCATCGGTTTTCTTCATTGTACAACTGGAGGAAAAAAGTCCAAAAAAGGGTTTAATTTCTACCTCTACATACAATAAGTTACAAGTTTATTTAAATAATTGTAAAACATCTTACATTTTTAAGAGGTTAAACTATAAGCAAATACACACATACACCAAAGTTCCATCATTCGTGTCAGTTTGTCCTAGAAATTCTTTCATGCTGGTACCCTGTTTTGTTGATTTTTTTTTCTGCGTAAACTAAATCGGTATCTGAAAGGCTCCATACAAAATAGAAACTTCAACTTTTTTCCCCTACAAAGTAAAACAAATTATTGTATCCAAAATATCAAACGTGAATCATTTTGCCAATTTCTTTCTCCTTTTAATATTTTACAAATCTCAGGAACGCTTCATGTCTTTCAGGAAAGACTTTGTAGTTGTGATTCCATTCTGCCAACTGTTGTTCATCCTGGTGCTTGGTTGATTCTTCGCTCACTGTGTCTAGGAGTCGATGTGGTTGTGTCAGCAATATGGAACAGGTAAAAGATGCATAATTCTCTCTTGTCCAATCCATAAAAAATGTCCCTTTTTTTTTTCCTGGGCCTGGCTTTCCCCCCAAAAAAGAGCTCGTAGTGCTATTATTTTTTTTAATGGTCCATCATAATAAGTAGTTTTGTGCTGTAAAAGAAAAATGAAAAAAAAAAAAAGGAAAAAAAGGGAAGAGGGAGAGGAGCAGAGCTGCCTCTTCCTTACATCGGGGGAACGACAAGACCAGTCATGGCTGAAAAAGAAAATGACAGAGATGAAATTCTGGCAGATTGTGACGGAACAAAATATATTTCACCCTCTGTGTGCAGTCAAATTTTACAGTGATGCCTGTATTTATAGACTGAGTTATTCCATTAAAAGACCTTCAATTTCCTTCAATGTTTTTATCTTTAGTGAGCAGAACTAAATTTTAAGACTGACAGTCATCACGCAGGGTCTTCCGTTTCTCTCTCGGCCAGCTAATTTGCTTGCCAAAAGGCTGATGTTGGGAGCAAGGAAGGATGATGTGAAAACAAATGGGAATTCGCCCGGGAGCTGCTTACAGGACCCAGCCATGGAATTACAAGTCCCAAATCATCGGACAATGACTGGAGCTCGGCTCCGCTCATTTGGTTTCGGTGGAAATAACAGACCAGCCTCTTTCTCGCTTGGTTTACCCCATATGTCTGAATCTCTGCAGTCTTACCTGGCACATTCCCAGAACACCGGCCTTATGTAAATTATTTATTAGTCCCTCTCCCTGCCTTCACTTGCAGCTATGTTCCTTGTAACTGACAACAGGAACACTGCAAGCTGCCTGCAACTGGTTTCTGTTCCTGAAGGTTTCGAGGACTGAGTTAAGTTTATACTTAAATAATGTATTTATGTAACAAATGAGTGAGTTGTATTTCTAACAGGGCCTCAGTGCAGTGCAAGGTCCTAATACCGCAAAGATTTATGTTCACTGAAATTTGTGGGATTATTCATGTGTTTAAAGCACTGTCCTCTGAGAATTAATTTCACCCTTATGTTCACAGTGTTTAAAAAAATGCTAAGGCCAAGATCCTCAGCTAAGATGACTTTTATTGGGGCTGTGTTGATTTTAACCAACTGTGGGTATGGCCTATGATTTAACACAACAGGAAAATAGAGACTTTTCATATTTTGTAAGGGACTAGGGCTCCCTGACAATTGTGGCAGAACTGAAACGGAACATGAAACTTCCCAGTCTAAAGTCAAGGATTTGCTATTTTTTTAATTGTTTAGGAATATGCCAGGATTTTTCAAATCAGGATGCTATAAGGCAGTTATCTGTGCTAAGTAATCCAGGTAAATATTCCTATGATTGTTTTTCAGACAGAGAGGCAGACACACAGACAAGAGATACTTGACTGATAGCAGCAATGAGGAGCTCCCTCCTTCACGCCATCCCCTAAGCCAGAAAACGATCTGATTCCCTTGAGGTTTGGCCGCGTTCCAGGCTGGCCCTGGAGAAGCTGCTCCCTGCGCGTCACCCCGGCCACCTTCCCGTCCCCGCGAGAGGGAGCGGGGCTGGAGCCCGGCCGGAGCTGCTGGGCTGGGGAAGGGCTCAGCCCTGGTGGCACCTGCGCTCCCTCCTTGGGAGCGGGCAGGAGGGGTCCCGCTGGCACCGGGAGCCTGAGCGCCTGTCCGAGGTGGCCCGGGTGACTTTCTGGCCTGCAGTGCCAGCGGCTGTGGGGCCAGCGCGGGTTGTCTCTGCCAGCGCAGCCGCACGCAGCGCCAGGCTCCGTGTGGAGCCGAGCGCACTCGACCCACATCAGCTCGAGTGCTTTAATGGGAAACACGCGGGGGCTGTTGCCAGCACAGTTTAAACCCCGTTCCCGAGGGGGATAAGCCAGGCTGGCGTAAAAGCTTTTCCTGATGCTACTCTTATCAGCATTATTGTCTTTTTCTTAATCTAGGAAAACTTTCAGCAGAGCTAAGGAAAGACCAAGCATGAGACTCTTCTACATCTCTCTGAAAATACATTTGTGCATGCAGCATTTGGAAATTTTAAGCTGGGAGGGAAAGCACGTAAGTAATGTATAATTAAAGAATAAATACAGCCAGCAGTCCCGAACTCACCCCTACTGACAGCAATAAAAAACCTGCCGTGTTCAACGAGGAGGATGCTTCTAAAATCCTTTCCTGCTGCACACGGACTCCTCTCCTTCCTGCTTCTGCCTGCCCCTCTCCCCACACAAAAAAAGAGGCTGTTTTGCCCCTACAGGCTCCGAGAGATGCGGATCGGAGCCCCCTTGGAGCTGCCGGCAGGGACACCCAGGTAAGGCGGCCGGGCCGAGGCTGGCAAGGCCGTGTCCCCTCCGCGGCCGCTGCCACCCCAGCCCTGTGCAGAGCCCTCCCTGCTGCCGGCCCCGCTTCCCGCTGGGGCTGCGCTGCCCGGAGCCTATTCCCAGCCCGTATCACTTTTTATTGAATGTTTGTGAGGTTTGGATTAAGGTCTTACACTGCTAGCAAAGCTGTAATTATTTTTGCCTGTATTACTATATATTGAATCGATGTAACTTTTCAATAAAGGTGGTTCAATGCAGGACACTCCCTGATGAGTTGGGAATATAGAAACCACAGTCATTATCCCAGAGGGTTTTTTTTTTTTTTTCTTGGAGGGAAATGGAAAAAGAATTAGAGATGAGCCTTATTGTATTAACCTTGACAGCTTGCAATTATCAACTGAAACACTTGATTAAAATTGTCACAAGGTTGGAGAATTTTTTTTTTTAATAAATAAATAATCAAACATGGATACTACCCAGATGCTCTGGTGATAGGCACCTTTAATGGGCGTAATTAATAATGATCATAAGCCTAGTGTGTAGGAGAGGTTTCTGAATATGCTGTCTGGCTTTTCTGCGGAAAACAATTCTGTGCGATTCATTCAGCGAACTGCTAAGGACCGGGCAAAGGGTTTGATGCCGCATTAACCTGTGTGGCTGGTGCTGTGGAGGTGTCCAGCTTGTGACCGGTTTTAGAAAGGATGCTTTCCAGGGAACAGGAACACTGAGTACGTTTGATCATTTTCAGGAATAAACTCTCATCTGGTTATATCACCCTGATTAACATCCCTATCACTGAATGAACAGCAAGTGAAAAATAAGTAGGTAATGGTTACAGGACAGAATTCTGTTATAGCTCAAGTCCTAACAACAACTACTGAATATCTCTTAAGCTTTTCTTTTTTAGTTAAAGTGTTCCTGGGGCATCCACGTCTGCCCTTTGCAGGCTTTTCAGAGCAGCTGTTTGCTCTGTACCTTACACGTACAGCAGGAGCAGAATCCCCAGCGCTGCTGCCACCCCAGCCGGTGTCAAGACAAGCTCCTCATCACCAGGCTCTTATCAGAAACACCCGCACGTCCCTAGGGAACAGCGCGGGTGCCCCTGCTGGTAAAGCGCGGCTGCCCTGGGAGCACCAGACTCCGCTGCCTCCCAGCCTGGCCAGGATCCCGGTGGTTAATGGAGCACCTGACCTTGCGGGTCTGCCTGCTATTCCCTGCAACTGAGCTGGCAATTTTATGTTGAGATGTGCTGAGCTGGCCAAGGTAATCGGGGCAGGCAGTGGTCCATGCTGTTCCAGCAGTTTCCAATTTGCTTGCACGTCCCATCAGCTGCCTTACATCTGAGAGGAGTCGATTAGGCATTTGTGTACTTATCATGCCACGTTGTGTCACATCACATTTTATCTTCCAGGGCCTTTTTTTAAACTGCCTTGACGTGGGACACGAACCGAGCCCGCGGTTGTTCCGATCAGGATCACCTGCTCTCAATTTGGAGAGCACGTTGGACAGAGCGGTGTCCAGTATGGATTGCTGCTTGTTCTCTACCGATCATGTCCTGTTACTCTGCAGAAATGTATAGCAGACGGCAGCTACAGAGGTAAGCAGGAACACATGGCACAGGATGGGCTACCGGAGGGTAGTCCCTGTCCTGGGGAAATGTGCAGCCCACAGCCAGTAGCTACAAGACATCTCATGCCTGGCTTTGAGTTACAATACATTTTCTATATGCTATTCTCCTGTATCCAGTCCTTTTATCCTTCTCCCCCTAAATACAGTTTGAGGTAAAAATTTCTACTGCTACTGTGAGCGTTAAAAACCCTCAGGAATGGTGAGGATGCTGCTCTGAGGCTGAAGCTTGGAAGAGCTGTGTGTTTCAACTAGTTTTGACCAGGCCTAAAGATGCCCCGATGAAGGTAACTGCAAGCTGTTTTGTTGCTGCTTGTAAGTAGACTGCTGTGCCCTGAGGTGCTAGTAATACATCTAATATTCCTATTGCAAGAGCATGCAATAAGTACGGTGATGGAGCCTACAGCACCAGATCATCACCTTTAAATAACAGATGCACCCGGAGTGTGCTGCAAATACTGCATTTGCAAACATCCTTGCTCAGGTGACAGTTTCCCTATACTGCGGGCCAGGAAATTGAAAAATAATGTCAAAATATCTGGTGTGCAGGGGGAAAATCTTTGTGTGCTTACTGTTTGTTGTGCACTTTCACTATTTCAGTATTTTATATATACATATATATAAAATATATATATATTTATATATATATAAATATACCTGGGGCCCAAAAGCTCACTGAAACTTTTTGAGAAGAATTCTACTTATATTACACTTTGTGAGGCCTGAGTTAAAAGAGAAATAATAACAAAAATTGTATTACCAGCTTCCCTGTTCTTAGCTTATACTACAGGACCATGGCACAGCCAGGGAGATGAACAAACCCCCATTGCTGCAGCACAGTAAGTCCATTCAAGAAGCCTCTCAGGGACCCTCCTGTTGACTTTCTGGCCACATCTGTCTGTCAACACCGTGGGAACGTTAATTTGGATATCAGGCTTTGTGTATCTGGATCTTTTCCAAAGCATGTGCTCCCCAGCTTGCATCAATTTAAATATTTCAGTTGAAAAAAATCACATCTATGACTGAACTAGCTAGATTGTTACAAAGACCAGGCCTAAAGAACCCTGGGCAGGTCCGACCCCGAGAAGCTGCCACCACCTTGGCTGGAGCCACCTCTGATGCTGCTCGTTGCTGCGGTGCAGCGGGCAGCTCCCGGGGTGCTGGGTGCTGCCAGCTGCAGTTATTGTGCTGTAGTTGTGTCACCCCAGCATTGCTGTGCAGGGACACTTCTCACAATGGAAGTAGTAAAGTTCACCTGAGTTCCTGCAGATCTGTGTGCCTGAACTGTTGTGGTCGGTAATCATAAACAGCCCTCTCAGCATGGTAAATATATTTCAAATTAAATCAAATTTAAACCTATTCTGAATGCAAGCTGAGTGATTTGCTTTTAACTTACAGCATTTTTCAAATGGGTAAACATATTAAGTTGATACAAGCCTTCCTACTGCAGAGTAAGTAATGATAATTTTTAAAGACTGCTATTATGCAAAAACACTAACAAATATCAACCCCCATCTAAACAGTTTAAACAAACAGCCACCACTATTGGATCAACAAAACTTCCTCTACTTAACGGTTTAATTTTTTTTTAACAGGTCACAAAGAAAAATTATATTCCATGTCAACATGATGCCTCTGCCTTCTCGTCCATAGATCTCTAGGTTTCACTAATGACAAGGAGCTGACTTTGGAGAAGCCGACTTGCTTCCTTCCATCCTAGGGAAGGAGCACAAATGTTCTGGTAAGGGGGTAGGGAGAAGCTGTTTCAAATGTATAACAGAGTTCGCTAAGTTAGGTTTTGAAAATATAATTATTTTTGTTCAACAGACGTAATATTTCCTTATTGTATGAAATAATCACAGTTTATGCAAGTCCCTATGGTCCAGCTAAGGATTTATAATGCCCCCAAATCAACAGGTGTGGTTTGTAGGGCTCGTTTTGAGATTACCACCGCCTCTTGGCATGGCTGAATTCCCAGAGTTGTGATTTCTATGGTATCTCTAGTCAAGCCCGAAGGAGCCAGATGAATTCTCAGGCCCTATAAAGACTTTCTTTTTTTATGGAGACTTGCAGTGTATTTATGTGCTGCATGCCCCCCCCCCCCCCCGCCCCAGCTTGTTAAAAGAAAGAATTTAGTACAAGTTTTCATTCTTATCTTAATACTCACATTTGTTTTGCAGATCACCTTTAAAAAGGGCCATAAATGTACTACAGGGCTTATTCCCTGCATGAGCCTAAATCTTGCAGCAGGTTTCAAGATATTGGCTGTTGCAGACAGAGCTGTGCATTAGCTCTGCAGGGCATGCGTTTGATTTTACAAGTCCCTGCAGCCTCGGGAGAAGTCATTCCTCACTAGAGAGCTGGTATTTAAATGCAGCGTGGGTCAGATGTGCCTTGGTATAAATGAGTGGCAGTCCCCTGCGAATAGGCAGAACTGGGAACCTTGTTTTAATCCAAATGAATTCTTTTTTATTGCAACCATTTTGGGTCTGTAAATATCTGGTCAGATTTGGACTACTGAGTCCTGCAGTTTTCAGGGTTTGCTGTATTTACCTAGACTAACAGTGGCCTTTTGTGCACAGGCTGAATACTAACTGCACATCTCTTACCTCTAAACCCATTTCCATTTCCGCTAGAGCAGGCAGGAGAAGGGGACCCTTGGGGTCTGATGACAGGAGCAAAGGCACTCTTCTGTTTGACTGCAGGGAAGACGGAGGAGGAGAATGGAAGGATGGAAGAAGTGCTGGAAGAGCCAACTGTTGGACTGGAAGACATGACTGCAAAAATAAAAAGCGAATCCTCATCAGAAATGCAGTGACGCGAGTTTGGTGAAACTGTTCAAGATGTCTAACTCCCAATTGCTTGTTTTGTTTCTTCCAGAAGATCTCTTACAATCTAGACTGTTTGAGATAAGTCTGAAGTAGACAGTTACATTGAATAGTATAGCTGAATAAAAATGTGCTTAATTCATTTCAATTCTGAGATAAGGATACCAGAAAACAGCAAACCTAGCAAGGAAGAGAGCTTTCCAACATGAGCAAAGAGGACAAAATAATGCTGTGCGTTTCCATATGCCTCACTGGGATCAGAGTCAGCCTGTGCTGCCGATACTGGGCAGATAATTGCTCTTCCCTCCCTATTTAAAAAAAATATATATTTCCATGGTTGATGGATAACGTTTAGTAGGTTTCAGACCAGCAAGAAGCCTTTATCATCCCCACAACATGGATCAGTCTTCACACACAGAATCTGAACGTAAATAAAGATTTTTTTGCACAATGCCAGATACATCCTATGTAATACATTAAAATATTTCCTTACTTCCATAGGGGGATCCTGTTGGAGAGCCATTAATGAATCCAGGTGACCCTGGAACACCCAGGTTTGACATGGGGACATTGCTGTAGCCATTCATACTGTTGCTGGAAGTGCTGTAATTGGACTGCTGAGGTGTGGAACTGGATGAGTAACCGCGCGGTGAGATGCTGCTTGTGTTACGAATGTAACCTAAAAATAAAACACATTACACAGCACGTCAGGGGATTTGGCTTACAACATTATTTTCCATGCTCAAAAAACCTTATATAATTAGATCCATATTGCTTAAAAGTTAAACAGGTACTGAATTTAGTGTGTTTTATGCACTTGCTTTTAAATAAGGCAAACAAATTAAAAAAAGTGGATTTGATTTGTTCTGCAACCCGGAAAAATGTGTGAGCTCATCCTTTAATGATGTAGAATTTACATTATATGTGGAATTTTCTATAATTTTAAGGAGCAAGTTATAGAAATTCATAGATAATTTTGAAAGTATAAGCAATATCTAGTTTGTTTATACTTTTTAAGTATAAAAAATTCCAAAAGCACTGGCAGAAGTGCCAGAAGCACTGTAAGGCTTGCACTAGTTACCTTGGTTGTTTGCCTGTGCTGATTCTGAAATGCTGACTCCTAACTGGCTTCCGTAAGAGTTAATTCCCATCATACTGCTGTGAGCAGGAGAGCTGGACAGCGCAGGGATCTGTCCTGGATTCCTTGGGACACTGTAGAGAGCTTCCGCGATATCTGCAGCTCGTTTCAGGATGATATCCTGCAGCGCGAGGAAAGGGACAACACCAATAGTTTATATGGAGACCATTTCTAGAGCTGATTACAAAACCCCAAAACACGACCTCCCCATTCCGAGCGTGGTCAGGCTGACCTGGTTGTTATGGGGTGTTCCGTACAGCGCCTCGACTAGGTCAGCAGCTCGTTTCAACAGCATTTCCTAGAAGATAAACACAGGCACAAAACTGATGTTTATACAGAGCTAAATTTCGGTGCAAGGAAAACATGGACTAATATTTTTTAGGCAATAAGTGATCATGTGCAAACATCTCAAAAATTTGCTCCCTTGAAGAGGCATTCTCTGCCTATATTAGAAAAATCGGCCTTCTTACAATATCTCAAACTAGACGTCTAAAACGACCAGTTGCTTTGAAAGCATCGCTGCCCGTGCCCTGGAACGCCAGCCCGGCTGCGGGCGCCCAGGGCTCCAGCTCCATCTGGGAGCTCTCCGCAGTCCTGAAGCCGCTTCGGAGCATGAACGTGGAAAAACAGGCAGAAAATGTTCGGTCTTGCCTACATAAGAACCCAACTCTCAACGGAATTTTGGTAGATTACTTTGTATAGATACATAAAAAATCCATTAACTTCCATGTTCACTTTTTTTTCTTTATATTAGTAACAAAATAATGAAGAAAACATAACTAGTTACCTAATCTTCTGTTACCACTGATTGTAGAACTTAATAAAATTATCTTCCACAGAAAAAGAAATTATGTATTATCCCGTTTCTGCCTATAATAGACTTTCAATCTGCAAAGACGGTAATAGTTATTTTCGGTACTGCAATAAAGTGTAGACATGTTGCTAATAACACTGTCGCTGTGCTAGGTGCCACATCAACACAAAGTGTTTAAAATGACATATACATAAAAGCCTGAATTGCTCCAGGACTGATGCACTGCAGTAGTTGCTACAGAAAAAGACAAGCTTTAATTTTTTTTTGAATAAAAGATTCCCTTGCAATTAGACCCCTGCAACCAATCCTTTATGATGTAGTCTAGTTCAGTGATTTGCCAACACAGACTAAACAGACCCATGAATACGAGCTGGGATGATATCTGCATTGGACTCTCCTATCAGCAGTAAAAGAAAGTTTCCAGGCAGGATTTGAGCTCCAGCAGGTGACAGTACTGGTGCTTTCTACATGCTCAACTTCCAGTGTGGCCATACAACCAATTGGTGAACTTACCCTTAGCTAAAATCATATTCAAGAAACATTTTTTTTCTTTTATGAATTAGAAGTGAAAGACAATATTCAGTGGACTAGTGAAATGCTTGAAAATATTTTACCTTTGCTAGTCTTTCAGGGTCACCAGGATGTCTTGGGATGACTTTTTGCAGTCTTTGGAAACCATAATCTATTGTAGGTTCATTTAAGGCTGAAAACAGGAAAAAAAAATATAACATGAATATACATCTTTTAGATACATCTTAAAAATCCTTCCAAAAAAAGGATGCATTTCATAGCAGCTTCCCTGCTCTCTACTCCCCACAAAATCTCAAAGCCTCCCCTGTCTGGGGCCTAATTACTCAGGTCCTGATCTCCGCATAAGATAAGCTGAATAATGAGCAAAACATTTTAAGAACTCTGCATTGTAACAGCCCCTACATGAGGATGCCTCATCTCCTTTCAAAGATCATTCTTCTACTGGTAAAATGGGGGACACCTACGCTATTGCTGTTGGACAGTATTATACAAACCGGGTGCCCTGGCTCCTGAAACACTAACTCCAGCTATTTCATTGTACAGATTTTCTGCCATTATCTATCTATATTAAAAAAAAAGTCTTCAGTGCTTATGTAACTGCTTAAATAATTAGTGCTAGCTTCCTGTGCATTAATGTATCCACACACAGACAGTGATTGCTCATTCTGGTGGGCAGAGCTGCACTGAAGGTACATACTTATTTTCTACAAATATTCGAGGCAAAGCCTTCAGCAGCAGGTACGCTGGAACAAATGACAAGTTCGTGTGACTGCTGCCTGCAAAACTTCTAACTGGAAGCATTCCAATGGGAATACTCACTCAGTGCGGTAACAAAAAACAAAGCAGGACGTCTGCACTTGTATCTGCTCCAGTTTCCAGTGCTGCCTTCTCGCCAGCTATTATAAACTGAGCGAATAATTGGAAAGATGCAGCAGGGAAGCGCTGCCCCAGACCGCTCCATACTGGTGTATCCAGGTGTATTTATTCTACGAGCCTGAGCAGGGGGTTCCTACAGGAAGCTATGGCACAAATGGACGTTAGACCAGGTCATCTGGGAATGGGAAGTTCACAAAACTTCACTCGCTCTGACACACTCTGCTGTGAAATCTTGTCAAATAATTGTCTAATCTCTTATTATTCCAAATTAAATTGATTCAAATTTATGCAAACACCAAATTCAGCTGTTTGGAGTGCTGCATTCTCACATGCTCTGACTGCCCTCTAACGCATTACGATTATCAACATTTACCAACATTTTTACGGATGTTTTTTGGAACTTCCTTATACTGCAGGATGTTTGTTGCAATTTAAATGACGCTTCCATGCAATCATGTGCTGAGACTCTTACTAAGACTTCCCTGCTGCATCTTTCCATGACGTATTTAATAAGTAACAACTCTGTTAGTTATGTCCTCATTCAGTGCCAGGTTCTTCCGTCCTCCTGTGGCACTTGTGCTCGCACCTGATTCCGGGAGGTGCCAACAGCAGTTACTGCAGCTTCCCAAATCCACGTGCAGGCAACTGGATTAGCCCCTGCAAGAGCTGAACTACCAGGTGGGACCGACCAGCACCCTGAGCCAGGCGGTCTGTTCATCTGTGGTCGTCTCTGGTGTAACAACATGAAGGTAAAAGGCCACATTCCCCACTGAGATAAATTTTATATTTACTTTTTATTAAATAATTATGGCCTGGCATGAAGTTTAAATATTACAGAAGATAATCAAATGGGAATTGAAGAGAGAAACCCCAGACCTGAGAATTTAGTCTTGGTTATACTTAGAATGTCTTTGCTCTCCGCTGGGAGCCATTCTGGTTTGCTTAAGGAGTTTAATCATACACATTTCAACTGCCACAGAAACTGCATCTCATTTGGGAAGGGTTTTTTTTTTTGCCTTTTTTTTCCCTCCCAATAATCCTGAGAATTATAGGCCAAATCTCTCACGAGCATATGCATCATTTTGTGTCATTTCTCTTCTTCCTTGCAAGTCTAATTAGTTAGGTTATATATCTTAAGCTAAGCAAAAGCACTGCAACGTATATGGTAAGTATATATAGTTAACTAAAAATAGCTAATGGGAATATCCAAAAATCTAACTCAGAAAAATAAATTGGCCATTATCCAAGATTCATTTTTTTCCAACTGGTTGACATGTACATTTTCATTCTGTTCTCATAAATATTAGAAAAAATTCCCAACAATGTAGAATTGTTCTAGGAATTCTGCCATTTTGAATCAATAGATGTTTTGTCTCTCATCACAGGAGATTCTTCTGTACTGCCTGCAGGATGGCCTTACTACCAGTTTGGGGATGAAAACGTCTCGCATGAAATGCTGTTAAAAAACAACCTTTCCAACCGAAGCTGCAACAGGTGAAGGCAGGAGGAAGAATCCTCGAGCAAGTTTGAACAAACACCTCACTAACACGGGGGAAAAAGAGCAATTGCTTCAGTAGTGTTTCCCTACGTATGTTACACAGGAATATGCCAAAATCAGATCCAAATGCTGTCGGATGCATGGAGACACAGCCCATAAAGTGTCTGACATGGAAGCAGAATGCTCAATTATTTCTTACAAACCAGGTATCTGAAATGAAATCCGCCAACAAAGGTGGTTCACGTATAGCAAAATCCCTTTGGCAATTCCCAAATCCAAATGTTTTCCGAGCACAAGAGGTCTCTTGAATTGCCGAGAACAAGGTAAAAAAATGTGCATTCATGTAAGATAAAGTGTTTAAAAAGAGAGCAGCAATCTAGTGAATAAACCAAACTGTCACTTATTCTACGCAGCATAATTGTCCTAACAAGAGAACTGTTGCAGTCAGTAGCAGAGAGAGGTCAAAGCGCCCTACAGCTTTGCCTGACTTTACTTATGACAAGGCTCAACCCAGGTATGGCAAAATGCTGCCTCTTTTATATTGTTCTTTATCCTTCAAAACCCACCCTTTCATTTTAAACACAAGTCTCCAGCTTTATGACACGCTGGGATAGAAGAAAGCTCTCTCACACTTGAGCAACTGAAGCCGTGACATCTGTCTGCATTGCAAAACCTGCAACAGCAGCTCGGTCCCATTCAGCTCAACGGGGACTAACTCGGCTACCCAGTGATAGCAGTGCTGACATTTAAAATATTAATTATTTCACCACACATCAAAGCACATAAGGCTGGTGAAGGAGGATGGTGTTATGAGGCTCTGCACAATTTACCCTGAGTGACAGCTTGCTGCGACGGTGGCAGCGAACACGTCCCAGCCGAGGGGACGTGTGCCCAGGCCATGGGCAGCACAGGAGCCCTGAGGACACCCGTGTGTCCAGGCCGTGGGCAGCACAGGAGCTCCAGGGACACCCATGCGCCCAGGTCCAGCACTGCCGTCTCCCTCGCGCATGAGCTGCCCTGGGAACGGCTGCTGCAAACACCCTGCTCCTGCTGCATGCGTTTTCCACAGGCTAACACGGTGCAGGAGCAGCTCTCGGGACACGTGTGTGTCACCTCCCTCGCAGCCTGGCCCAGGGTGACCCCTGAGCTCTTGGCATCCTCGTGGGCGCTGCTTCCCCCGGCAGCCACGAGCCCTCCTCAGCTCCAGCCGCCCGTCTCAGCGAAGCGGCACCTCCTGTCCTTGGCACCTGGCACACGCTGATACAGTGCAACTGGGAGTCCAGCATATCCTACAGATTATTTTATATTGCATTGCTCTGACAAGTTAACCCCTGGAGGATTGCTTCACAGCAAGGAAAATTATGTTCAAAATCTCCCTGATGCACACATTTCTACGTTAGCATCTCTATGACAAACTAAATGCAGAGCTGTGATCAAACTTAAGATATGAAAGCCTGTGAGACATATCCTCAGCTGGCAGAAGCTGATGCAAGTATTATTAAAGTCAATGGAGCCGTAATGGAACTACTTACAGCAACAGCGAGCCTGAGTTTGGGTATTATTAAAGATAGAGCACGAGGCTACCGCGAGATTAGCAGCAGAGGGCAAATGCCTCATTATTCCAGAAAGAGCTGGTGAGAAAGGTAAAGAAAACTTTATTCTCACTAGTCTAAGGTTCACACGGGGATTAAATGTTTAGCTGCAGTGAGTAAAAAACGGACTTTTAAATTCACATTCTAAACATACAAGACCACAGACCACTGAGTTCCGTGGGTTTGCTCTGCAGACCCTGGTATCTAAGCAGCTCCTTGCTACATGGCCACAGCATCGCCCTGTCTATCAGGACCTGGAAGAGGCTTTGAGCTAAAAAAAACAACACCTTCCTAGCAGGATCCCAGCAATCTTCTGGTATCACAGCCGTGGAAAGGGGAAAAAAAAATGCCACCGTGTTATTTTCATAGCTTAGAAGTTGTTTTTACTGCTATTAGCAGCAACGACCTGGGGGAATTGATTACACAGGTGAGCTTCTACCTAATAGCTGTGTTTATCATTTTGCCTGCCATGGTGGGAGAGCTGCAAGTTCTTGAACAGACAGATTGAAAAGTTGTCTCTCCTACCCTCACTCGCAGCTCGGCGTCTTCTGTGAAATGCTGTTTTGCAACATATGGCAGCAAGCACCCACTCACTCCTCAGAGAATGCTAACAGACACCCCCATGCCAATAGCAGCAGCTAAACAGGGACAGTATATTTAACTTTCTTCTCTCTGCCAGTTCCTATGAACATCTTCATGCTGTCTTTTATAGCAGCAAACTAATTAACATGTCAAAGAACCAAACTACAGTTTGACTCCAGTCCTCTCTAGGTGGCACAGAAAGTCTTGCACTTAAAACAGCTTTAGGATGATAAAGGGACATTCCTGTCTTTTACATCTCTGTCACACTCCAGTCCTGAGCTTCCTTCAGTCCCGGTACTGGCAGCACCCATTTGTGACCCTCAGTTTTACTCGATTTGGAAGACTCGGGGAGATCAAGGACAAGCAAGAACAAGCAGGGAATGTCAAACATTTTATGTTCTCAGTGTGCAGCAGTAACCAAGGAATCAGCCATCTCTCCTTCTCTCTCAAAGGCACCAGGGTTCACCCGCCCTGCCAGCACAACACAGCACCGCTCCAGCCTGGCACCATTCGAGGGCACCTGGTGCAACCGGGGCCTCAGTCTTGCTGCATGTTTCTAACTGTGACATCAAATCAGTAAATATCTACTGACATACAGAACTAAATATTTATTTAGTGTATATACTAATATGGTATATATAAAAGTCCCAGGATACTTACAAATTATTTCTACTTTCTAAATTCTAAAATGTCAGATTTCCATTCAAAATTTGCCAATTTTGGAAAAATTCTGGGTAGTTCATTTACAGTTGGTTAAGACCTTCCCCACTAATAAAAAAATTGTTGGGCCTTCCCTATTATTTTTAGCAGAGTTACACCATCATTTACAATTTGTCACATCTAATACACAACTATTTGCTGAGGAGTGATGCTAAAAGAGACTTTCAAAAATGAAGCTGTTGCTGGGGATGACCAGGCAGTCCCAGCACCCGTGGACATTGGAGGCGCCAGCACCGAGGGGTCAGTGAGATGGGCATCAGGGCCCGTCTGCTTTTGCCTTTAGAGCTATAGATTGCTCTGTTCTTAGTATTGATGTTCTCCTGCTAGCAGAGGTGAACGCAGGGCACTAAACACTTGGCTAATTCATTTAAGAATAAAAAAGCAATTGAATATATTTTCAGCTCAGCTCATTGGCTTCTCTCAATACAAGATATTCTCCTTGTCCTCTGGGATTATCTTGAAAATGAAAGGTTACCCCCAGTGAGAGAGAAATGTAAAATAAAACTGTTATAAATAAAACATCTTCCAGTATGTAGAACAATGCTATCATGTTCCTGTGTACTCAGTACTTATAGACAGACTTATACTGTAACAGCATGAGCTCTAATATGCCAAAATATTAACATGTGTAGTAGTAACCCCCCCTTAACGCCTCTGCACAACAGTGAAGACACCTCCTTAAGCGTCCCAAATGCCTCAGGTAGCGCAGTGGCCTTCAGCAAGGGGCAAAATAAACACACAAACAAACAAAACACAGATCAAACTCGTCAGTGCTGTTTACCAAAGGACAAACACGCAGAGCTCCAGCTCCTCCGGTGTAATTCACCACCACCTACCTGTGTAAATAAACCTGCCCGGGGCACCTTTGCAAAACTGTTTGGATTTGTATGATAATGTCACTTCGACCACTCCGGGAATGTGACGCGGAGGTGTCTGAACTCGAATGGCGTGAGGTGTGATCAGCTGGGAAATAACAAAAGGAGGGACACAATTAGACGTGTGCATTATCCTCAATGCCATCCCCGCCACGACGCTATCCTGCACCCTCCAAACACACTTCCTCAGTAAATGCAGTGCTTATTACTACCTAGGAAAGGCTTCAGAGCAGCAAGGGGATACATGTGCTCTACTTTATTGCTTCCAAGAGAAGAGGACACATTTTAGGATAAATTGTCATCAGGAAAGTCATATTGCCCATCCCCACTCCTTAACCGCTGACTGAGGCCTGGACCTACAGGAATTTTGTTCCCCCTCCAAAACTAGGACCTTTTCCATGTTCCCCGCACTCCTCTGTTATTTCTTTACCTCTGCCTGTCTCCAGATCTGTATTTTTAACCTTACAATCGTTCAGTCCCAATCTGGATAGTACTAAGCAGTCAGGCTCAATAACATCCCACAGCAAACGTTCCCCAGAACAAATACTCCATGGAAAAGGCCTTTCTTAAGGAAGCTTTAAATGGCCCACCTTACACACCACTACTGGAATAGCCCTTCCTCAGAACAGAGCAGCTTTCCTGAGCTCCGTCAGAGGGAAGGACTTGGCCTACCTCGCTCCATACCAGCATGGTTCCAAACACCACTTGCAGCCCGTCAAAGAAGTTGTCTCCGATAATGATCACCATCGCCCCGCCGGTAGTCCAGCCCTCGCTGGGGCTAATCGCCTTGATGCACGGCGTGGCTACAAGAGGACGAGAGAGGTCAGTTTCTTGCGCACGGTTTTGAGGCTGTTCACGCTGCTGGGGACAAAGCCTTGCGGTAGCACCGAGTCCTCCCGGTGCATCAGCAGCTTCGAGTAGCTTCACTCATCCCGGCCTGACACCTCCACCCCACTGCCGGCATCAGTTCCCTAGGGCAAGGCAAGGCCTGGACAAGTCCCCTCCAGCCACTCTGCTGTGGAGGCTGCTCTACCATTCCAGGAATCTCAATAAATAAGAAAGTAAAGCACGTTTTCTGCCTTGCTAGTGTTAATTACTTGACTGTTCATTACTGGCATCTAACATCGTGTCATTAAAGCCTAATAGGCCAACTGTAGTGGGTGTAAAAATGCAACACTTAAATGAGGCTGTTTTAAAAAAACATTCATTAGCATATGAGCACACAAGAGCAAAATCTTGCGGAAGGACTTATGGATTCAGATTTATCAGTGGGTAAAACAGATAAAGAAATATCAAATGTTTCCTTCAATTCCTACCAGGAGACAATTACTAATAATTTTCTTGATTTTGTAAAGTAGTTTTTTTTTTTCCTTCTCTCCTCCATATGTTCAAGCCTCTGGACTATACATCCCATCAGGAACCCAATATGGTTTCCAGGCCATAACCAAAGTCAATCCATCACTCCATTCCCAATGTTGACAGGGTCAGAGGTGGAGGGGAACTTTGGCAGGGCTCCAAAAACATGAGACTCCTTTGAACAGCCAGTCAATCACATCCAATCAGTCAAGGAAAAGCTGGATGGCTTCCTAGGCTTGGAATCCTGGGATTTTCCTTCTACCATTTCACTGCCCGCTGGGGGAGAATTAACACCACTCTGAATTCTTTACTGATTCAATCATGTTCTTCCAGTTCATTAATTCTTCTTTAAGGGTGATATAGGGCACATTTAAGAAGTGGGGCAACAAAACATTATAATGAAATAATATCCTTGCTTGTCTTTTCTACTAACATCAGCAGCTCTTCTCACTTTCACGAGCTGCGGGGAAGGAGGCACAGATAGCAGTTTCTAGTAATTCTGAGCACTGTCTGCACGAGAGAGACAGACAGAATCTGCTGGAAACAAATGGATTAGAAGAGGGAAAGGAGGGGCCTACCATCCTGAAGCTTAACAGATATAAGTATCTGTAATTGCTTTAATACACCCCAAGAACCATCCTGTAGACAGCCCTGAGTCTTGCTTAGCCAAACAAACTAAAATCAATTAGTGTCAGTTGCCTTCTGTGCATTGTTATGCTTTGCACATAGTTTGTTTAAGGGAACTAGTGACACTTTCTCATACACGTCTTGTGCTGTAACGTTTCTGCTAAAATAAGATGTTACATTGCTTAATTTGCCTGAAATCAAATCTATCCCAGCTGAGCAAGAAGTCTGAAATTTAGATAATATTTAGTGGTTTTATAATGTTGTTCATCTCCACAGTACAACCTAATTAATAATTTGGGGGAGAGAGAGGGGAATCAACCTCTTATGTAGAGATGATCATATTTTTCGCATGCACCAGACAGTTTTTCTGTGCTTCTTGCTTCTCTAAAACCCCCGAGGCTCCATAGTTTCCCCTTAGCTTACCCCTTGTCTCCTGAAAACAAACAGAAATTCAAGAACAGGTAATATGCCTCCCTACTAATTTGTGCACTGTTCTGCAGACCAAATTCCCACCTTCTGAGGGGTCAAGCCTCCTTGCTCTCCGTCCGTGCTTGGAGTTGTTGTGCACAAACATGTTGTCGGACACCGCCAGCACATGCCCATCAACGTTCACTGTTGTTGATAGCACAACCTAGATATTTAACAAGGGAAGAAAAAGGAAGCAGGTAAACAACTTATTCGGAGTAAAGCTTGTTCCAAGTGGAGCTTGTAAGGTATTAATTATTCAGTTCAGCTAAAATTCTGTTCCGTTTGGAAAATGTGATCATGTCCTGCAGGGTTTACTCCCTAGCAAGCAAGGGGAAAAGTATTTTCAGGCTTCGTTCTACACATTAAAGAGCATCCTAAGAGCCACACAAAGCCCTTACTGTATAGTGAAGCAGTAACTGCAGATGTCCCTACCCCTGCTTTCCTGGGATGCCCCGTGGCAGAGGCCTGCATGTCCCAGTCAGGAGCACAGCCTGGAGCACCACGGAATTGGCCCTCTGACACCTACGTGCAGCTTTGGAGCCATCTGCTCTGCTGGCTCTGCCCCATCTTCCTGGGCTTCAACAGCTCACGAGTGCGTAGAGGAAGCAACTCTGTATATCTATGAGCCCCACTCATTCTCTCTTAATTTAAATGGCAGTATCCAAACCTGTCCTATAATTCCAGAAATATGTGTGCCCCTAATTTGTACACCAAGAGAAAACAAAAAAACTTTGCTTTAACTGCTGAAGGAATACGCGACTTACTGAAACTTTGAGTGTGGACCGTTAACTGGACGTTGAGGAGTTTTCACAGACACATTTATGCTATCGCTGGGAGAACATCAAACTAACGGCTGATGAACTCTGTTCAGCAGGAGAGGCCCTGCCTTCCTACAGGATTCTTCCACTTTAAAGACTGTTCTCCCTTTTTGAGACAAGCTTAATTCATTCCAAAAGGCTCTTGTCATTCTCTAATACTTCTCTAGCATTCTTGTCACAAAATATGGTGCTTTTGGATGCCAACTGATTTCATCATTGCGCATTTGGGTGGAGTGAGCCTCCCATCCAAAGTGAACACTTCCCGCATGACACAGTCGAACCCACTCAGATGCTCCTCGTTATTTTCCGTTGAACAATGGAAATAAATTTTCATCCCTCACTGGCCATCAGAGACCACACTACAGCGACAGGGGAATAGACGCGAATTATTCCAGTGTCTGAAATATTTACGACAAGTGTTTAAATTGCAACCAAATGTAAATCAAAAATACACTATATACATATAGTTACATTGTATAACACGCACGTATTTGACTTCATATCCGCAAGGTATGCCATGAACACCCACCCAGGAGCTCACGGCATGAGGGCTTTATACTCCACGTACCCCATGTCTGGATGCCCATCCCTGCTCGGAGTGTAGGAGCCCTCCACGGATCCGGGCAGATCCTGCAGGGAACAAGAAATACTTCCCTCCTTGGAAGGCAGGTGCTGAGCACCCTCTGTTCTGAGGAGGCAGGAATGGCAAACGACTTTTAGACTTCTCTCTATAGCAGGTCCCTTTTTTATTTCCCTCTCCTATTCATCACCAGGGGCAGAGCCACTTGGTATTTCCCAGGCTGAGACCAAATCCAGCATATTCAGGGCCAGGACAAAATGCAAAGTTGAGATCTGGACGAGAGCTTCAATGAAGCTTTGGACTCGATCTCTGAGGCCCTAACTGCAAACCAGCATGGACCTTTGCCATCACTGCTGTGATGCTGCCAGCCAACTCGTTAGCAATTCTGCGGAATAAGAGTAGGGAAGAGTACGGATATCAAATTTATTGGACTTCTCCACTTCGCTGCAGTCATTTCCTCTTGCCTGATGAAGATGACAATTCAACGATCCAATTGTGTTATACTGGAGATTAAAACCCAATGTTTTATGGATAAAAAGAAGAGGAATGTGCATTCCACTCCGGTCTCTAACTCCCAGGCCCTTCCCTTTCACAAGCCAACTGCTTTCCCCCAGTGAGTATTTCCTGGGTCACGAAGGGTGACCCTTTCCATCTGGAATCAATCAGTCAACTCCTGACAACTTCCTGAAACACCTCACTCCATTTCCTGTTCTCTCCCCCTTCTCTCTTTCCCCCTGGTTTGCTTCACTCTTCAAAACTGCAGGCCACAGCAGCTTAATGTTAGAGGGTCAGACACAGTTAGACTCCAAAACACTACACGAGACCACCTTTGACCTTCAAAAATCTTTACATCTTAGCTAAACAAATCAAGGTCAACATTTCTTACCATTACCTTGTTAACCATTTATATGCATTTTTGCAAATACCCTTCTGAATACATATTTATCAATAACACTTGTTCTCCTAACATCATAAAACATTCCAGGGCTTTTTTTAAAAAATGTGCATTTAGTGCTGATGAAAGGTGATGTCCAGACTTCCCTGGAGATTTAAATGTTCAAATTTGTCCCATTTGTCCACAGCACTGGCAGATTACTTGCCAGTAACGGGTTGCTTTTCAGCATCTGATGGCACAACTTGTAGACAATGGGAATTTGGTCTCTCTGTCAGTTCAGCTGATGGGGTTTTAGCTAAAATCAGTAATTGATGCAAAATATAAGCCTAAAAGAACGACGTGAGAACATCAAAATATGTCAGGTAGACAGTATATTCTAAAAATCCTAGTTTAGGGCCAAAATTTGGCCTAGACTGCATAGGCATGAAAGCTTTTGTGCCCTTAGGCAGCTGGATTCTCCACTCCCTCCTATTAAGAGTTCCAGAAGGCGACAGCTCCTGTATTCAAAGATCTACAACTACTCTGAAGTGCTTCAAGATCCTTTGACAAAGGTATCCAGATCTTTCTTCTCCCATCTACACAGCAGTACTTGTATGTTCTCAAGTAAGCTCCATTTCCAATCCATATATGCATGTAAATAAATATCACTGCGCACATAAAAGCTCTATCTGTCATAGACACCTATGCAGACATATGGTACAAACATTCCAGGCATAGAGGCATTTACTTACATGTAACATATCTCATCACTGTGTAAATGATCTCTCTCAAAAAATTCCTGTTACCATTCCAAGTGTGGAAAAAATTCTTTATGACACTCAACATCTGGAAACAATATTACATTCCTGATGCACTTTCCCTTATAATTCTGCAGTCACAGCACCATGTTATTTTAACTTTTCAAAAGAATAACTATTATGAGGATTTTAAAATAATTATCATTATTATTATTTTCCAGCTGGGTGGAAGAAAAGATACACGTCAGGCCTCATCCTGCTGTCTTCACTTGCACAGGACTCCAGCTGATGTCAACGGGCCTTTTGGTGAAGTGACTAATGCAGGGGCTGATGCTATAATATAATGTGGTTGCTTCGTAGTTGGCTTAGGGAAGGATGCGTGGTGTGAAAATGCCAGGGGCTTCTCCCCGTGCAGTTTCCAGGCGCCGGGAAGCCCTCGCGGAGCGCCCGGCTCGGACCCGGGGCAGGAGGCATCTCCTGGGGCAGCGACACCCAGTTCCCTCCTCCCTGGCGACCCGACCTTAGCATCCTTATGTCCTATAGCCTGATCTTACTCACAGTTTAGAACTTACACTCCTCTAAAATGAATATTTCCTTTTCTGACCCTCCTCGGGATATTTCTAGACAGCAGTTAAGTCCCTTCTCAGGCCAGGCTAATTGAGCCAAGCTTTTCCACTGCTCTCCTGCCCACTTCCCAGCCACCATAAGGAGCCATTCCAGCTCCTGTTCCAATCTCATTTTCATCCTTTTCTTGAAGATGGTTAAACCAGAGCGGTATGTTGTATTCCAACCAAGACACGGTGGGGTACAGCGCTATGAACACATCCTTCGCGAGACCTGCTGCACAGCTCCTCTGCACACTGCAGCATCTCATTTCTTGTTAATATGTTCTTATCTCACCCTAAGTCCCCTCTCGTACCCATTTTCTCTTTCTGGAACACCCCAGATCCACCTGTGCTCCGGGTCCCACCTGGCTGGGCGGCCTCTCAAGCATAGGCCCTTGCTCACGTCCTGGTGACGAACCCACCAAGCGCCTGAGCTCAGCAAGGAAGCTCCTTGGCCATCCTTGATATTTCTCCTTCCTCTCTGTCCCTGGAGCACCCAGATGGGGACAGCTGACAGCAAATACCCCAGGTCACGATTTCTGCTCCAAACAGAGCTCCATCACTGACCTTTCTCTCTTCTGTTTCTAAAAAACAATCCTAGTCCAAAGATGACCATTGCCAGCACTGATGTTCCACTGTCTTCTACCACCCTCGACTGTGCCGCGCTCTGATGTGTTAATCAGAACGTTCCTGCATGAAGCAGAAACCCCAATCACCGGGCGGCTAAACGAGTTCCCGCCACTTCTGAAGCACTGAAGCGCCGCATCTCAATTCCACAGAATTACTGTCCCCCATTCCACGCTGGTCGTTACCATTAAGTATCCCTGGGCTTCAATCACGTTCTCCAGGAGAAGTCCTCATTAAGTGGGAGGCCTCATGGCTTTTTTATTCCGCTCCTGGGAGAATCACTCTGTGACAGCGCAGCAGCGCCAGCAACAGCAATATCTATGAAAACTCCATGTGTTTATTAGCTGAACTGAGATAGTCATCACTAGGGTCATTTGAATAGGTGACCTAACCGTGTTTTGTTTCATCTTCCACTGATGATCTCTCCCTTTTACTCAGAAATATTTTAATTGATAACTAATATTTACTTCAGGTACGGGTACTTCAAGTACTATACACAGGTACTTCAGTTGGAGGAAGGTTCCCTTTGCCTGCTTTATCTGGTGACAGGCACTAAAGCAGTGTGTGCCTCGCAATAAAATTATCTTATTACTGCAAAAAATAAGATAGTGATCACACATACTTTAATTTCTGAGGTATAAACATTTTTCAAATAGTAGAAACCCCTGGCAACCTGAAAGTTAAGAGATTTCTTCACATGGCTGAAGGTCTACTTTGTATTAAAGCAGATATCAAACAGTCTACATCATCACAAAGCAGCTGGCACCACTCTCAAACCTAAAGAATTATACTAAAAATAAAAACACTACAGGCATCTGAGGTTGTATTCAATTTAAAATGCAGTGTTAATGCAACCTTTCCACCTCCTTTAACCCCTCCTCATCTTTAAAGGGGTGTGATAAGTGGAATTTAACATGTCAGTTAGTTTAACAGAGCCTCAGTGCGACACAAGAACTTGATCTGCTAGCAAAAAGGAAAAATAAGGAGAATCCAAAAGACAGGGACAGTGGAGCATTCAAGAAAGCTTTTACTGACATCTGTGCTTCCAGCACTGGAAACAAGGTGGTGGAGCAAAAACAAGCTATCTCTGGTGATTAATCCTACAGTGACTAGATCAGCATGGCTAATCTTTTGTGGAACATGAAGCATTTTTACCCCCAGTGCATAAAATTTTGCAACTGAAATATATTTTAATCTCTTGTTTAATATTCTGACCTGAGTTGTAGGAGCTCATCAACTAACACCTCCAGTTTCGAACAAGCCTGAACAAAGATCCTGACCATTCTGCAAAAGGTTCGTTTTGTAACTCTGAAACAAGGTCTTGTCACCGTGCACATGTTCACACTGTCACGGTCACACCAAGACCCAGCAATGCATGCAGGAGCTAAAAGGCTTGAGCATCCTGATACATTTTTGTGGGGGAGAAGCTGCAGGTGAGATGTTTCTCACACGCAGTTGCTTAAAGGAGCAGGGCGTGAGCCAAGAGAGGTGGTGCCTGCCCTGCTCCGCGGCATCGCGTCGAACGTGACACACTTCACCTCCTCCGGGGCTTTTATTAGCTGGTGTTCACAATGCGGCAGCGACAGCTATGATGAAACCAGTGGCAGATCTCCCTGCAAAGCAGCTGGGTCACCATCCCATGGGGCTTGTTGCTCTGCTGCGCGAGAGCTTAAAGTGACCATGACTATTCGGGCAGCTGCTTTTAGAGAAGCTGAGCGAAAGGGAACAAAAGAGTTAAAAGGTAAAAAGAGGTGGTAAGAGCTAGGGAATGGAGGGAAATAAGGAGGCTGCCTGTGTACCACGTACAGAGCTACTTTGAAAAATTCTGAGGCATCTAAGTATCACAAACATGACCCCCGCTGTGGGCAGCTGTACGTGCGAGCGCTTTGCCCGAGGGTGTCAAATCAAATATCCACTGCTGGTTGGCACTGTACAGCACCTCCCCTTGGGGACTCCGAGGGGGAAAAGAGAGAAGGAGGGGGAAAAGGTTTAAACACAAAACCACTGAAGAAATCTTTAACAATACCTGAGATGACATCATTTACTGTCATGTTTATTGTGAGCAGCGTAGGAGGAGAAGAAAAAAACATAAAAGAGGAAAAAAAAACAAGAAAAATCAAAAAGAAAAAAGTAGGAGAGACAGGAGAGAAGAGAAACAGTGAGAGAGACAGAGAGGGGCAAGAGGAAGGAGCAGAGGAAGGAGCGAGTGCACTGACTGTCGAGTCTTGCAGGACTTACCTGGAACCGTCTCATATCCCTGGGGTTCCCCGCTGTTTTCAAACAATTCTGATTGCACTTGAGAAAAAATTTTAAGAAGAATCTGGAAAGATAAAGAATCACGTCACTTCGATTGACTGTAACCAAGAGTGTTATTAAATTCTGTCTTAAAGGACATCTCACAGTGATTTACATGCTGGGATGTCAGCAGACCAGGTCTGTGAGAACTTACAAAAAAACTTGGGAGTTAACAAAAATCAGTGAATTCTAACACAGGTGACTGTAATGCACTCCGAGTTGCTCTCCCAGCTGCTATGAGTCAATATGTCTAAACTGATCTGTACCAATTTCTTCGCTGTACCATTTTAGACAATATCTTTCTCTTGCATATAATTTTTTTCCCTGCCTGAACGGATTTTTCATGAAACAACACAGAAGATAATTTTATTATAAAAACTACAAAAACTGACAGGTGAACTCTGAGGCAGATAAACCCTGAAACTGCTCATGATGTATTAAGAAACACGCGAGCAAAGGCAGCTCTCCAAAGCAGTGCTGTGATTTCCTGACAGCTCCAGTGTCAGTTATTAGGATCTCAGTTAACTACAGCAGAGAGCTGCCAGGAGCCCCGTTATCACCTTGCGTGGTTGAGAGAGGAGAGCAGAAAACACAAACTGAACTAACAGACGACGTGTGGACAAAAGGATCCATCCCTCTACCAACCGATTTATTAAACTTGTGATCTCCGAGCACGAAAAATCATGGCTGCTGCATTAAAACCAAAACAAGGACGTCTGCGACATCCGGGTTTAACAAGCAAGGCGTTTTCTCGCATCCTCTCTCCCAAGTGAAAATATTGTTGCTGATTCCTTTCTGATTACACATTTCCATTTGCAGGACAAAATGGGTTTAACTACCATGATTTTTTAAAAATATCCGAGATTTTAAGATGGGTGTGGAAATCAAAAGGTTTGGATAAAGCAAAAAAGTAAACAGTTGAAGAATCGCCTTGGAATACAAAGAACAGTTTATTTATTTATTTCTCTTGCTGAGTGCTTGCCTTAAAAAAAAAATCAGCTTTTGCAGTAAGTTAAAGTCCCAGGTGAGCTGGGCCTATTTCCCTTTCTGTTACTATGACAACGATTTTTTACCGCAGTCCCTAAGTCCCTTCAGAACTCACACATTCATGCCTTGAATTAGAACTTTAAAGGAGAAAGACTGCTATTTCCTCGGGTTTACCAACAACAGCCGCCCAAGCAGTCCTCACCCGAGCCAATAAAGCAGAAATCCACTTCTGCTGCCTAGTGCCACCTCCTTTGCATTGCTGACCGCTGCGGCACTCCCCTCCGCCTGCCCAAACACACAAAGCGGCACGGAGCGATCTGCTCCACCTAGACCCTGCTGGAACAAAAACCTCCAGCAGCCGCAACCCAACCCGCAGACAAGCTCGTATAAAAATGCCCATCACAAAATATATCCTCCTGGTGGGCCGGTTTTCATTGCAATGTTCTTGTTTTTCCCTTAGATTTAATATTTTTAAAAATACTGAAGTGTTTATTTTCTGCGCGTGCCTTTTGCTATCGTTTCTCTCCCAGTGTCGCCTGGGTCTTAGGGTGGAACATAGCGGGATTGTTGGGTCTGTGCGGGTGCCGCTGCCTCCGGGGAGCCGCATCCTGCTTGGGCACCCGGGACAGGGCCCACAGGAGCCCTTGGTGGGTGCCGAGCAAGCACCCTGCTGCACAGAAGCCCTGGTCACTTCCCATGCTGACCCCGCTGCCCTCTCTTATTCGAACATTTGGAAAGACAGATTTGGGAAGCAGTTTGTCTGCTTTCAGCAAGCAAAACTATGATGCATACCAGCACACGCAAACATTCACAGGAGAATCGGAGCCAGAAATGCTCCTCGCAAACCTTCCTCCGCCCTCCCTCTACAGTTGCAATGCTCAAGAATTATCTGGAAGGAAATGAACTGTGATGAGATCCATATATGCAAGGAAAAACTGCAGAACAGAACTCAACTGAGGGAACCAAGACAGGCAACTATTTACATGGAGCAGACCTTTACATGGAACAGGTTCCTACATGGAACCGGGTCATGTTGACAGCAAATCCTGCAAGGCTCCTAGCTAAGGACACCACGATGTCCTGCTTCCACGGCTAACGTGCTCTCCGAAAGCCTCACGCTGAGCTAAGAGGCTGTTACCATGAATATTTGCTCCTGTTTAACAGTACGATCATGAGGATGAAGTCGGTCTTCCCCGTGCATCCCAGCTCGCAGGTCACAGCGACCAGACACCCCGCACGCTGCATGGCCACAGGCAGGGCCTCACCTGCAATTTCTCCCTTTCACAGGCACCACATCAGATCTTGCACATATCACTGAAGGTCGGTAGTTAAAATCAATTAATTGCATTTATTTGATATCATCATCTTGATTTTAATGAATATCTCAGTAGAAGACTTCTTTATAATCTGAATATCTGTCTCTGGAGTAATTCTGCTCTATTATGCCAGTATTATTAGGGAGCTGATCAGAAAATTTCCTACCCTGTTGCAGCAGTTATAGGCAGTGTGGGATCAGGCATTTCACCAAGGCATTCTCAATGAACACACGCCTCACACTGTGAGAAATGAGCGAGGTTATTATAATAATCCAGAGTATTTATATGATACTCCACAATCAGCAGCTAATTAATCTCCACAAAACTCCTGTGCATAAAGTGTGAACCCACTTTCACAAATGTGAAATGGCCTATGTAGGTCAGGGAACTTCCCTGAGTTTGTCAGGGCTTTACTGTGAGAGACGGCAAAGGAGGCAGACGACCCTGTATCCAAGCCTAGACCATGAGAAGGGCATTTGGTGGTTCGCTTCTCCCTGGTTTTCTAAATGGAAAGTCTCTAGCTGCCCCAAAGCAGCCAGGGGAACATCACGGCTCCCACTCCTGCCCTGGCAACATTCTCCTTCCCTCCCTCCCAAAGCAATTTCCTTGGGATCTGCTTAGACTTTCCTTGGGTTCACCAATTCCATGTGCAGAGAAGGACCAAGCTGCACAGGACAATTCCGGGCACGGGGATGAGCAAGCTCTGGAGAAGAGCTCTAATGGAGTAGAACCTGGGGAGGGCAGACAACTACAACACCAAGTGACTGTCCCTTAATGATGAACTCAAAAAAACCCCACAGGAGACAGGTAGGAAAATGCAACAAGAAAGGTCTGAGTTTCAGCTAAACTAGGCTGTAGGATCAGATAGGTGGCCTGCCTTAAAAATCTACCTTAAAAACACGGTAATATTCATCTCCAAACTGCTGCTAATGGTGACTGTGATGCCAAGAGGTGCTAATCACGCCTGAGCAAGTAACGCTTGGTGAAAGGTATTAACCAAGGGTGGGCAGAAGTGGTGCTAGTGTCGTCCGCAGGGGAATTACTGATGAGCGTCGCCCTCGGAGCCCACGACAAAGGCTTGAAGTCACGTCTGACGCCAGGCTCATGCCGCAACCACAAAACAAATCCTTGGACAGCCTGTCTGTCCACACCTCAAAACCCTCTATGATCCCATTTTCAAGAAATAAGGGTTGAACGAGAGGGCATTGCCAGTTATACAGACAGTCATTTCTCAGTGCTGAACGCAGTTATTTGGCATGGCCACATTTGCTAGGAAAAAAAAAATCTCCAAGGAAAAGCTCCTTGTTTGTGCACTCTGATGAAAACCTGACACCATTAATGAAAATAATAATTGAACTCTATGGGTTCGAATTGAAAATGAAACACAACACTAAGAGCGTGTTTGTAATTGCAATTGTTCGCCGAGCAGTCTTTGGAGGGCTCTCTGCAATCTGAGCAGTTTCCCTTTTCCTCTGGGTCTTCCTTCTCCCTCCCACGCCAAAACTTTCCAGTAAGTTACAAGACAACAGCTAAGAGCTTATTTATACCCTAAGATCCATATTATTCATGCTGCTTGGCACCCAACCAAATGCCAGAGCATAATCAAAAGTCAATAGGCAGGGAGGTAACAGAGTAGAAGATTGGGCTGACTGGCTGCTGAAAGGGACACTCAGATAATATTCCCTGGTTTATTACAGTATCTATGGGCTCCAACTGTGCTAAGCGTCGCGCGGGCACACTGTGAAAATGTTATTGGAGACAAGATACACAAAGGACGGGGGAAAGAAAGGCTTTTATCCGCATTTCCCTGATGAGGGAGTCAAGGATCTGCTGGGGACCTTTAGACCTCAGGAAAAGGTTTCTGTGGGCACTAAATGAGCCCAGAATTAGATCACCACTCATTTTTCCAGAGAGGTGGCTCCTTGCCTGGAGAAACCAGTGATTCTTCTGCCTTTTGCATGTCGTAGCCTCTCGTCCCATCCTTCCCAACGTGCTCATGGCTGAGCCGCGCTAGGCTGAACAGTGAGCACCAGTGCCACCACCAGCCTTTTTGCTGCTGCCTGCACTGCTGCTTTTTACTGTCGCTGCCAGATGGTAGAGGCCAGCACCCAGGAACGCTCCACCCTGCAGTGAATTCAGAACTAGGTAACCGCTTCCCCAGGACTCTGAGAGATCACAGGGTTGGGCTGGCGCGGGCACTCGTGCCACAGTGGGGTTAGACACCTATTTTACACCTGCCAGAGCGGATATCCCTCACTGAAAGCCCTCACTCATCTGTCACGTCGAGAGTGGCCGGCCCTGCTGCTGCCTGGAGTCAACGTGCACCCGTGTGCCAGCGCGGCACCCACGTCACTCGCTTCCACAACCGCTCTGTGCCTCCCCTCGCTGCTCTGCACCTCTTGTGCTCCTGGGCTCGGCGCGGGTGACCTTGGGCTCGCGCGCCGCTGTAATGTTCTCCTCCTCTGACAGATTTATGGATTGGCAGCCAGGGGTGCATTCGGAGCATTCCTTCCCTAAGACAGGACAGCATCCAATGTTTGTTAGCATCATTAAACTAAAACTGACTTTTCACCTGCTCCCATACCATATGCAGCTGCAAATTTTTAAATTAAACTATGAAGCCATGCATAAATTTACATATATTACAGACTAGCCTCTCCATTTAACATGCAAATGTACTCCAATGTTTCAGAACACCTTCTGTCGCTAATTAATTTGCTGAATTATAATTAGACTAATCCTGCATAATTAATAAGCACAGATTTTTTTTTAATTTCTAAGCAGCTTGATGAGATCATTCACTTCCTTCTATAAACTGCTAAGTAACTGTTAAAAAAAATCTGGAAAGAACATATGTGAAAAGGTATGTTTGATGGCGCATACAAATCTAAACTAGCGGGCAGGCTTCAGGAAAGTCACGATTAATACAGGTTTGTGGTCAAAGCAAAGAGATGTCAGCGCGTGGTTTTCAGGAGCAAGGAGCAAGACTTTCCTTGTCTATTTTCCTCCCTTTGCTTTTAAGCATCAGACCTTCCAAGATCATAGAAGGCGACAGAGAAAGCTGCCAGAAGCGTGTGCAGCGCGAGGACATGATGGCACCACGAGCCCGCTGTGTACGAACACCCTCGCGTACACGCTGCGTGCGGGTAAGCTCCTCTCGTGGTATTTGGAACTGTTTTCATTTCAGCTGCCAAAACCAACGGAGATCGTTCTAGCGAAACAATTAAGTGCTATTAGCACTGGATCCCTTCTGTAATGATTAAATTGAAGGGTCTCGCTTTAATGTTGAAGAGCTCCGACTTGGAGCACCAAACATGCCAATATGTTCTTTAAAACCCGGCGTGTGGACTAGGGAGCCCACCCGAGGCGAGGAGCACAGCCCAGCCGAGCCCGGCCACCTCCTCCAGCAACGGAGTAACGCGGAGAGAGGAGGAGGAACACACAACCCTCCTGCGGGATATGTTGTACATAGGAAGGCAAACAACAGTGCAACAATAATATAATTATACACATATAAGTGCAGTGTTTGTAGTCGCATTTAGTGATTATTCTATTTATTAATATAGTTCCTGATAGGTATTTCAGCTCTATTGCTAATGTTCTTGTTCAGCAGCCTTCAGTGGCACCAACTTTACTGGGTGTTTTCTACAGTTGTGAATAAGCAAAACCTCAGTAAGACTCCATGGTCTGAGCCAGACAAAGGGAGGAGGAGGCAGGAACAACAGAATTCCTGTGCTAGCATCCCACTGAACCACGGGAAGTCTCCAAGTATATGAGTTGGGAAAGATAATGAATTGGAATACTGCCTACCACGAGCTAAATCTTGTCAGAATAAGAAATTTCTAGGATGTTTTTGCAGACATAGCATAAGACTGAAAACATCTGCATCTACATCTTCTTACCGATTCCCACTTCCTGGAGCATGGAATTTGCTACAACTGATATTTACTGTGCAGCATGAACACTGACATGCCCTGCATGGTATGGAAATTCCTCACACGCAGTAAACAAATACACGCAAAGCAATTCCACCTCTCACTGCAATCACTGCATTCATCCTCACCTTCCAGTCTCCAAATGTAGCCGTTTTCAACACGCCCTGATGTAGCACGTACCTGCCAGAGGCTCCCAAAGCAGCAGCATTTGGGGGCAAGTGAGAGAATACAGGGGGGAACTTTAGACAGCAGCAACGGGAGCCTCGGAGGAGGCAGCAGCTTCACTTTAAGAAATACCCTGCAGTTCACGGGCCTTGCAGGAGCCTAATGATGGGACTGAGGAGAAACGGGGAGAAATGAGAAATAATCTACTTGACCTCTGTGCCTCTGCTCGGCTTAACACAGTGATGCCACTCGAGGGGACTTGACTTTGCCTGTTCTGCCTAGCAGCTGCAGTTCCCAACTTCAGCACTGCCCACGCTGCAATGAGCAGCCGATGCATGCACTGAATTGCGAGTTTTTTCCTTCCCAAGTTGTACTGCAGCAATTGCCCGAGAAAAGTTTCAGAGTGCCTGCAACGCCTGCCGGATGTTTTCCTCATTTATTTAATCCAGATGTTTGCATTTTAAATAATTGAAAAGCTGCTCTGGTAAGTAGACATCAAGGGAGGCTAATGGGAGCAGCACTGTCATTAGAAGGAACTCGTGTGATGTGACACCGGACTAAGCAGCCAGCCCGGCACGTGTCACGACGGGTTACAGGGACGGCTGCTCGTTGCTCCTTGTGACGCTTTACACATCAGAGCAGGCCCATCCGCGCCAGGCTGCTTAGCAAGGTTTAACACTAATTGGATGGAACTTCTAATGAAAAAAACATATTGTGACCTTTTTCGTTGTAAGTGTTCATATTTCTTCATATGGTTTGATTTAGTCACACACAAAAAATGGGCCTTATTTCTATTTCTCTGTTTTTAAACTCCTTTACTAAGCTCATTTAACACCGACGGTGCTTTCTGAAGCTCCCAAGCGAAATATTGCAATTGTTGCAGTTATTTGTTGTAAATTGGGGTGTTTCAGTTTAAGATTTTGAGGGGGACAGTGTCCATTCTAAGGTGTGGGATGCCTGGGTCCTGCCCAGTGTTACACGTCCTTAATTTTCCCTTTCATGTTAAACTCTTGCTCAGTTTTAATTTGAACCTCCTAAAAATCAACCATAGCTGCAGAGAATTCGGTCTGTTCAAATAAAAGGAGGATCCCGTGCAAGTTTGTCATAGTTCAATGGAACTGAACTTTCCAAAAACCGCTCAGAGACCCTGAGCAAACCCGTGTGCGCACGGGGGAGCGTGTGCGCGGGTCGGGAGAGGGGAAGGGGCATAAATCACTTCAAATTGCTACTCTAATAAATGTGGACAAAAGAATAAAATTTGTCACCAACCTAATATTACCATCAATGTTTTTGTCTAGCTACATTCCTTCCAATTTAAAAACCGTTCAATACCCTTTTTACCTTCAAGTAGCAGCACTTAATAAACAGTGATGGATGCTTTTTATTCCCTTTCCCCCCTTCCTGCTACACCAGGCTTTCCTAAGCCTGTTACAAGGGGATTGTTTAGCTTGGGGGAAATGTAGATCCTCCATCCTTCTTGCATTGACATGCATCCCTCAAGGAATGACGACCATATTTAATTCATAACCCCCCTTGGCTACACAAACATACAACTTCCCATCAATTAGGCAACACAGAGATGCTGTTAAAAATCAATGAGCTTATTATTAAATATATTTTCCTTTCATGTTACAATAATAGTTATTGCTGCTCCATTGTTACAAGCGCAATATCAGCTGGTTACAGAGCTCTCGAACGCGGAGCTCGAGCGCTCGCTGCTCAGCCCGTGTCGGATCAGGAAGCACCTGAGTCACAGCGTCCTCGCCGCGCTGCCACACACAGACACTGAAGCAAAAGGTGACAGAAGAGACCAAACGGGCGTCTCTAGAATACAAGCACCTACCGCGGCTGGAACGCGGCCGTTACGGAACAGCTGCCCAATTTTCATAGCCACATTCCGAGATTCACAGAAGCACAAGCTCCTGAACACGTGCCACGCACCAAACCACGTATTTGTGTTTTCACTGTGGGTATTTATTAGAAATTACTGGGATATTTTGACACATGCCACTACCAGGGAGCTCCCTGCCTGCAAACAGAGATGTTACATCTGTGCCAGCTCATGCAAAGGTTAAAAAAACCTCCGCACACAGAGGCAGGTCCCGAGCCCACGCGCTCAGCCGCTGGCAAGAGCATCCCACCCGGCCGGCCGCAGCTGAGCGCCGCGCGGCCCTGTAATTACGGGGAAAGGTGGAACAGGTTTCCTGCTAATTGGAAAATTCTGCAAATGGCACCACTGAAGTAAATTGACAGTCGTTAGAATATTAGCAAAATGAGGGAACTGATTAGGAAAAAGCTCAGATGTGGGTTTTTTTTTTTCCTTTTTAAAGAGGGCCTGAATCTCCTGGCAAATTGATAATAAAAGCTGAACCTAATATTAACAGCTGTTATTTGACCTGGACACAAATACATTTGTGCACATCATACACACACAGAGACTATGTGCATACTCCCACACACACTCATATATGTATTAAGTGCATAAACATACCCATATTCACCTACCTGTCACATCAGTATAAATGCACAGAATGCATTAACTTTTCTACAGGAATTTTTTCCCCCAAAACCGTATGATGAAACTGTGATCGCCTGGAACTTTTATGCTTAAGATATTTATTTCTATCTTTAAATCTTTAAGCAATTTGCTCCCAGAAGAAGCTGATTTCTGGGATAAATTTGCTCTTGACTGACCCTGAACTTTTGTGTTTTAGTTTCAACTGTACAGGAGGTAAAGTGGGATCTAGCCACGACTTTGGCCATCCCTCAACACTTTAGTACGTGTAGTCGTTATTTTTCAGCTACCAAGGGAAAAACACACATGAGGAGAAAAATAAGGTGTTCTAATGAGAACAAACACAGCAAATCCACGCTCCAATGTCATTAAGAGTCTCTCATTTCTTTTCCTACAGTCCCCTGCTTAGTCTCAAAATAATCTCTGATCCGGTCGCGCTGGGAGTCCCTACTCTTCCCACGCTGACAGCCGTTTCCCATGCAGAATGATCGTCTTCTGTTTGCTGAAGCTTCTCATTGCTTATCAGTGTCACTGAAACCAAAAGATGCTGAAATGCTTCGTTTTTTTAATGCTTTAACCAGGCTCAGTTACGTACTGCCTTCCGCACAGGGAAGGCCAGAGGATGTTAATGGGAATTTAGCCAAAACATCCTGAAAGAAATTCCTTCAAAATCCTCTAACATATCATATTAAAAAAAAAAAGCTATCAATACATTATGGCTTATTTAACACAATCCTGTGGAATTCTAGAATAAATATCAGCAGAGTGTGAAATCCATAAACAGTCCCATAAAACTTCAAGTTATCAGGTCAGTAAGACCTGCCCCCTTAGCAACTCCCACAGAAGTTTTTGTCACGTCCAAAACGATGCACCCTCGAATATTCACCCTGAGTTTGAGATCACTTTACTCATCCCAGCGATACAATAATCCTAATAAAAACTCTGGCCTGGATGATTATAGCACACTTAGAAGCAAAATAACCACAGAACAATTTCCAAGCGAAACATAGTCTAACCCTGAATACGCCTAACTCTTTCAGACTTGGGAGGCTTCATACTAGAGTAGCTTTTGTTCTTCTTCCTTGTACATACAGAACATTTTGTGTCGTCCTGTGCAATTTTTAATATATGTTTGGTGGCTCTTCAATTGTACCTATTTGGGGAGGAGGAAGGAGGGTCCTTATACCTGTATCTTATCCAGTGCCCAAACCACCTATGCCGAATCCGTAGAGCTGCACAAAAGCCTCGAGCAGACACAGGAGCCTCCCCAAGCGCACGGGCTGCCAGGCCGGGTCCCCGGCGCGTCCCACAGCCACACGGGTTGTGTCTGCAGAGCGGTGACAGCACAGTAATACCAGGATGGATCTTGCTAGAATTCTACAAGCAACTGCAGTATGAGATTTTCTGTATCATTTGGTTGATCTGATTGAGCTGAGCGCCTCGTGTTTGCGTTTCAAATATCCATGTTTATTTTCACATTTTCATTTAAACAAATCAGGGAGTCAAAATAATGCCAGAACCAGTCTCTCCATAGCGGTCCCTAGATGCCAAGAACACACAGCAATTCCCGTCCCTTGTGCTGCTCTGGCCACTTCAGCATCTAACATCCAGCCTCAAAGCCAACTCGAAATCAACGGTCTGATTCTCTTCAGCTGCTATGGGGTTTGGATCAGGTCTTTCCATGCCAAAACTGGGTATTTTCTACAAGAGCAGAAAGTCCACAGAGAGCAGCCTGCAACAGGTTCTATGAGTTTGTTTTGTTTCTAATATTTCACATAACAAGAGAGAAAGCACGTGAATAGAAAGGTATTTTATGGAGCACAGCGATCCCCTTCCCAGCCTGCAGCTGACGGGTGTCCCGTCCCAGGTGCCACCTCCCTCAGAAGAAATTCTATGTTCAGGGGCCACAAAGACTTTTGAGGCGTCTACCGACAGCGAGATGGGCAAGTGGTTTTGACAAGTTTTATAGGAGTAACCAGACTCCCCTGCACACAAACCTGGTTCATCTTTCCCCCCCTCTCACGTTTTTTCCTCATTTTCGCTTTGCTTGTTTGCCTTCTTTGGTGTGCTCCATTTCCGAGTTTTTCTTCTTCTGTCGTGTCCGTTCCACGAAAACAAAAGAAAGGAGGAGGGGAGGAAAGAAGGGGAGGAGGAGAAATGCCACCAAAAAAAAAAAAAGGAAAGAAAGAAAAATAAATCCAAGGCAGCCAGTTTGTGCCAAATACAGATCACAGTGACTGGGGTGAAGGCAGGGGGGGAAATCAAGTCACTTTCAATCAAGTGTCACACCTTTAAAGAGTGGTTAAATCTTTGCATTATGCAGCTCATCCCTTTTACAACACGGGGCTCCCGTAGAGAATTCCCTGTTTACACTGGGAATTCCGCGCGGAGCGCATCAATAAAGCGGAACAGATGTCCGGGCGGATGCCAGCGGCGGGGGCCACTGCCGGGGCGGCGGGAGGGGACGGCAACAAAGAGAGGCGGCATCTGCGGCGCAGGGCCCGGCGTGTGGCCGGGGTGCCCGCGCCGCCCTTTGTCTGCGCCCGGCCCGGTGACAGGGTGACACATGTCACCCCCGGCGGTGGCGGCCCTGCCTGTGCGGGAGCCCTGCGGCCAGGGACGCCCCGCGGCTCCCTCGGGCACCGTTTCATTCCGCACCGGCTCCGGAGCGGGGAGGGGGACGCTGCTCTTCTTAATTAAGGCAGTGATTGATGAAATTTAACCGTTAGAAACACCCGCAATTTGCAATGCTTCTTAGAGAGGAATCTACGCGACACCTGGACTGGATTGAGCTTGGACCGCATGGAAATGGAAGCTGCAGCCGAGGAGCAGCCAGGTGCTCCGGGCACCGCGAGCCCTCGGCCAGGGCAGACCAGGGCGAACGCAGCTCCGCGCGGCCCATCGGGATAGAGCGAAATGCAAACGGCAGCAGGAGGAAGTGCAGCGATCACGTCAAAGCAAACAGTACCAGCTAGGCAAGGGGGACATTTCCCAACATCAAATAAGAAAACAAGAAAGGAAAAAAAAACCAAGCAGGGGACAGCTGAGTTTTTCAGCTAAAATGAAATGATTTTATCCGAGATTCGAGTATCAGCTTTGTCTCCCACCAATATCCTTGCAGGAAAAGGGATATATTTTGGAAAACAGACTCTTGAACGGCAGAGGAGGAAAGGCTGTCCTGCACACGAGGGAATCAGAGATGGGTGCAGGCTGGCACTGTGCAACCTCCAACCTGGAATATTTCTCTCCAATTTTTTCCCTGAGTCTCAGCAGCCCAAAAGGGACACAGACACACACAGTGCTCAGAACTGCCCTCTGGTTAAACGCTTGGGAACGCCCGGGAAGGCCTTCTCCCTGTCGGCACGCAGGGGTTCGGCATTCCCCTGCGTTCGACAATTAGGGAAGATTTTTGGCCGCAATGGAGCCAGCAAAGGTTAATTGGCCTTGCTGCTGTAAAATACTGAATTCTG
The DNA here is from genome assembly GCA_034781795.1 of Crypturellus tataupa. Taxonomy (NCBI): domain Eukaryota; kingdom Metazoa; phylum Chordata; class Aves; order Tinamiformes; family Tinamidae; genus Crypturellus; species Crypturellus tataupa. The sequence goes on from JAWLRI010000081.1 coordinate 1,075,166, forward strand.
ATCACTTGATTAATGACACGTCAGAGGCCACAACTAACCAACATTTTGGGTGGGGAAAAAAACCCACACAAAAATATATTTTAAAAGATTTAAATACACCCCCTTCTCCACTCACTATGGGGAAAGGTGGCTGTTCAAATGTACTTTGACTTTCAATATGGTCAGAAGAAGAAATCACGATGGACTCCATGGTTGATGGTGACTCTCAGATGCACTCCAGGTCATCTGAAGGCACACAACTCGCACGGATATTTGTCTCACGCCGGCAGCAACAAAAACCCACGGTAAATAGTGTCGCGCTCCCACTCGCCTCCGCTCGAGAGCACGCGGCTCGTCCCCCGTTCACGGGCTGGAAGCACTTTGTCACAACAAACCACTGTATATTATGTTTATATATGTCCTTCAGGCATGTCACAACAGTTTGGCATTCTGAGCGGCTCTACCACTGTGTACATTAAATAGTCATGTAGTTACATTAAACAGTAGGGAGTTCACACTTCACAACCGCTCGGTGTTTTAAAACAGATGTGGGCTGTCTGCTGTCAGCCTGTAATAGAAAGACTTAGGAGGATCTGGGTGGGAATTTAATCTCCAGATGATTGAACGCTCCCCGGCCTCCCCGCACATCTCCCCTCCTCCCGGCACCCCGATTTCCGAGGAGGAGGATGTAAATAACTAAGCAACGGGGGCCGCCGCCTCGGGCCCCGTGGGGACGGCCGGGCGGGGAGAGGGCGTTCGCACGCGGCTCCTCCGCGGCTCTCGGCATCGGCGATGGGGTGGGCTCGGCGGGTGCCCAGGGATTTACTGACAGGAGAATTTTTGACAGTTGATGGACAGATGAATTCCGTCATGGAAGCGTTAGTCGAAAGCGGCAAGGCCAGATGGAAACTCACAGCTTGTCTTTAATATTAATTTTCTCCTCCCCCTCCCTTTTTTTTTTTTTCTTTTGCAGGAGATCAGAATTCCCTAATTCCCTAAAATGTTTCAATGCATCTCGAAGTATTATTTTTCCAATGCCTTTACCCACCTACTCTTAATAAGAAGTGCTCCTTTGTGTTAATGTTATTTTTTTCGCTTTCCTCTCTGCTTATTCTCTGCCCTCCCCAGGAGTCAAAAGGAATCAAGGAGAAAAAAAAAAGCAGCAGAGCTACCCAGCTGCTAAAGAGTCTGCCTGGGTTAAAACACACATAGATGAGGAGTATCTCCACCTCGTAGGATATTTTAAAAATACATATGAATCTGGTTGAGCTGCAAGGGGAGAGGCAGAAATAAACACCTGAAAGGAAGACCTAATGCCATCATCTATATTTTAACAGGAACGTGCAGGAGTGTGAGTGCGGGGTGCTGCACTCCAGGGGAGCCCAATGGCAGCTCTTCTCATAGATCCCTTCGATTAAAATAATTTTTTGGTGCAAAAGAGCATCAGAAATCAGCCACAAGTCCCTCACTTTTAGGTAGTTCTAATACACTTTTAGATATATCTTACCCACTTGCTCACAAGCTTGACTGCCAGGTCACGTCCCCTTTAAATTAAAATTGACTCCCAACATCCAACAATGGTCACTTAAATAAATAAAAATCCTTAACCGCTTCATTTCCCTAAAACGTACTTGTGAAACTGATGTAAACAGACAACGATGAAAAAAATGTATCACCATCCTCTTTTCAAAAAGTCCCGTATTCAATTGGGAATAAGCCATATGGTTCTATCATAATTTAACATGCAAGATTCTATGGATATTTACTCAGAAGAATTCCAAGAGGGAGAAAGCAATAAATATTTTTTTCCAACTATTCTACTGAACTCGGTAACAGATACAAAACTAAAAAGTATGCACACAGAGGATGCAGAAGACTCGAGGAAGGATCTCCTTCTTCAGAAAACTCAATGTACTATTCATTAAGGTTCTTATCACACTGACTCTCACTCCAGCTTTGCAATCTCTGTGAGCAAGTTCAGATATTCCCTGGAAAAGTGTTGCTCCAAGCTAGCTGCAAATTAACAAGCCTGAAGGTTATTATTTCACATTGAAATTAGAACATATGCACATTTTGTATATTTGTTTTCTTCTCAGTGCCGGCTATGTGCAAATATTTGCAATGTAAGATGATTGATGTGCAAGCATGATGCCCTTTTGTAATTGCAGTAATTAAACATTTGGCCAAACCCCTCAAATCAGGCGTTTCTGAAGGGATTGGAGTTTGGGAGAAGGACAAAAGACCACATCACTGCTCGGGGACGCCCGCGTCCAGAGCCCCCCGAGGCTCCGCTCGGGAAGCAGTAATTGTTTGCGCAGAACTCCAGCTTCACCGGAATTGCCATTTGCACATCACAATCCAAAATTCGGGAAACGTGCAAGGATCACGCAGAGATGATGCGACACACAATTATCCACACTTAATGCAAGTGCCATCCGAGCTCCCACAGACGCCTGTGCACAGCGGTGCCGCGACGGCTCCTTCGTGCACCCAGCAGCTCCACAGCACTGAGATCCCTCGCAGCAGTTACACGTGTGGCTGTTTACTCTGTCGTCACTATGTGCTCGCTGACAACACTCTGAATCCAAGATTATTGCAAACCTTCACTGCCTTGTGCTGCAGGTTAGATTTGAGGGGAACAAAGCAAGCTAGGAGAGAAAATACAGCAATCGGCACTGGATCTGGACCAAGGAGTAGCTCAGACAACAACATCACTTCCCTGTGCCCATGACCGTGAACCTGGAAATGAATCCAAAGCTTGTGGCTCAGACATATCCTTATTCACAGCTGCAGTTTCTGCATAGTTTTGACACAAAAACAGCAGCATTAGCCACCCACACAGAGCAGGAAGTCCTCGCAACCTTCTTAGCAAATCGTGTCTTATTTCTGAGTCCGGAAATCTGCCATCTTCCTCCTCGTATCATCACCCTATCAATCTCCACAGTTCACACAGACATTAAGATTTAAAGATCTTGGAATGTATTTTGGTATGAAAGTTTAGAATTTGGTTGTGCCTACATGGTTAATAGTACACAACCACCCAGAACCTTGGCGAAAGAGGAGCTCCCTGCACCACAGCACTTACCTTGCAGGCAAAAACCTGGCAGGCAGAGTATCACTATGCAGGGATATTGTCAGGGCTGTTGTACAAACGACCCACAGTTAAGCAGGGACTGTGTCACAAGCTGTCCTTTAATAAACAGCATCGCACATCGGCAGCTGCCCAAGCTGACTGAGTTTATCACGTGCACTCAAATGTAAAACTGGGCCCTGTTGAGTACAGTCAGAATGACGCACGTCCTCTATAGCAGAGCGTTTCTGCTTCTGGTCAATGAGAAAACCCTCTGGTTGCTAATCTTGATATCACTCACATCATTAACAGATTATTCTAAATCAAGACACTGCCCATCTGCAGGAGAGGATTTCTTTAAATCAGAAGAGGGAGATTAAGAAAACATCTGATCAGCCTTCGGCAAAGGATACAGTCTGCAAAGAGGAGAACCAAAGGGGAAGATGACTTTGAAATTAAAAGGTATTATATACAGCAACAAAATTATTAATATCATTATTTGAAGAATCCCAGAGTCTTGAATTTCTTAAAAATTCAGTCATTTATATCTCTGAGATACAAATCAGAGAGCTGGCTGAATTTCAACAGGTTTTTGTGTCACTTACAAAGCACTTTTGAAATGACATGTGCCAAATGCAGTAAACTATAAAATATTATTAGATGTGGTTATATGGTATTAGCACCAGGAATGTGTTTTCAGATGCCGGCTTGCAAAACATTTGATAAACAGTCATTAAATATCAACCCTCTCCATCTCCCCAAGGCACGTGAGCACATTTCTCTTCAGACCCTCTCCGCTGTGGCTGTTACTGGAAGGGAGAAATGAGGCCCTGATTTCCGTCTGCCCTTTGTTGCTTGTCTTATGGAAAGAAACAGGTCTCAGCTCCTGCTCCCTGACTATCACCACCTTGGAAGTAGGAAAAAGATAAAGAAGAAAGAAAAAGTTAAGGTGCACTCAGGTACTGACAAGGAGTCGGTCGTGTTTAGGATCTGTCACTAAAACTCTTCCAATTTTGGTCCCACTTCTACATAAACCAGAAATCCAACCCTTCTAATGCCAGGTCTCTGGGAGAGCTCGGATCAAAATCCCAGTCTCTCTACATAATTGTTTTGTTTACTGAAGTAAATAAACAAATCGTGGCAGTGAGATAATTGTATAAACATTCCTTAGTTCTAAAAGAGCTTGTGGAAAAGGGTGGGGAGAAAGCAAAAAGGACAGAGAAACCTGCGAGCTGCCAAGGAGGGCCCGAAAATCCTGGTGCAGCGCCCGGCTCGCTGCTCCCTGGCCCTCGCAGGGTGCCCGATGTCTGTCCCGCTGCTCGGCAAGTAGCATCGACACTTAAAACACTCCATAAAGGGAAGGGAAGGGAGGGATGAAGTGGAAAGGGAGAAACAGAACAAGGGATGTGGCCAGATGCTACTTGAAAGGTAGGCAGAGCCTACCTTTAATGAGCAGGAGTTTCCTCCCTTTCAAACTCCATTTGATTTTGTGAGTTTATTTGCGTCATCTAGAAACTGATGCAGGAAAAGGTAGAGCTCCTGGATAATAAAATATCCCTCCTTTATACTAGCACAGCAATATATTTCTCAGTCGGCCAGGTTTGGTAACTGAAGCTCCTCAGCTTTATTTGCGCAAGGATTGACTTCTTTTAGAGGACGTTCAACTAAGCATAAAAGCTAAGAGGCTGGGCTCCCTTCTGCCAAATACCACATACACCTGGTGCGTTGAGTCGGGAATCCTCTGCTGGTTACAAAGGGACACACAGAGCACAAGGCACAAGGACCACAGCACCAACGCAGCCCTGGGCACAGATCCTGTGCCCTGCGGAGCGGCACCCGCTGCCCGGAGAGGGTTTCGGCTCATCCCTCAGGGCGCTGGAGCCCAGACCCATGCGGGTCCCACAGGCTGCAGTAGAGAATTTAACCATTATCATATATCAGTATGGATTTTATATATATACAAAATATATAATCATGGATTATATAATCCATGATAAATTTTGACTGTGCAACCATATGCCTAGACTGAGGCATAAATACTCCACAATAGAGAGGTAGAGCGCTGAAAAAAACAGCAAGATGTGTAAACCAAACACAAACGGGTGCCCTGCAGGATGCTCCAGTCTGAAACACGCCCGGTGCAGACACATTGAGGAAGGACTCGGCAAATCCCAAACATGACTGCACCTACTCCCAGCACCGCTGCCCCCTGGTTTTCTTTTCTTGTTTCTTTTCTCTCCTCCTCTCCCCTCTGTCAGCCTCTCCCTCTTCCCACTTTCTACATCTGCACTTTATTCAATGAACACATCTGCATTCTTTCTTTCTGTTTTTGGCCAGAAACTCTATCCAACCTTTATCACTGACACCTCTCTGCAGTTTCAAATTCCACCCTTGTGCCAAATCCCCATTTCCTGCTGCTTAATTTCCATTCATTTACTCTTGTTTTTGCTTCTTTTGCCATTCCCAGCATGGACGAGCTCCAACCCAGCTTCTTCTAATTTTTTAAGGAAGGCTCCCTATTGAGTGCTATTGGAACTTGATCCTCTGCTCCAAGCCAATGGCTGGCTATTGTTTATACTACCTAACAACAGTTGCCAATATTACTGTTTTTTTCCTTTTCTTTATTTCACTCTTTAAGTGTATATCCTAAGACCCAGGAGAAATCCTCTCCACATATGGTGACCCATTAGGTCTGATTTTATTATTACTTCTGCAGAATCTGAAGTAGCCTCTTTATATATATATATATATATATATATACACACACACACACACATATATATGTATATATAAAAAGTTAAAAAAAATCCTGAGAAGAAAGTCTATGGTGTCTTGTTTACATAGGTCTGTGGATCTGGCTCTGCTCCTGCTGGTGGAATAACCTGGCATTAGGACCGTGGTCCTTAAAGAAACATTATCCCCGCAGCAGCTCGCCGAGCGCTGCTGCACGTGGTGAAGCCGGCGCTGCCGCAGGGCTCCAGCTCTTCAGATTTACACGAGGGAAAGACTTCTAAGAAAAAGGAACCAGAGCACCCTTGCTCTCGCTTTCCCTAGGTAGATCTCGGCTACCAAAAGATAATCAGAAGATCAGGTAGAGGACTGGGATATTAAGCCAAAATCAGCCTTAAATGAACTGGGGCTACACGGGCGATGACGGTTTCCTCAAGCTGCAGTTTGAAGCGCTCCATCCCTGCTCCAAGGGCACTCCGTTTGGCGCCTCTCTTCTGCATTCACTGGCTCTTTGTCCGGGTTAGCTTCTCCCAACACCCGTTCCTCCAGGTCCGTTTGCTGCAGGAACACGGCTCTGGTGTCCCGCGCTCCAGAGCAGCCTCACCTGCTGCCAAGTGTGCTGGCTTCTCCAGCACCCCTCGCTGCCACCCACAGCCACGAGGCAAGTCCTGCTTCGCTTTGAAGAGCTACAAAGCAGCTCACAGGAGACTCCTAGGCCATTTCAGTTAACGCACAAGTAGCCATCAAAAGCTAATAGCAAAGAAAGGCAGTTTTGTTATGGATGAGTTTCCGTAACCCTAAATACACTCGTCTCCTCCACCCCTGACCTGCTAACAAGAACATTTAAAAGGCTTTCTTTCTGCTCACAGTTTATCCTGTCACTTGAAACCCACGCACCTGCGTCCCACTAGTGTTTAGGAAGATACAACTGTGAGTTCAGGACGCTCCTCCGGCCCAGGGGACTTTCCCTCACCCCACGCTTGGCACTTCTCTGTGCAGGCTCCGCTCGCCACCCTGCACGGCGCCTGCGGCTCCTCCTTCAGTGACCGCCACCGCGCCAGCAGCACCGAGGACACGTGCACCCTCACAGTGGCAGCTGCAGCGATTGACTGGGCACCCTACGTATGTGACACACCTCAAAAAGCCACCACTCTGCAGCAGGGCCTTGCATGGGCTTCCCTCATCTGCAGGTGAGAGATTCTACCTGACTCAGCAGCAGGTACCGCACCGGAGGTGACACAAACGCTCCCAAACATCTCGTAGTTCTAACCTATGTCAAAGTCCAAATGGACTATAAAAAATGAAGTGGCATCATTATGATTAACAAGTCAGCTGACTGCTTCATACCTCAGTTTCCCTACTGAAAAAAAGGAAAAAAAAATTAAGACGTGAAGTCATGCTATCATGACCGCGACTGGGATTTAGGGAATATGCTCTAATCCTAGCACTGCCCCTACCCTGCTGTGAGTGCTGAGGAAGCTGCTCACATGCCGACGCGGTTTCTGTGCTCAACGCCCCGTGTTTACAGCGGCCGTTTGACAACAAGTTCTCCCGAGCAGGAAGGGCCTTCTGAGGCCACAGCAGCACCAGCTCCGAGTGAGTCCCGCCTGGAGCGAGGGCCCACGGGCTCCGAGTCCGCATGGGAAGTTTGTGAAGGCTTCAGGGTCAACAGGGGAGCGGGAAGAGGTTGCAGCCCAAGTCTGAACTGTGACTGCAGCCAGAGTCACCACGCACCTGCCTGGGGGTGCCAACGCGCTCCTGACACAACTCTGGTTCCTCTGCCCGCCCGGCGCCTTCCAGGCTCCTCACTCCCCTGCTCTGCACCACTGGGCCGCTAAATCTTGCTCAGGTCAAAAAATCAGGGTATCAGCACGACACATATTCCCCCTGTGCATTTAAGCCCTTCTTTAACCTCAGAACGGAAACGGCTTTCAGATCACTACAGCGCACAACTGCAACACGGGATATTTTTCCAGCTCACTGATATTTCATAAATATCATTTGTTGTCATGTGGTTAAATTAAAAACGCAGGATATCAAACATCAAACAGTATGTTAATGTCAAGTATGCTTGAATAAATACTAAAGAGTTCAAGTGACTGAAATATGTGGACTACTAGCTAATTAAGAAAGAAGCAGGTGTGAAAAAAAACTAATTTAAGCAATTTTTTATAATTAATAATGTTTACTTGTAGTTCCCCTTATAATAAGGCTCCAGTTTAACCTCCAGAGAATTCATAGCTGTAATCCAGCATTTTAAAAATAATAACTAAACAGGGCTTTTTTAAAAGGAGATCAATTTTCAAACCTGGATAATCTGCCTGGCATACAGGCAGAGAGGATTTTTATTTTAATAATGATGAAGCTTTCTACCAATTGGATCAGTTACCAAATTATTCCAGCAAATTTAAAAAAACAACCAAGTTCAGTGTCCATCATGTTAATACCTATAGGGATTAAGGAAGTAACAAGGAGAAAAATGTTTGGTGCAATTGCTGCAAAAATCATCCCTTCAACCAAACCACTATGGCAAAGGCCAGGAATGCGGAGGCCGAGGTTGCTGCTAGGTCTGAAGTGTCCATGACATTAGAATGGAGTTTTACACGGGCAAAAAAATAAAAAACAACGCTGAGATTTTTGTTTGAACCGCTTTGGCAGAGCACAGCCAGCCAATCAACTAATCCAAGACTCTATTTAATGGAGACTTTCTTTCCAAGAAGGCAAATGGAAGTAGAGGAGGAGAAAATTGCTACAGATGTAAAAACAGACCTGGAATATTTCATTGACATGACATATCTACTGCATTTAATTAAAAGAAGAATGTATGGGAACAATGCATCCTACTCAATCCGGGTCAGGGGAACAAAACAGGACTGGATTAGATAGGACAATTCTAGTCCCCCGAGAGGGTCCCATATTTAATGGGCGCACCACATGTTTGATATGTAGGGAAGCAAGTGGGTGTTCCTGGACTTGATCCACTATTCATCATAATACCGCAGCCTTGTTCATTCCCAGTGTGGAGGCTTAAAACCATGAAACCATATGTAGAATATTAAAAATCATTTAAAGTTAAAACGAGCATTATGAAACCCTGCGCTGGGCCGGGGCTGCAGGCCAAGGGCCCTGCGAGCGTTCGCTGCTCCGGTGGTGCCGGGGAGCGCCGGCCCCGCGCACCCCTTCAGCGCCGCCTCCCCAGCGCCTCGCTCGCTCATTAGCAATAATTGATGCTGCTTTGATACCTACAGCACCAACGCTTTAATTTATAATTAAACATCAGAAACTCCAGCTCATTTTCCTAGCCCTGCTATTTGGTTACAAACTTGTGGGGTTTTTTGCCTTTTTTCTGACTTTAAATTGTTTCTCAGACACAGTCAATAACTTTACTATATTCTCATTGCCGCTGAATTAATCATAGCTCTGCCCTAACCACATGGAATTTAATTTCCCATAAGAGAAATGTTTACTTTGGTTTACTTTGTTGGAACTCAACGTACTTATACAGTCTATAAAGATTTACTGTAACATATTTTGTTAAGCAACATTAAAGCCTGCGCTGACAGATCTTGTCTTACATTACTTCACTTACATTCACATCTCCAGTGCTTTTGCTATCCGGAACTAGCAGGACATCGAGACTAGCGCAGATATACATGTTGCAAGGGCCATATTCTGTCGTAAGTTTATTCACGGTCAGCTGCTCTTTCGTTTGCATGAATTTTTGTTAGTTACTAGGATGAGTGAACAGCAGGAATAGAGAATAAGAACTTTGTTTGTTAATTCCTTGTTACTTATTAATTTAATCTGGATTTATTGCACCCAAGGACACAAAAGGAGCTTGAACTCCTCAAAGGTGACTCCACACAAGGCTGGATGGAGGGAGCTCAGCGCACCCCATGCCTCAGTTTCCCTCGTCACAGCGCACACCGCACTGCCTCGCTGTGCAGGGCGGCTCCACGCAGTGGCCACGGGCCGCGAGGAGCCCACGCAGGAGCCGGCAGCACTAGGAGGAGCCCCCAGCGCCGCCAGCAGTGCCAGGAGCCAGGGCCGTCACCCACCTGCGCAGTGTGGGGTACATGAAGGTCACACTCCCCCTGGCTGATGGTCTGGTACCCCAGGATACATGGTACCAAAAGGACACAGATAAGGGGAATGGGAAAAGAGAACTAGTAATGGAAAAAAAGGAAAAAAAAAAAGAAAAAAAAAGAAAAAAAGAAAAAAGAAAAAAAAAGAAAAAGAAAAATAAAAAAGAAAAAAAGAAAGAAGAAAAAGAAAAAAGGAAAAAGAAAAAGAAAAAACAAAGGAAAAAAAAAGGAAAAAGGAAAAAGGAAAAAGGAATGAAGAATGAAGAATGAAGAATGAAGAATGAAGAAGAAAGAA
>JAWLRI010000081.1:1087287-1135361 GCA_034781795.1 Crypturellus tataupa
TGGGAAGGAGGGAGGAGAGGATGGATGGATGGATGCAGGGGGGCGGGGGGGGGCACCCCCTCACGGCCCCTCCCCGTAGGAGCCAGGCGCCGGGCGGACCCCGTCCCCGCTGCCCCTCGGCGGGGGGGACACGGGCAGCAGGGCCCGCGGGGACCCGGCTCGCGGTGTGGGGACGGCTGGGGGGGTCGTGCCGGTGGTTGGGTCAGCCCTGCGGCCGCACGGGCACCGGGCGCCGGCCCCAAGGGGGACAACGGGGCCCGCGGGGACAAGCGGGGCCTTGGGAAAGGCCGAGGCCCCGAGGAGCAGGAGCGGCGGGGACAGACGGACGGACAGGAGGAGCCTCCGCTCCTGCCCCGAGCCCGGGGGCTGCAGCCTCCTCTTCCTCGCGAGCCTGCCCCAAGCGCTGCGGGTCCGTGCGCCCCTGTCCGCGTGTCCCTGTGTCCCTGTCCGGTGTCCCGAGCGCAGCGCGAGGCTCGGAGCCGCCCCCGTGGCCGCAGGGCTGGGCGGGCGACGCCGCGGTCCTTGCGCGGCCGCGGGGGCACCGAAAACCTCCCGAAATCGGGGCAGGGAAAAACGTGAATGGAGCCGGCGCCCGCGCGGGGTGATGGTGGCAGGCGCAACGCAGCATCGCCCGGCCCCGCACGTGGGAGCGACACGGGAGTCCCTGCTCCTCGTCCTCCTCATCATCATCATCATCCTCATCCTCATCCTCATCCTCATCATCATCCTCGTCCCGACCAGCGTGCGGGGCCTGCGGGGACCCCAGGGTCCGGCCCAGCGTGGGGTCCCGCAGAGCAGCCGGTGCCCCCGGAGCTGCGGGAGGGCGCGGACGGCGGAGCCGGGGGCGCGGGGAAGAATGCGGGGCCTGTTCGCCCATCCCCGAGGAATTCGGTCTCCATGGCGACCCGGCGGGAACAGACCGGCCATTGTCTGGGCACGGCGAGTGGGGACGGTCCCCGCGCCGCCGCCTCGGGGACGGGCGCGCAGGGACCCGCGGGTGCCGCAGCCACCTGCTCTGCTGCGGCGGGAGCACCGGCAGCGCCCAGCGCTGCGGCTCGCGGGGCGGCACGTCGGGCCGAGGACACCGCCACCTCGTCACCACCTCCAGGGCAGCACAGACACACGCTGGCAAAGGCTGCTGTGGTGCTTACACTTTTCTATGTCACTAATTTCAATTATACATCTGAATTTAAGAATTCTACTTGCAAAATCATAAACTGAGACAAACCGTTTTCCCTTCCCCAACCTCCCCCCTTTTTCTCCTGGGGTTAGACATAAAAAATTTGATTTTTTTCAGCCCCCTTTTGTTTGGAGGAACTGAAAATAACTCTGGTCTTCAAAACTGGTTGAGCCAAGGCTTTTTTCCATTTTTCATAACATTTCTGCTTCGACATAATGTGAAAAAAGTTTAATAAAGAAAAACGCCTTTGAATAAGGTTAAGTATCTGGCTTTGACTGACCAAATCCAGGAAATTGAAATTTAAGGCTGATACTAACAAAATCTGCCTCGTATGAAAAATACAAGACTGAACGGTATGAACCATAAATACTATCTGCCAAAACTTTTCATCTTTAGCATGGAGCCCACTTGAGCACAGATGGAAGTGCAAGGTCACACACACACACAACCTATTTATGTTATTTAAATGCTGTTTTATGCATTTGATTCTTATCAGATCTATAAAATGTAATTCACACCAGGGACCACCGCTGTATCCAGGGTAGGGACGGACGCAGGCAGCTCTGGGAAGTGCTTGCTATTTACCTGCCAGTCCAGAAAACCGCAACGGACAGTTTGGTCTCCCAGGTAAATGCAGATGTGGTGTTCAGGAAAGAGGAATTCACATACTCTTTAAAAGCCTCCTTTGATAAAATACTAGATATACGCAATATTGTTATTTTGGTTAATTAATTTTTTGGCATATCTAAATGATTGCATCTAATTACAGAATAGTATGTTAAAAATTAAGTAAAAAAAAAAAGCCCACACTCATGCTGATGGCATTTAAATGAAAGATCTCCATAAAACACTCCAATGTCCACTAGGGAAATCCCATAAGAATGCGGGAGTCCTGGCCATGCAGGTCATAAGGGCTCTCCAGGCTGAGCTCCGTGTCGACTGCCGGGTGCACGCGCCCGTATCCCACCCATTCCGTGCAGGAACGGGATGCAGGGAGCACCCATGAGCAGGGCCAGGTGCTCCCAGCGTAGGAAGGTTGGAAAGAGCAACCCCAAGGAGGTGCCTTGTGTAAACCTTACTGCAAATCCCCCCTTCCCTCCTCGACGTGGGGCAAGGGGTCTTGGCTTGCCAACTGGAATCTTAAACTGTTGACTAAACTTTCTGTAAGTCATATCCTCTTATACTATATGCATTTCTGGATATTGGCAAAAAAATCTGGAAATGCTTATAAATCCTAAATTGCAACATCAGTCACAAACAGCTAGTTTGCAACCCGATTTGTTATGATACGGTCTCAGGCTGCGCTCCGTCTACTGCACTGAACAATGCTTGGGAATTCAGAGAAGCAAGTGTACGATCCATAACCTTCTATGTGTCCAAATGAAAAAAAATGTTGCCAAGGAAACACCCAAATATCAAAATTGAAATATAGCTTGGCCCTTAACGAGCCCAAAAGGAGCTGCAGGAAGTTTACTCAAGTTCAGCAGAGATTTTGGCTAGCTGCGGAGAAGGCATTATATTAAAGGAGATCCCAGCTCCGTGACAGAGGCCGAAAGAGAAACACAACACAATTCTGCAATGCAGCCGTGTTCAAGATCTTCTGCTACATTTTTTCTTCTCGAGGGAATAGCGAACACCCTAAATACAATAAAAACGTGAACATTATTGAAGGGACAGGAGCAAGGAAAACACGCATTTGGGGACAAAACAAAAAGAAAGGAAACTTGTAATATTAGCACAACGATACAACCTTAAAAAAAAAAAAGGTACAGTTTTCCAAGAACTGCATTTTTCTGACATCTTGTGCATATTGAGGTCCATGGAGACTTCCCATTTTCCACACTCAGCACTTTGAAGGTCAGAGAGGTCAAGGTACCAGTATTCCCACCGGACGCCTGATAGTTCATCCAGAACAATCAAGCTACTGCCTGTTCCTCCCCCCTCGTTACCGAGCTGACACTGGAGTAGAGAAATAGCCCCTACCAGCGCCACTCACAGCTCCAAATCCAGAGGCAGAGATTCATTAGAGAGTCGGGGGCTTGTAGATATTAGTGGTTTCATTCCTCTAAGTGATGGCGCATATCTACCAAAAATATGAATAAAACTGGCTACTCATTTCCAGCTGAAAATCACTCCATCCCAAACCACTCCTCGGCACCTATGTAAGCTGGGTTGTGGGCAGGATCGCTAAGTTTGTCACAGCCTCGGAACATTCAAGCTGAAAAGCTCTTGTGGGTGCGTTGGATCAGGCCCACTCGGAAAGCACCTACTCCAGAGCAGCTCATGCTTTGGAACGTCACCCACAGCGAAATTACTCGGTGCTTCCACAAAAACACACACCAGCAAAACCAACACGATTGTTCACATCTGCACTCCTATTGCTAGTTAAAAACTAACAGAGTTCACTGGATAAATAAGGCAGGAAAATAATTTCCTCCTGAAGAAACAGAGGAAAATGAATGGGCACGAGGGCTCTTTGCTGCCACATGAGTGCCCGGGAATCCCTGTGGGAATCCCTGGGCACCTGCAGCACACGGCAGGCAGCACAACCGCTCCTAACTCCCTCCTACCTTCCAAGTGTTCTGCTTGATCCGTTTGTACTTGGAAGAGCCCTACACTTTTCATTTAAAGTAACTAAGAACTGGCACCAAACGCATGTGCATGCTTTTATATTCACCCAGGTGATAATTTCCAAAAACATAGTTAGTTCTGTTCCAAAATTCCTGAAAGAATTTCAAAGAAATCTTTGCTAACCACATCAATGTGATTTTCAAAACAAAAAAAAAATAGGCACCATATAAAAAATGCATCTTTTTAAATATCAGGCATGAAATTGTGTTTGAATAATACTTGTCTGTCATCAATAGTGTTCACAGTTTACAAGGCTATCGGTGAAAAGTGAAAATTTAAATCCAAAAGATGAACTGATGCTTTCAGGTTAAAATCTTTATGAGATTCTGAGATAATATTTAAAATCAATATTCAATTAAAAAAATAGACACACATGCAAATGTATATATAAAATATATACAGCAGTCCTACATTGTCCTTTCTAAACCTATTGAATAAATTACTTTTTATAGGACAAATCACATTGCATCATGTGTTTCATAAATTACTTTTTGAAATAGGATGTGGGTAAAATTTGTTAAACCATTATTGAATATAGATCTTAAAGGAACACACAAAGTTTTTCCATGGTATTCCCCACTTCAGGATCAAACGCAGGATAATTTAGCCCATTTGGCAGTCTCCCACCACAGAGGGCCATTAAACACCATTCGAGGGCTCAGCGTGCTGACTTCCACAAAGGTTTGCAGGCCCCAATAGATACTAGGACTATTCGACATCTTGAGTGGCGCTCATTATGTTCTGGGCAAAAGACTTAGGAAAATGACATAAAGTGGGAGTTAGCTGCAAAAACACACGGTCTACTTCAGCAGAACACTGCTATTATTTGGGTAGGAGTCTCCTCATTTTCTCTGATTTATTATTTTGATATATTTTCCGGTGCCTGGTATTTCCAGGTTTTGCATATTAACAAAATGACAGAAAATTACAAGAAAAAAACCCTAAATCTCACCTTGGAAGCGTCTTTGCTAAGAATGTCACGTCTGATTTTTACTTTCTACCGTTCGATGCTATTAAGAATCATGGGAGAAGAAGAAGAAAGGAACAACAACAACAACAACCACCTTTCAATGGTTGTTGCATTCTCTGCAGCTTCCGTAAATATTTTATGAGTGAATACCTCTGAGCAATGCACCCAGATAAGGATTCTCTGCAAGTATTCCTCTAACATACTGAGGAAGGAGCTGGACTTTGCTCTAAGTCCTTAATGTAAAGGACTTGTCAACATCAGGTTGTTGAGACATTAAGAGGATTTCTTTGGGTGCCACCTTTTAAACGGCAGCATTAAGCTGCAGCTCCCTGTGCCTGCGCGCGGCCGTAAGCGATTCCAGATGAGGGCTGGTGACAGGCCTCACTGCACATTAAAATCTCATGTTCCCAGGTCTGGGTTGTCTTCTCACTGATACCCAATTAGGCAAGAGAGAGAAGAGAGGTTTTCCAAAGCCAAAGCTGAAGTAAATAAGCCAGAGCAGTAACTAACTGATAACCATTCTCAGCACTTGGTACTTTCTGTTTATTAACACTAAGGTAGTCTGGAAAGAAACTAGATTAAAACCAGTGATAAATCAAGTCTTCACAAACAATCACAAAATAGAGGGGGACCAGGATTTTAGCCATACAATCACCTTCAAAATGAATTATACAAAATGTTTGTAAATATTAAGCACCTTTCAGTCCATTACGATTGCATTGACTTGACAATAGTTCTTTCTCAAATAAGCTCAGTGAATTATCGTAATAAATCTTTTTTTACCAGTCCACACGTAAAATGCTCCTATCAGCACAGAATCTCAGCAGCTCCTGGACAGTCGGCAGCAACGTGCCACGATATCCATTTCAGACGGGAAAGCGAGACGCGCGGGGTGAACCAGTAACTCCCGGCACTGCCGCAGCTTGTGACACAGCACAGAGCTGATGCCACTGAATACGAAACTTCAGCTACAGTTCGTTCCTCTTTGCCTGCCCTACACCGGATAAAATTCTCAGTTGCACTAGAAATAGTATTGGCCCCCGACAAACACTAGATGCCAGTGCTTCCTACACGGAATAACGAAGCACAGGGCTGTGGTATGGCAGGACAGGGGATGCTTCCTTGCCTTGCCACCAGCTTTCTGAACAACCAGTCCAGCAACCGAGCACATCGGAGCTTCCCCTGCGGCCAAGGGCTGCCAGATGCCTGGTGCTGGGCACAAAAGAGGCTTGAGAACAGCGACAGTTTCCTAACTCCACTGCAGGAGTTCGGCACACCTCCCGCTTTGGAAACTTGAGCTTGAAATCAGTGTGGCAATTTCCACCGGCCGAGCCGTTGGGAGCATCCCTGCCACCGAAACCTCTTGGCCGCTTTGCCCCATTAGCTCCATTATAGGTTAAGGAGAAAGCAGCATTGGTATGGAGAGCAGAAGACCTCAGTGAACATCTGTTTTTCTCCTCTCAGTCTCATTCTCCTGTCTTTTTAAGAGTTGTTGCAGAAAAGTGGCTGTGCCCCATTGTCACTTTGGAGCGGTTGGAAAAGCACCACGAACCCCGTGGTGGAAAAGGCAGCGGTGGTCACAGGCGGGCGGGCAGACGGGCTCGGCCTGGGCCCTCCAGGCCTGTCTGTCACGGAGCTCCCGTCACGCGGCAGGAGCTGCGCTGCAGGGGTGCACGAACTGTGGCTGTGGGAAGGCAGGATTCGGTCAGGCACATGGAGAGGCCAGAGAGCAGCGGAGAAGCCTGCGTGAGCCCCGAGCAGTGGGGCCTGGGGCAGCTGCAGGAGCCCCAGTGCAGGCTGCAGTGCATGGCCTGGGGCAGCTGCAGAAGCCCCAGCGCAGGCTGCAGTGCATGGCCTGGGGCAGCTGCAGAAGCCCCAGTGCAGGCTGCAGTGCATGGCCTGGGGCAGCTGCAGGAGCCCCAGTGCAGGCTGCAGCGCGCACCGTTCCTGCAGCAGCAGCAGGCAGGGCTTCTTTTTATGGCTGCTAAATGCCTGGCTTTTTCCCTAAGCAATTTACAGCGCAGGCACACGTCAAGATGGCTGGTGGGAACCAAGATGCTCCGAGTTACTCAAAATAGATCAGGGATTCTGCTGACAGATGCCCGTGGTACTTGCCTGGCTAATTTGCTTTTATTGCAGGGAACGGGGATCTGCAGAGTGGTCGCTGTCTGTCTCACTTTCAGCACGATACGGGGTTTAGAGCGGTGCCTGTAGAACTCTGTCCACTTTGATGATGCTGCCTGTTTTATCAATGCTTGGATTAGGCTACCTTCATCATAATGGAAATGGATGTTTTTAACTGCCTACTTCAATTTAATTATATTTGTACTTTATTTAAGATGTTCTAACAGCCTACTTTTAACACACATATGTGCAGACTCTTCAATTTAGCTTTTTTTATTAGGTAGGAAAGTTGCTGTACAATCTCCGCTAATACCAAAAGCTTTCTATATCCATAGACTGTTCTATGCAGGACTCAAGGTAAAGCAGCCCTTGGCAAACATTTGCAAAGCCCTGGCAGAGATTTGCACAGATCGTGCAAGCAGCGGCCGTCGAAGCGCTTGCTCCTCATGCGGCCCCATCAGAGGAGGAAGGAAGCCGAGCAGCAGCAAGACGACATCGCAGAGGTCAGTGTGAAACGTCATTTCGGTAGAAAAGACTGAGAGAACCTCTCTAAATTCTCTAAGGTGATTAAAATGTTGGGAGCAAGAAAAAAGCCCATGGAGAATACCAAGAAACAAGAGGAAAAATAAGAATTCAAACGCTTAAATTTGCCTTAGGAGACTATTGCTATAGGAATAGAAAGCTACTATAGTTAATGCTGATCAGAGTTTGAAAAAAAAAACCTGCCAGATGTGATGAGGATAAAGATGTGCCAGAGGGGATCTGCGGGCAAGCAGAGCACGGAATGGGTAGGACAGCGCAGTCCCCTCCAGGGGAAATCCCGCAGGCTGCGGTTAGGCCTGAAGTTGGGACACTGCTGGGGTAGGGAAAGTGGCTTAATCCACATCTAACAATGGGGAAACCTAAGGCAGAGATTCTTCTCCCACCCTCAAATCACAAACCGAGATGAGACAGACAGAGAGCAGACCCCATCCAGTCCCTGCTGTCCCTGCCTCATCTTGCTCCTGGGCAATAAGCTCCTCTCAGAGCAATGCAAAATTCTGCAGGTCCCGATTTCCACTTTCCTTCTCCGCCAAGGCCCACAGCACTGCGCACCAGAGCAACGCTAAGTACGTGTTTTAAGAGCCTGTTCAATCCAGTCAGTGTTGCTGTTTCACAAACAGTGTTTTGCGAGTCAATCGACAGGAAAAACACAGCACGCTCCGACGTTGGGTTTACTCCCTGCTGACCCCAGGTGGGAAGTTCTTACTGCTCTGAACGCTCACAACTTCCTAGGCGGCTACTTTACACAAAAGCTGGATAGCAAATGTCAGTTCCTTCAGAACGCAGAGTTTCCGATATCCACAGATAAAATATATTACTACCCTGCAAAAATCACCTTCTGAGCTACCACATGCTCATCTTCTTGTACCAAGCCTAATCCTACTTTTCCTACTGCTGAAAACACAGGTACATTTGTCATGTTTGACCCTTGACTTTTGCTCTCTCTTACACAAATTAAACACAAATAGTTCCTTTCACTTTATTTTAAGATGGACTACACACTATCCTAAGCAAAATAAAATAACAAGCAAACCCACAAACGAAAAATGCCAAAAGGTAGAACTTTGTTTAAATTCCGTTAAGAAAAAATAAATAAAACTGTGCTGAAAAGCAGCTAAAGTCTCACTGGTGAGTATTTCATGTGCAAAACGAGGCAGGGGAGTACATTTGTTTGCACGTATGATAGGAAGAAGCAAGACCCTCCCTGTAAGTAATGTGCACTCACACAGGCTAAGCCAAAGCAAAAGCCTCATTTCCTCCCTGACGGAGAGACGCTCCCAGTCCCCAGAGGGCCACCCCCATGGACCACCAGACTAAAGCAGAACAAAGGAGGCTTATTTAGCCCTTACTCACGGCAAAGAGGCTGTTTACTGATCAGCTGGATTTTCGGAGGACAACAGCTGAAAAATCTTTGTGGTACTGAGAAGTTGGGGGGGATGTTTGCTTTTGGTGTTCTCCGCTTTGCAGGGAGAAGGGAGCAAGGGAGAACAAGGCAAATGCAGGCAACTTTATCCTGGTAAATGCAATCAGAGGGACTGCTCGTAATGTTGCTAAAAAGAAGAAAATATTAACATTTCACAAGTTCCCCTTGTGGCCCCCCATGCTCCTCCTCCTCCATCAAAAATTCATAAAGGGAATCAGCATTCTTTACCGAATGGGTCCCTGAGGTGCCATAGACCTTGTTGGCGAGAAAGGCTATAAATATCGAATTATACACCTCCTGGGAAGAAGGGGTTGAAGATTCAGCTTCAAACCCCCAGCCCGGTCCCCAGGGGAGCTCCCTCCAGACTCGAGGTCCGGTGCGGTGAGGAAATGGGTCAAGTGTGTCAATTTTGAGATCGCCGACCTCTGACACTTTTAATGGTGCTCAGGGTCCACCTCCTTGACGGCCTGTTGCCCCTCGTGCACCACAAACTTTGCAAAGGCCTTTCAAGTGAAAAATAAACGAGCGAGGCAAGCAGGAGCTAGAGCTGCTTCCAAAGCAGCCGTGGCCCTTGAGGAGCCCTCAGATTGCTCGGCCACCTTCCCCCTCTCCTGCAATACGGTGGCAGTGAAGGCCACGGCACTTCAACCGTCACTTCGACCGTCACGTTCTCTGTTCCGAGGAGATACAAAACCCACATTATTAGGTACACAGTACTCAAACAAGCAGCATGAGAAATGGGCTGAATGAGCGGGCTGCTGCAGGACTCCATTCCTACAGCACAACCAAGAGAAGACCAAAAGCTCTGCTCAGGCGCTAGATTCTTCAAGGGATTGTGCTCCAAGGAAGCAAAACATCTCGTGTGTGTAGGTGCACACACACACACTGCAATCCCAAGGACACCCATTCTGCAATCCCAAGGATACAGCTGAATGTCTGTTAACCCCCTTGCTCCCAACCTTACTGAGATGAACATAATGGTAAGAATTAGATGCTTTCTGGTCCTGCTATAAGCAGTTTATTCCCAAGTCGGGTGCATGAGAAGCCATGGTGAGATAAATATATTGTCTCAATCACGGCTGCCTCTATTGACATCTTGTCACTCTCAGACGAGCAGCAATATGTTACTTCAGTTCTAATGCAACTGTTACTGCATCTATGCATATAAATTAATGCTTTCAGATGTAGTTTCTGAAGTCTCCTACTTTTTTTCCCCGGGGAAGGGACTTAGGGGAAGGAGAATGGTTTATGCAACTGCAAGCACCATATTATTAGCATATCCATGTGGGAATAGTTCTCTCAGCACCAAAGGAGAACCCCCTCCAAACTCATCACCCTCACTTCTCCCAGTAGTGTCCAGCAAGGAGGTTTTCAGCCCGCATCCTGCACTTCCACTGCAGCCCCATGGCACACACTACCTGCAGACACCATCTCTGTGCCGGGACAGCAGAGCCCCTCGTCACACCTGCCAACAGCAGCTCAAAAGCGGCTCCATGCACTTGGGGCCTTGGAACCCACCGTATGTGCACAAATGATACAAGTCAGATGTGCCCCACATGCAGCAGGCTGCATGGTAGATGGACAGCAAATGCCTCAATTACTGGAGATGGAAATTTCTTGTAGTTACATTATTTGCACTAGTTCTAACAAGAAAAGGTCTCCACTCTGTTTTTCCCTATGATCAGTTACACATTTTAGGACAGCATCATTTATATAAACCCATCTTTTCACAGACAATTCACAACTGCCTGTTTTCTTCTCTTCTGCTTATAACACTTCCCACATTGCATTTCTGAGTGTCATTAAATGTCCTCTTATCACTCTCTTGTTGTAAGTACCTGAGTATTAAGCAGGGCTTCGAGATTTACAACCTATTTTCAACTCAGATAATGATGTTTAATTTGTTATTGGCTGTGTACAGGTTAACAAAGAAATAAACTATTAGCAAAGGGATAACGCATTACGACAGGGCAATGAACAACTATATCTGGCACTGCATGAAAAGATTGATCTCATTTCCAAAGGAGCAAAATGATCCACATTCACAACCCGCGATGCGCAAGGGCAGCAGGCAAGTCCACACTTCACTCTCATTATGGACCTCTGAGCGGGTTTTCATCAGCAAACTTGCAGGACTAGCACGCTGACAGGCAACTTGTAGCACATCCAGTCACGAGGTCCCAATGTCACTGCCCTCAGTGGCTCCTGCTCCGTCTTCCCTGGACTCTCCCATTGGGAAGGGGGTCAGCCCCCTTCTACCACGCGCACTCAGGGCTCCCTGGCCCAGCCAGCTCTCCCTCCGGCTGCCCAGGACAGGCACCAAGGTCACGGGCACCAAAGCCTGCGGCAGGAAGGCTCAAAACTCACGCAGGGACTGCTGCAACTGGGCCCAAGGCACTGCCTTAAATCTCCCTTCTGTAGACTCCAAGCGACCACGTTTGCTTTGGTTCTGTCCTGAGGGGTGTTTTCAATTGTACTACACTCTTACAATTGTTTTTATGTAGATACCTCCCTTCTCTGTCATCCTCATTCAGGCTGTTGGGCAACTGCCGGAAACGCTTGTTGGAAGAGTTGGGGATAGGCTATTGGATGCAGGCCCAATGCTTTTGGAAAAACAGAGGAGAAAATATGCAGAATTCATGGAAGAAAGACAAGCAGATGCTGCTTGAAAAGATGGTTGTATTCTTGTGTCAACAAATTAGTACATGAGCAGCCAAAAAGCCCACACAGAGGTAACGTAAGCAAATGTGTCCTCAAGACATTCAAGTGAAACCAGCTCTCCCTGCAGGCTCCACGTGAGCAAGCAGAGCACCAAGACCCCGCTCGGCGAGGCGCTCCAGACATTCCCATAAAGTCGGGATCAAGGCAGTGGAAAGGCTCAGTACGAAGCAAACGCAGGCCTGAACTTTTGCAAGCAAGTTGTACTTTTGAACAAATATTTGAATTTAAAAACAATTACAAATTATCTTTGATTGAGGCTGGGAAAACTGGATGGGATTGAACAAAAACACAGATTCAGCAACTTTGGCTAGAACAATATCTATTATATTTCCTTGAATACTTATGTGATGCTGTAGCCAAGGGCTGCTTTAATCAGTCTTTGCAGCCACTGTCTGGGAGGGGAAGGGACCTCCAGCTGGTGTAAAATAGACTGCAACTTCAACAGCCCTAGGACTGCTCCCGCTGAGCCCAAGCTGTAACTTTTTAACACACCTTTCTACCTGCAAACCTATTCCCATCTCTCCTCTGATACCACCACCTCAATTTTGAATTTCTTGGCTTTAATTTTGCAGAAACATCCTACAGGAAAAAGAGGAAGAAAATACCATCCCTCCAGGATTTTAGCATCAATTCTGCGCAGGGGTATTAAATTGTTTTGAACCTTCCCATCACACACTTCCCCCACCTTTTCTGCCGTTTTTCCTGCTCCTAACTCTTACCACATGTTGCAAAGGCCAGACATGAGTCAGAGCGAGCTCCTTCAGCAGAGGGAGGGCCGGAGAGGGGCCTGCATGGCTCCTGTCCAGCTGCGCGGCAGGTTCCTGCGCTGCCTCCTCGCACTGCTGGCACCCCAGGGCACCACGACCACGCTCCAAGCCCTGCCAAGAGGCTGAGGAGGATTTCCCACAAACTACACCCCTGCCAGGGATTGTTTTAGTATTCTTTCATGTTATGTTTTTGCCCATCTCCACCTACCTCTGAGCAATCATCCTCAGGCCTTGATTTCAACACATTTCTAATCCGTGCCAATCACTGCCGCTGAGGCCAACAGGCAGCCCAAGGGGGAGGAAGAGCACACGAGGATGGTTTCATTGTAAGTCAGCATTTGGGTGCCACTGGGTACCGCAGCGGGAGGAAGATGTCCAGGAAGCAGAACCATCCCCGGGGCTGCACGGCGGGCTCTGGTACCTCTGCACCCATTTGCTCATGCCTTGGGGTGCTCCTTGGCGCAGCTGCACCCCACGGAGCAGAGCGCAAGCCGAGGCCCCTTCGCACAACCCCACATACAGGCTGGGACATCCTTCCGAACGAGCCTGTGCCGGACACACACTGCAAGGCACGAGCTCTGCCTGCAGCCGGCACCCGCACAGATGCTACACATTGAGTATCTCTCCCCGATTGCTGCAACACGAGGCCAGGAGCATTTCTGACCCCTGCGCTCACGGCACTGCTCACCAGCAGCCCAGACCCTCCCTCACAGCTCACAACACGGTGCTGTAGCAAAGGACAAAGCCTCAGTTTCTTGCTCAAAGAAGAACACGGTTCCATACTCACAGGAAAAGCTGCCCAGCTCTATTACCTTCTGCATTTCTCCCTGCTGCTGCAGGAGGGGAGACTGTGCGGGAGCAGTGCACAAGATTTTTTCTTTCTTCTAGGATATCGGTGTTAAAAAAAAAATTATTGATGAACTACTTTGTCATTGTTAACAGCATTGCTGACAAACTCACAGCAGGCCCACTGAGAGGAAGACAGCAGCATGTCTACTGAACGCCCCTTGTAGCTGAGCCATGTGCTCTGAATTAGGCAAGGTGTGTAAATTATGACAGGCAGGGCTCTTTAGAGAGTGCCCAGGTCTGAAGGATTCTAGTGCACTTTTGTTGCTGCTGCATTTCCCTGTAGTTCTTCTCTCAAAAGAAGACTTGCTCCTTGGAGAGAGCATTAACGGGCTCCAGCTCCTGAAGTGTCATCTGACAGAAATAAAATTGAAATGCTAAAAAGAAACTCCAGCTTCCTTTCTGCATTGCATTCATTATTTCATTCTCCCCAACTGTAGATTAACCTCGGAGGAGGAAAACTACTGCGCTAGGCTGGGGAAGACGGGGGAGGAGAAGAGAGGAGATAGACAACCAGAAAACATGGTTTTCCTTACAGAAAGCCATGCGTGAAACTACCAGCCCTGTAACATCTGGGAAGGCCTTGGCTGCAACACATGTGCCCGATGCATCCAGGTAAGTTTCATTTCCAGGGATACTCCTAGCAGGACAGCATTACTCTGCACAGCATCACGATTATTATTACTTCCAGGAAATTAGGCTATACCACACTCAGTCATCACAAATAACCCTGCAAAAAGCCCCTGAAGGGGCATGCAAGTCTCCTTGCCCCGCATGAGACAGCTCCGAAGAACCAAGGTTAAAACCAAGGACCTGTGTAACACCCACAATGACTGACCTTTTTGGAAGGTCTAGAGGAACAGCACTAGTGTATGTCCTCATGTTCCACAGATGCTCCAAAGGCACAAACTCGAGTCCTACACATAGGTGAAATTGGGTAAACACTTTTTTCAAAAACCAATCCATTACACTGATTCAAAAGTTGTAAATAAAAAGGTTTCTAATCAAGAAAGCTGTCCTGACATTAGCACACAGCCAGCAAAATGGTAAGCTGGTACTTAAAAAACCTGAGAAATACTGTACTACAAAAGATACCTATTAAATCATTCAAGAAATATTGCTAATCAATCCTATTCCTTAATATCCAGGAAATCTATCTTTGTTTTCATCTATGGGTCCCCAAACCCTTTTCAAATGTTCTACAAACAATTCTCAAACAGTCATAACACAGAGTTATCCCCATTATTAGTTATGCTATTTTCAGGAAATATTTTGACCTCAAGAAGTATTGTAAATGCTATTTTTTTCTAAGCATTCCAGTTCCTTGGCAGGAAAAAATATTTTTTTTCTTTAGTTCTTACAATAACTGAAAAAAAAAAAACCACCTCTCAAAGTAGAAAGTGTAAAAATAAATCTACATAAATAGTTCAAAAAATTAGCAGTTATGAACAAAAAGTATTAATAAACTTCCAACCATTTCTAATTATCCTCATTATGACACATTTGAATGGAATTTTCCTCAGATCAGGCAATTGCTTGCTGAAAACAAGAGAGATTCAATGAAAGACCTAACAAAACAAAACCAAAACAAAATCATCATTTGATTTTTCTGTTGAACTAGATTTCATAGAGCAGCAATGAGACCACTGTGCAGCTGCTCCTCTGAGCGTGCAACATGCAGGAGGATGGGGAGGGCTTTGCCCTCAGTGCAACCATGGTCACTTCAACGCCACTCTGCTGCAGGGCTCAGAAATGTTCTCATTTTGATATAATTAGCACACTTTATTGCAGGGAAAATTAACCAAATCAAACTTTATCAGCTGTTTAATCAATACTCGGTTTGCCAGCACTTTTTGCCAGATATCGCTGCGTTGGACTAGCTCATTCAACTGCTGCTACAGCACTGAGCCCCAAACGTTATCTTGTCACGGGTGCCTCGGCGCTGGGCACACTTGGCCCCTTCTCATGGACCTCATTCACCCACCAAGTCCAGTTCTTTCGGGTGGAAGCGCTAACCTCACTGCTCCCGCTTACCCTCTTGAGTGATTCTCGTTCTTTTTTTCCCTGTCTTTCATGTGTGGATAATATCAGCTTATCTCACAGCAATAAAATATTCTGAAAAAATCCACCAAGTCCTCAAGCTTCCTTCAGTAATACTTACAGGAAACTTTAAAAGGTGCTTTCTGAAAGAGCAAATCTTGATCATACCGCTTTGCAAGGAAGTATGTACATGCTCTTATTTTGCATGCTTCCATCTTAAAGACAGGGAAATTGAAGCAAATCCACTGAATGGCTTGGTTAAAGCCAGAATGGGAAACTGTATCAAATATGAAGTTTACAACTCCAAAATTCCTCTGGTTATTCCATGTATTCTGCTGCCAGAATTGGCTCATCTCTTCAGAGAGCACAGCTACATCCTACAAAATGAGTTTTACCAACGGCTGGTGAGATAATGTAACATTTCCCCCAAGTAATTCCTACAAATGTTATGTAAGCTCGCAGCCTTCTCAGCACTATGAGCAGAAGACAGAAGCTTAATATAAACCCACTTTAGAACAGAATAACTGGTCCAGTAAACTGATGCAAAGAGAGGCCAAACAGCAGCTTCACGGGGGCACAAAAAAGAACCCAGCTGCGCAGTTCTCACTGGCACCGCGCGTGGATCACAAGGCAGCTGAGAACGGACACAGTTACTGGCCTTGCACATCTGAGGGGAAAGGAGTTGGGAAGGAGGGAGGTCCAGGGGGAGGAATGGGAGACAGTTCATTCCATATATTCACTTTTCAATGCAAAAGAGAAAGAATAAGAAAAATCCAACAATTTCCTTAGGAGGGGGAGATGAAAACAAAGTGCTGAGCTCAGCCTTGAGAAGAGACAAAGAACTGGGCGATCCTGAGCAAACCCCGTATACACTACAGAGAGCTCCGTGGGGAGAAAGAGAGCACAACGTGCAGCAGTAATAACCAAATGGGAAAGTTAGTTTCTGGGACAAAAACATGCGCTACACAATTCACCAGGCTATTAGAACACAGAAAGGCAAGCGTAATATTATCATTGTCTAGCTATAGCTCTATAAATACAGTCCAGCTTCAGAAAGTCTTGGAGAAACGAACAAAAAAGAGAGAGAGAGGGAGAGAGAGAAAAAAAAAGTGAGTGTCTGCTGTTATTGGTCTAATGAGCTAACTCTGAAATCTGAGCTAAAGACAGCTCCCTAGCGGCTGCTGCCTCTGCCACAAACAGAGAGGAAACCTCTCCGAGTCCATCAGCGCAAAGCGCTGCTGACAGCTCGGGGCTGCACAACCCCCGGATTTATTTCACAGCCAGGAATGTCGCACCCCGAGCCGGCCTCCCGCCCTGCCGAGAAGGTGCTGGGGCGCATCCCGGCAGAGCGCACGCCGCCTGCCCGAGCGCCGGCACAGAGCCCACAGCACCGAACGGATCCGGTCACCTCCTCCAGGGCTCAGCGGGTCCCTCTTTGCTGTCTCATGTCCCCTTCCCCAATCTCACCAAGCTGCAGCAGGAGAAGAACCGGTCCGTGCGGCCAGCTGCTGCGGCGCCCCATGAGCTCGGCCCCAGCACCGCCAAGACTCCCCAATCTCCTGCATGGACCCAGCACCCTACAAATTCATTCACTGCCAAGCAGCAGCCAACACCTTTTGTACCTGACAGCTTCGAATCACTGAACTCACCCAAAATCATTTAAAGGAGGAGAACCTGGAAAGTTGTATAATAGCCTGCTAATATCACCTGTCCTGAGGGATTCTTATCTTGGTTAAACTTTGTTTTCAACTTCTAAAATTTAAATGTGTCTCTCTCTATTTTTTTAACTGCTTTCCATAAAATTTGATTATAAAACTTAAAAAAGTATTTGCAGAATTCTGCATTGTTTGAGTTTAGCAATACATTGATAAACTAGGGTTTGAAAAAACAGATCAAAGGGGTCTCTCCCTTACACACATATCCATACACACATGTATACACGTGTGTGTATGTGTGAAAGAAAACACCATTTCTATAAACACAATTGAAAAAGCTCCAATGGATTTGCCAAAATTGAAGGAAATTTAATACAGTTGACAATAAAATTATTACTGATTTTATTACTGATTAGATATACAAATCTTGACTGTTCACACACCGTGCTCCTGTTTTTAGATTTTTAGGAAAACAAAGAGGCCTAATTAATGGCTATCTTCTTGATTGGGAAGGAAAAGGGTAGCTGTTCTGTTTATATTTCTCAGCCTGCTGGCTTGCACACAAAGCACTAAGGCAATTACACTGGCTAGTGCACTAGATGAGAGATTTCGCAAACATCATTAATATTATTATTCATTTACTTTACTCATCTCCTTTTCCTTCATTCCTAGAGACATCACAGTGAGGATCTTGCAGGGCCCTTTGCTGGAGAATGCAGCTCCCATTAATGTTGGATAGCTGCCTCGGGGAAGCAGTGCACCGCGCTGCAGCAGGCAACTATATTAATAAAGAACAGCAAGAGATTCCTTAGCTCGGCCACACCAGGGAGAGCCCGAGGTGACCTAATAGAGATGGAAAGGACCTAACTTTCCCGAGTCCACAATTCCACGGACAAAACCTACAGGTGCAGAGAGAAAAATGTTGTAAGCACGTTCTGAACACGAGTCCTTCAAACTGACTTCTTTCTCTCTCCTAAAACGAGGTCATTAGTTTTATATATCACTAGATAATCACTATAATAATATAGTTTTATATATCACTAGATATACATCACTAGATATGACGACCATTTAAAGTCCTGTCTCTTAAGTTCAAAAGTAATGGGTTAGAAATAGCTTCACTTTGAAAAGCTCTTAAAAGACAGCAATTTCAATAACTTCAACTTCAGTCTTCGGAAAAAAATTCCAAGCCATTTATTGGATTTGGATTATAATTTCCATTATAAACACTGAGAAAACACAGCAGATCTCAGTCTAAATAGCGATTTGGGAGCGACGCGTTCAGTGCAAGCCCATAAGCAGGCAGCTTCAGGGAAAGCTGCAATTGCTGAATGAGAAACGGCCTCAGGGAACAGCAAGACCCAGCCCTTGAGTGCTGCCACGGAACCGCAAACCAAAACCCGTCCCTGGGCCACCACGAACAGCCTGAGCTGATCTTCTGGCCACTCGGATAATAGTCACTACCCTTTGAGCGCTCCGAGTACGTGCGGTAAGAGATCGGGAATAACCGGGCCCTGTATTGAGCAGAGCGCTCAGCAGTGCCCGAGCGTATCTGCATTCCAAGGCGAAATCCACCAGGGAGGAAAGACGAGGTGTGAGATTTTAGTGCAGACAAGGCCATCAGATAATGCCATTATCCTATATGGTGCAGGATATGGTTACTACTTGAAAATGAACTATTTGCTTATTCTCTCCTCCACTCATCTACCCAGTACGTGAGATGCTAGATTTCAACGCCGATACGGAGGTGAACGTCAGGGGTGAAGCTTCAAATTGCTCAGGATTTGGCTTAGATAAGCGCCTAGTTGAAGTCTATGAATTTCTGTTTTAGAAACATCAATTCACAATTAAAACTAAAGCCTTAAAGCCTTCATTTTTTCCCAAAACAAATGTTACCACATGTAAAGTTTTCTAATATGGTATAGTGACTTAATTGCACATTTTGCACAGACACCATCCAAGAAAAACAGACACTCTTAATGCTGTATTGAAACACAAATCAAAAATGGATTTTTTTTTTTAAATCAGCAGCACTGTAAAAATCCTCTTAAAGGCTTAGGAATTTAATTTCTAACCAATAGATGGGAAAACTCCTAAAAATCTGAATCACGAAGAGCAGCACATGATATAACCTTAAAAATCAGTCATGGCATCAAGAAGCTGGGGAAAACAGCTGACACTGAAAACCCACACAGAAACCTTAGTTCTTATCCTGGTAAATGTTTCCTGCCTGACCACCAACCTTATTTGATTAGATCTCGTCATTCCCATTAATCCACGTGGCCTCCTCAGGTTTCTTCTCCATCCCAAGCCTCCTGTTCTGCTCCTATTCCTCCTTTGTACCCCAGGTTCCCAAGACATTTCCAACCCCATTTTTCTAAAGCTGTTCAGCCACACATACAAATGAGCTGGAAATTAAAAAAAAAAAAAAAAAAAAGACAACAGGGAGGTATGAAGCTCATTACAGTATGTAATATTAATTAAATAGAGCAAGGATGAATACATTATATACTTAAGAGCACTAGCACTGCTCTTAGCCCAGGCCACACCAACCCAGCCCATGAAATCTGTGCTCCTCTCCAGCTTTTCCACTCTAGGGAACGCGAGTGGGCTGATTCCTCCGGGCTCCCAATATACCTATCCATTCCAGGCTGCAGAGCATCAATACAAATATTGCAAAAAGGCTCAAAATATCCACCTCTGGAACAACGTAACAGGCAGGAGAGCTTGTTTTTATCCACCTCTTCGCTCGGCAGCACAATGTGCTCCATCTTCCTACAGTCACACTCTCCTCTTCCCTGCAATCTCGCCAAGGGCCATCGCCTCCTCATCCCACACTCTGCACCCACCGACGGATGGAGGGATGGGGAAGGGATGCACAGGAGACGAGAGAGGTGGCGGGGAGAACCAAGCCAACCGTAAGGAAGCAGCACCAGGCAGGGACCCATGCTACAGATCTCCCTTTCGAGCTCCCCTTTTCCCCCAAACACCTGAGTTCTCTTCACATTAGCACTGGATTTGGATGGCAAACTCGGTGCTGGCAGCAAGGGGCAGCTGGCTGAGGAAGGCTCACTGTGCACCAGGACATCCACTGTCTACAAGATGTCTTGACTCAGAGTCCACAATCTAACCCTGCCTGAACAGCAAGAACTTCCTTCTGTGAAATTTAAATTAAAAGGTGTTACACTCCCATAGGCTTTACTGATTAAACAAGTGCTCATGACAGCCAGGTTGCTCTCTAATTTTGATGTGCTTGTTCCGTGCCCACATGTTAACTCCAAAAATTGATTTTAAAAATTAAAATCATTGTTACAATTTGCTTATCTTAATATAAAGCAAATGCATGTTGTCCCTTCATGAATGCTACTGCAAGGGGCTACATAGCATGACCCTTATTTATAATCCCCTGTAAATTCACCCCAAAAGTCATGAACTACATAATATTAGTTCTTACACACTGACATATTTCCTGATCTTTCATGAGCCACATGGGGAAACAGTTTTCGCCTGATCTGAATGAAGAAGAAAAACAGTGATCCTAATCAACCATTTACCCTTAGTGGCTTCCCTAAACAAATCTGGGAAAGAGCTTAAAGGCTTGGGAATATCCTCGACCCTGCTTGATGCACTGTAATAACCCTACCTAATTATACTGATATAAAAACTAATTGGAAAGATAGCAAATGTCAGGGTAAGACGCAAATTGTAGGGTGTTAATTGCTGAACAGGTGCTGGAATAGAATTAAATGAGCATCTTGATTAGGAGACTGGAAAAAACAAATGTGGACCCCGAAATCAAGTTGGCCACGTGAATTATTTAGCAGGCTCCTCGGAGCAGCTAAAGGTCATGTTGACGTGCCCTCCGCTTTGTGACGGCCGCGCTCCCAAAACAATAGCGAACTCCAGCAGAAAACACGGCTTGGGGGAAGACAAGCCTGTGGAGGGCATTAAATTTGCAATAGCAGGAGGGAGGAGCTGTTCTTAATCGATGAATTTATTGGTGGACGTATACGCGGATAATGCTGGTGGAAAGTTTTCCATACGGATCATGGCAATGATCCGGGCCCAGTTCTACCCATCTAGGAGAGTCCCTACTAGACTGTTCAGGCATGTGCCCCATCTCCCAACCTGCCAAACGTGGAGTTAGTGCTATTTATAAAAGATGGTTTGGGACGTGGATACTGATCCTAACAAAAAAAGGCTAAAACTGCAGAACAGCTTTATTTTGTATTTTTACACTGCTTAACATTAAGAGCAGTAATTAAAAAAGGCATGTTAATACCTTAAAAAGGCATTAACAGGCCTTTAATACTGCTAATAAAATGCAAAGGAGTCATGGCGTAAGAATCAAATCCTTATTTTTTCCATGTATTTACAAACTTTTGCATCTCTCCTCCTAAGCAGTGCCTTCCACAGCACAATGCACTACAGTTGTCTCTAGACTAACGCTCCACTATTTACATTTCTAAGTGTTGGACGCATTTTACAGCGGACAGAACTAAGCACAGGGTCCACAAAGACAAGGAGATGCTCTCCCATATTCCTAGTGAAACCAAGTACCAGGCGGGTGCCAAGACAAGTTACCAAGTAGGGCTACTACTCCGTGTTGTTCAGCTGAACAGTAAGAAACTGACAGATTTTTTTTTTTTTTTTTGAACATACAAAGTCAAACTAGCAAATGAGAGAACCAGATGTTTGAAGGAATGCTGGTAAATGCTTGGAATAAAGTGGGGCAGGGGGGAGAAAAAAGAAAATTCCTTGACAAAAATAGGACTGGGGGTAGGAGGGGAGGTTCTACATCAACTAACACTGCTGACACACCTTGTCTACCCTTTTATGCTTTTTCTCCCTGCTTTAACAGAGTGATTTTGACTGACCGGATATTGTGTCAACATGAAATAGAATGACATGGTTTGAGTTCAACTCTGCAAGTTGTGAATATTTTAAGGCATTGAGCACCGATGTTCCTACCAAGTGAACCATTTCAGGACATCAATGCTATTGAGTATTCACTTGGCTCAAATTTAAGATCTAACACCATCTCGTTTTGAGTCTAAGAGAAATTTACTGGCGTGGTTTCTAGGAGCAATGAGTTTAACGGACATTTAAAGCTATTTAGAATAAAAGCTTAAGACAAACAACACCCATGAAGGAGGCAGACCTCTTCGTTTTTTACCAGACTTTCCAGTACATCATTTTTAATTTCTCAGATTTCCATAAGGATATAAGAATCCTAAGTTTCACAACTTCAAAAAAGGACATTTCTAAAACTTTCCCTGCTAAAGCTTATAAACATGAAGCAAATCAGAAGCCCAGATGGGAGTCTTAACAGTTTCCCTTTTCTTTTTGGAGTTTAAATTTCAACAAAATACTTATGTAAATGCCTCTTGATGTTGATGCTAACCAATACTAAGTGTTAATTGCTTTGCTGAATCGGGGCCTATTTGCTGAAATAGCTTTTATCAGTGTTGCTTAAGAAAACTTACATGTATCTCTTCAAAAATAATTAAATCCAATTTGTACTGGCATCAACACTTTCAGCTTCAAATCGAATTCCTTTATGTCACCAACTAATTTATTCTATTTACTGTGTACTGGCTTTCACCCGCTTTAAACACGCCTGTCATGACCTTCCCTCTACCACCTCTCTTCAGAGGATCCTCCTCATTTTGGAGGAGATGGTGCATCTTGGAAGCGTGAACACACCTTACATAGCAGCGCGCTGATACCTAGCTCTTGGATGCAGAGCCAGAACAGGGCGATGCTTTCTTTCCTTTCTGATACAAACTTCTTGCTCAGAGCCCCAAAGACTCAGAGAAAGAGTGTGGTTGTGGATAACTTCTCCCTGGTGCAGAACAACAAATCTGACTAGAGCAAGAGAACAGCACAGCGATCGCGGTGAGAACACAGCCTGGTGCTGCAGTTGTCAGTACGAGAGCACAAGAAGCGTGCAGAAACGAGGCACATCCTGCGGAGAACTTCACGGAGTTCTTGGAGGAGCACCAGAAACAAAAGGAAAGGATTGCAGGAGGAACACCTTCCCTCCAGGCTACAGAGCCTGAGCCTGAATCCTAACAGGATTGGCAGTAATTGACTGTACCACTTTAGTCAGCTTGAGATTTACACTTCCAATGAGACTATTTACTTTTTTTTCTTTCTTTCTCTTTTCTTTTTCTGTCTTCACACCAAAAACCAGGCAGAGGGAGAGGGCTCACCCTTCCACAGGCTGCAATTCCAGGTGCTTCGCTCACTGATCTCCACAGCCGTACGGGGACAACGTTGGAACGTGCTGAACTGCAAAGCTGCCTCAAGTCAAGCTCTGGCAGCTCAATCTGTGGGCTACTTTTTTCAGGAAAAAATTAATGGCACTTATATGTATGTATTAAACCCTACAGCAGCCGACACGATGTCATCTGAACATGTAAGTTAGAACGATCTGTTCAGGACCAATCACCTGTGTGCACATCTCTGCTCAGCCTCCACTATCTGTCAAGATGCTCCAAACACTTTCATCAGCCAGCGTGGACAAGTAATGAGACCATCTTCCTCCTCCTCTATGCCATCTTGCTTGCAGAACAGACCCTATTTCTATTTAAATTGCAAGACCTTTGATACCAAGGAAACAGAATAGAACGCAAGGAGGAAGCAATTAGTCCAAATGCCTCGGCAGGCCACAGGAAGGGAAGTGTCGGAAATCAGCTTCAGACATCCTAATTTCCATCCTTTACAGTAAAGTACACTAAATTCTGCAATGGGAATGGGTTAGGAGTAGCCTTCTTGAGTTTGCTAGAGGATCTTGAATAAACAAATAGTCTTAAAAAAAAAAAAAAAAAAAAGACATCATAAACTGACTTTATAGAAACCATTGTAACTTCCTCATTCTATTCTATTTCTCTTCACCTGGAAGACATATTTATCTCACAAGAGCCCCTTCCCTTGGACGTCTCCTTTCTGTCTGCTAAGAAACCATGTCTTATGTAACATTCGCCACATTAATTTCACCAAGAACAACTGCTCACATCCACGGGAATGACTTTCCTACCTGGCTCCACAAGCCTCGCTCATGGACATGTTCCTATCTCAGCACTTCCCAGCTGCAGAACTGCACCTGAAGGCTGCCCTACTCTGCTACTCCACAGCAGGAGAGAGAAGTAAAATCAGGTTCATGACACAGTGACAGTAACAAGACGGTCTTTCTACCCAACACTTTTTTTTTTCTCAAATGTAAATACATTGTGAATGTAGATTAAAAATATTTTCATTTATTTTTGAATAATTCAGTGAAGTATTTCTGTTAGACGCAGTGTCATCTGCAAATGGACCCTTTTTAAGAATGTTTTATAGTTTTGACTTAAAAAAAAAAAAAAGGGAGCATCAAAAATTGTTATTTTGGATAAATCTTTTGCTAAATTATATATAGCAAGTTTCCAAAATTTGAATACAACCTTAAACAAAGTTTTGATGCATATTTCCACAAGACTGAGATTAATCCTGAAATCCATAAGATGCCAGACAAATAGGAGTCCTGATCGTTGCTCTCTGCTGGTATAAATACAAAATCCTTTCAGTGTGAGAAATAGCATGATCTGGTGAAACCAGCTCTCAGGCAGCTCCTGTCAGGTGAGGCAGCATTTGGGCAAGAGTGTGATTAAAATCCCCTACAAGGCAGTAAGTTGCTACCTTTTATTTTGTTTTATTGAAATAGCCTTTGCAAGAAAGATGCAAATTCACCCAGGAGCAAGTAGCCCGCTTTGCCTAATAGGCTCGCAGTCATTGAGACTCAGATAAGCTGACTGCTTAAAAACAGCTCAAGAACCCCAGTAAAAGATAGAAAATTATTGCTTCCTGTCATGACCAAATATTAAACACAGCTCACACCTAATGGCTCCATCACTCCCCAGGGAAGAAGCTTTATGAACAATAAAATCCCAGCAGACTCGCACTGTTCGGACTTAGAAGCCTCATTATAGGCTCACTGATCCAATACAATTTACAAGCTCAATGGACTTGGCGTGAAGGAAAAGCCACCAAACACGGAGTTGTAAATGTGACGCCCACAGAGAAATAAGCAGGGGGCTCTCCAGTTGGGAAGCAAGTTAGCAGGGAAAAGGAGGAGGGGAAGGACAGAAAAAAAAAAGAAAAAAAAAAAAAACACAAATAGAGCTGGATAGAACTGGCAGTGATGAGAGCAGCACATCAGTGCTCCAACTCAGAGCAGGATGGGAAGAACTATCCTTGGAGCTGGTCCGCAACATGCTTACATGATCCAGCCTGAACTTTATTACAGGCCACCTATAAGATCTTGAGCAAGTCACATAAGCTTTTAATATCTTCTAAATTACGAGCCCAGTTCCAACTGATTTAAGAAGTTTCGGACACTTGAGCACTTTTAATCTAAACCTTCTTATTTTACGAAGACTCTGGGTGAAGTTTCATGTGGAAGAGAAATTTTGCTTGTAATTGTTGAAGTGGGAAACAGGCCTCTCCTCATTAATTGCAAGGCCTTCATAATGAAGCAGCACACTTAAGAGAGGCTGAAATCCTGGGATGTTTACAGGGTGGAAAGTATGCAAGATCCACCCGAAGCAGATGGTGTCAGAAACACTAAGGAGGGAATGGATAGAAACAAAAGGTTCAAAAGCAGGGCAAGAGGCAGTAACAAGAAATGCTAGGGCACATGAAGTGACAAGTCCATAAAACAAGGTCTAGACAGAGGCCAAGAGAAGGGGAAAGGCGATAAGGGAGACTATTTTAGGTCACAAATACACAGAGGAAAAGCCTTTCATTCAGATGAAATTATTCTGGAATATTGGCATGATCAATAATGAGTGCAAATGGATGGAGGGGAATGCAGACTGATTTTCCAGGCGGGCTGCAGAGAGTCCACACCATCTAATGCTAATAGATCTAATGTGCATCCTGCACAGAGCAAATTTCTTCTGTGTTGTTTGCATAGAGGCCGCTGTTATGTGCACTATTTCAGCAGCACTTTAATTCATGGGCAAGTTCATTCCACTTTCCTGCCTACTACTGCAACCCTCATTGATTCTGATGACTCCGTGCGGTTCTGTCACCTGTCCTTTGGAGATCCCTTATGCTGTCTGCGAAGGCATTTAACCTCTTCACTTGCTGGTTACAATAACACAGCACTTAGACTGGATAAAATTCTCCCATTGCAGTGATCAATATCCAATAAATTTAAACAGAGAAAAAGGATTTTTCCCCCACACACAGTGTTTTCACTTTGCATCGCCTGGTCAGGATTAACCCAGACAACACAGTCAATGTTTTTTTTAATCTCAGCTAAAGCACAACTTACCTAGCAAGACTGAAATTCATCTGTGTTTGCCATCCTGCACTAGAGCATCACTGAAGCACATCTGATTCACCGAGTTGCTAAAATCCTTTGGTTCTTGTCTTCATTAAACTAATTTTCTTAAGGCCTCCACAGAGCAGTAGCAATTGTATTTTATCCCTTTAAATTATTTTAAATACATCCTAGCTCAAACTTAGCTGTTTGAACCTTACAGTTCTGAGACCAGAGCACGTGCTGGCCGAGTTGCACATAGATGTACTGAAACTGCAGGGAACTGGCTCTGGTTAAGCCTCTCGCACACCTCCCTCCCTGTCCTCCAAACCCACTTCTAGCCCTGTGTTTTGCTCTCATGCAGCCACAAGGCCTCTGCTCTCCCCTGAGCTCGTGCCAGGTGCCTCAAGGACAAAACGGCTCCAGTCACATCACAACAGGGCTGGGAGCTCACGGCCATGAAGCTGCGGGAGAGGTTCCAGACCTGCAAGTTTCCTAAGAAACCTGGGCCTGAAATCAGTAGTGATTTAAACTCATTTCATTTATTTTTTAAGCTTCAGAAACAGTAACCTTCAGCCCAGAAGATACTAACTAATAGTCTGGTGGAGAGCAACTTTTTAAATGACTCCAAACAAAACCAGCCCACAGTCTGCCCTGCTTACAAGCCTACATGACCACGGGTTTCGAAGATTTCAAGACACTGCACTGCAAATTAGTAAGGAAATGTTGGGTTGCCATAAAGGAAAGACAGTGAGAGAGAGAAAGAATGAATGCACTACGGGAAGCACTTGTCAAACGGCTACGATAGTGCACTTTAAGTTACTGACTCTCCCCAAACATCCAGTCTACTAAAAAATTCATAAAGAGACAGATGGCACAACAGCAGCTCTTTGCAGGAGAGTAGGATTTAGCAGCGAACAAAGGACTGTGACTCCCTAGGACAAGTGAAGAGATCAGTGTGGGCCTGGGAGCCTTTGAAGGAGGATTGGAGCACGGGGGAGCCGCGCTGGGCTGCGGCTCTCTGTGGCTCCTCGCTGCACCCCGCAGCAGCAGCGCACCCCAGGCGTTTATTCCACCTTGGCAGCCTCACAAGGAGGAAGGGGAACAATTCCAAGAGTGCCACGTACTGGAAATTTGCCTTGGAGTAGGAAACATGAAAAACAAAAATAATACTATTCAAGGAACTGAAAGCACTTCATATAGGTAATTGCTAACACTTTAAGGAGGAAACTGAGGCAGGTTACATGACTTATCCCATCACTTTAAGCCTCAGGGAAAATCTGATGCAGCTCTTCCCCTTCATGATGTTCTACCCTCCAAGCATTAGGAAATATCCTTGTGTCTGCTTTACGGGTTCATTTTGCAAGGGGCACAAAGGAGAGA
This sequence comes from Crypturellus tataupa, assembly GCA_034781795.1. Lineage (NCBI taxonomy): Eukaryota > Metazoa > Chordata > Aves > Tinamiformes > Tinamidae > Crypturellus > Crypturellus tataupa. The sequence continues at coordinate 1,114,878 of JAWLRI010000081.1, forward strand.
AAGTCCCTTGGGGGTGGCTGAGATTAAGAGAAAAAACTAGGAGAGCCAAAGGTCTGCACGTCCTCCAGGACAGATCTCGCAGAGGCAGGAGTGAGAGGGAAGCCGAGCGATACGGCCTCGCGCCTCTCTACCAAGTGGGAAGAAGGGGCAGCGGAGGGCACGCACAGGGCACGCACAAAGGCCAGTGCCAACCCCAGGCCTCCAGGCTCCAGCCGACCCCTTGGGACACGGCGGGCGACACGGCCGCCCCCAGGCCCCACTTGTTCCAGCCACCCTGCTGGGAGGCGAGGGCACGCAGCAACCTCTTGTGCCGCACAGAAAAGCGTGAATAGCCAGCAGTGAAGGGGAAAATAACTGCAAGGTCCTGAGGATCTAAATGCAGCTCCCAGAGCAAAGGTCTGGGAACAGCAGCAACGTTTTGTTCAGCATAAGAACTTTAGGAATTCAATCGAGAGGAAAAACACACACACAGTCCCCAACAACATAGACCTTTTTTTTTTTTTTCCCCTGATGCTGAACTGTTTCTTTCTTATTATATCTTATATAATAAGATGTAAAATTCAGTAACAGTAAGTTATGGCTCTAACATTAAACAGGTAAACCAGTACAATATCCTGAGCATCACCTTGCAAGAAAATCTTACATTTCTGCTGTATTTTGAATGCTCTATCCTATGTGGCTGATGCCACTTGGCTCATGCCTCAAATTCTGCTCATGTTTGGTAGCTGCCTAAGCACCAGCCCCAGGAAGGAAGCTTCTTCCCCTGAGGCACTGACAGATCTTTGCACGCAGGCTCACGAAGCACCCGCTTCACTTTCTTGGACTCCCTTGGAAAGTCCAGCTGACACAAGAGACTTCAGAGCTTTACACTGACTGCAGACGAACGCCTGGTTCAAGGCTTACCCTGGCAGGACGTTTCTGAACCTCAAAGACTGGTCGATGGATGGCAACTGGTCTGGTTTAAGTACACTCAGTGCTTGCATGTACGTCCTTTGTATATGTTACCACCACTGCCATTTCTTTAGAGTACAGCTCTGCACTATTTCATTTCCTTTGGGGTCAATACCCAGTTTTAGTGACCCCACTTTCAAAACAAAGGTAAAAAAAAAAAAAATCTTTAAATAGGCAATCTCCCTTGTTGCTCTCATTCACCTTACTATTACCACCTCTGTTGGACTCTAGCTTTCACTTGCCATTTCGAGAGAGAGCAGCACACATATAGGCAAAGAAAGTAATCCCCAAATCCCAAAACTATGGGTTTTAAGCCCTGATAATACATTCCACTTCTGCCATCATGTTTTTTTTTCCTCCCTATATTTCTACAAAAATGGTTATTTTGCTAAAGAATATTAATGAAGCTACCAGGCTGCTCAGAGCTTTTTCTGGTGTAGTGATCTAGTTGGATCATATCCCTGGCAAACAGACAACATTCAGACACACATACATAGAATACCTGGTCACAATAAAAAATGATAGCACACAGAATACCATATATACACACACACACACATATGTATATAATCAACAGCTCTGTCAAGGTAAATCCAAATGGACTCAAGGTAATCAACCCACGAAGTCTAAGGCTAGCATTCTTCTAAAGAGTCACGACTCACAAGCACTTAAGAAGAGCAGAGGCTGCAGTGACCAAGCCTGGAGCTGCCTCAGAGCACACACTGCTGTCAGGGTTTCCTTTTGTGCAAAAATGAGGATTCGTTTCCTACCTGTCAATGATCACAGGGTCAGAGGGAGTCTCATTTCTGTTGCCGCAACTTTTCTTCTCACAGCACCGACTATAGGGAGGCACAAAACAAGATTAAAGAATTACTGTGAGTTGATAGTAAAGCAACCACTTAAAAGTCTTGTTTGGCAAGCTTCAGGATTCAATACATGCCTAAAAAAGCAGCTGAGAAAATTCTGGCTAGCATTTTCAGAAGAGAGAGGAACTGAGGGAATTGGGTGCCCAAATCCTGGTCTATTCAGCAGGAGTTTGGCACCTGGCTCCCTTAGTCTTTTTTGAAATTCTGAGCCAAAATGAACAGCAGTATGGTCACACTTTAGACTAAGGCTCTATTTATAAAGGATTTATAAATGATTAACAGATGTTATAACCACATTACAAACATAAGAATCATGTATATGGTTAAAAATCCATTAAAAGAAGGTGTTAAAATTAACTATAAGCAACCCACTGCTTTATTATAATACCTGATTTGTTGTTGATTAAATATAAAGCAATCCTAAATTTTCACATGTCCACAGAAAACTTCAACTGTACAGCAACACCAGTGAGAAAGAGAAACTGAACATACGATCAGACTTTATTAAGGACCTGAAGAGAAAATTTCCAGATTTGAATTTCATCTGTAAATCTCTGAAAGGGTTTCTGTGATGATAAACCCTGAATATTACGCTTACATTTATACCCAATTTTGATTGTGTGGCCACCTACATGATGGTACAGAAACTGCAACCAGCTCCAATAAGTTTACGATATTATTTGGGTGCATTTAAATCATTATTATTAAATTATTACCTGAAATACAGGAGCAATAATTTTTCCTCCTGTATTTCAGAAAAAATAAACATATTTATCTGATCTGCAAAAAAACCCACGCAGTGATGCTGCTGTCCTGAGGAGCCTGCAATAAGGTACACATTGCAGAATGATTTTCATGTATGTATGTGCATGCACACATATACAAACACTGTATGTGTGTATGTATGTGTATACATGAGACAGTACCGAATAATACAACCCACTCCCAGGAGTTATTCAGCACTCTTCAGCCTGCCCGAATTAAATTCAGTGAAACATTCAAGGAAACAAGAACTAAACCACTACATCTCTTTGCCCCATTTCAAGAAAAATCAAGAGAAAGAGCATTACTTGACTTCCACTGATAACGCTTGTTAACAAGAGTGATGCTCCCTTCACTTACTCCAGCTGAGTACCAAAGTTACTAAAAAAGCAGTCCTTAATCTGAATTTCTCTCTCCATTCTAAAAATGTTCCTTATAGCAGCAAAGTCTGTTAGAAGTTAAGCTGTCCCAGTGCTCAGATAGTTTATTCTGACAAAACCTAACGTGGGAAGGAAGGAGGAACACAAAACTTAAGAGCAGAATGATGGAACTTTTGAGCGTACTCTGTACCAGAATTATGTCCTCAGTTATACTAGTCCCACTCCAAAATAAATTTATCACATCTGAGGTTGTTTAAGCTTACAGGATTTAAATTCTATAGAATTAAGAGATGGTTAACTTTTCTGTAGGCAATACAGGGGCTGAATACACCTGTGAAATTAAATCAAACTGAATCCCTCAGCTTTCCACTAATTGCAACCAGAGTAGTTTAAAAAAAAAAAAAAAAAAAAAAAAAAATAGTACAATACCTGAATTAACTGAAAGCTTTAAAAAATATAGTAAAATAATAAAGAAGTTTTTTTTTTTTTTAAATGCATAGTATTCAACTACACCGAAAATAAGTGTTTAGAAAAGGGAAAAAAAGGAAAAAAAAAAAAAAACTCCTTTAGGTATTACGATTTTCAAATGTATGCATTTTATCCATAAGTTACAGTGCACCAAAACTTTCCCTTTGCAAGCTGAAATTGCCTACAAGATGATAAAACTAGCAGATCTATTTGAATAGCAGCGCTGTTTGAACATTTCTATGTTCCCTTTGCCTCAAACCTGCACTTACTCATCCATGTTAGTCCTTTTTAAAATAAAAGGATGCACTAAATATTTAAAAATCCCTGGGGCAGACCCTCTAGCAGCTGTAAATTGTCACAGCTCCATTGATTCCAGTAAAGCTATGATAATTCACACTAGCTAAGAATTTCCCCACTCCGACTCCTAACTTTAAGTATCTTATGTGCTTCACTGCCTTATGACTGTTTATAAAGATTTGCAAAATTTGTAATAAAATACAGACATATGGTATTATTTTCAATAGGGAGAAAAAAAAAAAGAAAAAAAAAAGCTAGAACTGTATGAATTTGGCAGGTCCAATATCTCATTGCACTGGAAATACTACCAGGAGCAAATGCCTTGTTGGTTTCTAACATAACATGAGACTATCATAAAACAAAAGGAGTGTAAATTTTAAAATATTTTTGTAGTAATGTTATATTTTTTTTTTACAGCTAGCTGAAACGGACCTTTTCTCCTCTCTTTACAATGATACTAAAAGAGACAACCTGTAGTTATAGAGCTTATGCAGATGCTCCTAACAAGAATACACCCGACTGCATCGCGGCCCACGCGGCTGGGGAAGGCCAGGCCGGAATGACTCGCACTCCATCTCCCAGCTCCCATGCTTCCCAGAGAAGCTGCCGCTTCCTTGAGGATGAAGCGCTCAGAGGGAATACCCTGCAACTGGAGTGCCATGTGTCTGGGATCTGAACCTAGCACAATCTTGTTTGGTTTTAGTTTGCACAATTACCAACGCTATGAACTTCACATCTAGCAATACTTCAGACTTTTCCTTTTAAAACTGTAATTTACAGCTAAAGTCTTCCAATCTTCTTACGAATATCCACTTTCTTATCAGTCCTCATTTGGAAAACAGATTTCTGCTAGATGGCTAGATCATTTCCTTAGACCATAACACTTACTCAGACTCAAAATATATGAAACATTTTCTCTTTATTAGGGAAAACAGTCATTCTTTTCCAGCGAATGAGTAGTCTACAGATCATCTAAAGTGTTTTTAAAGACTAAAGATATTTCAGGCCAAAGCTCTAACAAAAGTACCTCTCAAAACCTTAAACCACTGTCTCCAAGTATTTCACCACAGTACTCAGGTAGTCCTATTCCCATTGCACTTGTTTTACAAGTGCTGCCTGTAACATAATTGACCCATCCCAATTCAAGTCAATGGGAAAAATCCCAAACTCTGGTGGTCCAGAATCAAGCATACAATGCTCAATTAAAGAAAATTAATGTCATGACTTCAGCCATATTTAACCTCTTGATACAAAACTGATGTAGGAACATATCTTCATAGGTACTTATTTGCTTAAAAGAAGGATATCAAGGCCAAATAGAAAAGGTGTCTTTTCTACACCTTTTCTTATTGTGCTTTGAGTTGTTTTACTTTATTGTCTAACTAGATCTACACAGAAAAATAATATATATGATGAACATTCCTGGAAAAACAAACCAGAAAAGCCAGTCCCCAAAGCCATCACACTCAATGCCACATCTACAAACCGAACACCCCAGAAGGCTCATGGCAGAGGCGACCCGCACCCTTTCCCCCCCTCACACTTGCCTAAAATGGTTTTAAAATTCATCCCTCAACTTCCCTTCTCTAACCACCCCCCCTTCCCCAAAAAATCTGTCTCTAATTTCAAACTCAAATAAGCTCACAGCATGGTGGCCTTTGTTTTGTTTTCTTCTCCCCAACTCCTCCCTGCAATTGCATAACAAAAGTGTCTAAATTCACACCATCTGGCCGATAAAGACACGGGCCCCAGCGGCCGCCTGGCCCAGCTGATTAGAGCTGCTGTCTAGTCTGAGCCTTGTGGCGAAAGTCACAGCTGTGGGGCTCGCCTGCGCTCAATACAGCTCTGTTATTAGCCAGCTGTAGGCCCTGAGACTACTTCTGTTCAAATTATAATACCTTTTAACCCTCTGAGCATTGAGGGCATAGGGGGTTGCTGGCAGCAGCATAACAACTAGTTTCCTCTTAGTTGATAATTGGAAGAAAAAAAAAAGTTAGTCCAGGAGAGGAGACTGTTTACCTTGATTTTCCAACCACTGGGGGGAAAAGACTGCGTATTTGCGATAGACCCACCTAATAGGAACAGTTCCCATTAGGCTGTAGTAACCCAAATGAAAAAAAAAAAAAAATTGATCTGCAAATAAATAAAGCCGCTCACTGAAAGCATTAATTATTGAGAGTCGAGAGTTTAACTTTCAATTGGTATGACAGATTGTTGTAGCCGTATCAATATTTAGACAACTTTCCTGCTAAGCACGCATCTGTCGCTGGCAGAGCGGGAGAGACAGGGTTTTGGATGCACTTGCCTCCGTACAGCACGAGTATCTGCATGTGCGATAAAACGCGACCAATTCCGGGGACAGGGACAGCCCATCCCAACTAACAAGACTGCAAGAGGGAAGCAGACAGACCCTTCTCTTTTTAAAAACAATAGGCATCAATTTGGACAGCAGATTGGGTAGAGGGCATTAATTTTTTATATACTGTTGCTAATGCAAACTAAACTAGCAGCGTTAAAAATTGATGCTGCCACTTAAGCAGCACACAATTAAGAGGATTTGATTATTGTACTTAAATAAAATAAAATAAAATGTCAAGTTTAACTAGAGTTGGAGCCATTCCCTTGGCATTATTCAAAGTGATGTGTGTAATGCTGCTTCAGATTACACAGCATCTTGTTCAGAGATACTTTAGGAAAACAAGACATTTAGAATCAAATGTCTTGATTAGGTTACAGGGAGCTTTTGATTTGGTTCACTAATCTGTGTATTACATGGAGAGACATCCCCGAGTTGTAATTCTTCCTTGGCTAATCTATCAAGCAGGAGAGTTCAGTATAATCTGAATAATGGTTTACATTTGTAAAACACTACCTTAAATCAAGCATGGAATATGTTTACAGGCATCAATGGAAGCCAGATATACAAAAGGTGAACAGTGTTTCACACTTTAACAGACAGATTGTTGTGGAGGGATGCAAAGGAAGCGGAGAAAAAGAATCCAACCGAATTTTAAAGTAATACACTCGAGTACTGGTGTTTGAGCTTTGCCGAGATCTCAACTTCTAAAAGACCATCTCTCCCTACCCAGGGACGGGCAAGAAAAACAAAGCACGCTGTGGTTTTGTTTTTACCAACAGAAACTCAGACGGACAGAAATCCTCTTTTTTCTTCTCTAACGTTCACCTAGTTAGAGAGCTAGAGACTTTCAACACTAAGAGCAACCTATTCATTTAAATAAATATATAATTTCTAAACAGGCCAAGGCGTATCATATATCTATTTCATCTCTGTACGTAGAGGCCGCGGCAAAGTGCAAGCTACGTGTGTACAGACGTACGGACGGCTGGTCAAAAGGGGCAACGCTCAGATTCCTAATGAGAGCAAAGCACAAAAGCTGAAGTACTTAAGGCGTGTATAAATACATAAAAACTTTTATAAATACATTTACCTAATTATTATTATAGTCAATATTATGTCAACTATTCCCAAACCTTAAGTACTAACACCTTCCCCTGACAAGAAGCCTCTCCAATTAAGCTAGTTTAATTACTATATTAACTTAGATTACTTAAAAAAAATATATGTACATATGCATATATATAGAGGGAGTATTGGGAACAGTAATGTTAAAAGCAGCAACATTCAGTCCAACAGCTTATCCCCTCCCAATAAATCACAAAATGTGTTTAATAAAGGGTAAGATTGGTTTTGCCTTTCATTTTATGAAAGAACATTCTATGCACAATTTAATACATTTTAATATAGGAACATTGACATTGCATTGTTATATGTATTGAAAAAAATTTAATTACCCAAGAACAGGAAAAGTAATAAGTTACCATGGAAGCACAATGTACATACAGAAGGTACATGTTAACTACAGACTTGCACAAATGTTATTAAAAACATCCTCAACTGCATTTTACTAATTTTCACTTTACATGCTAAAAATAGTGCCTTCCTAATTAAATAATGGAAGTCCCATAGCTGTTGCTTACAAGGTATTAAAAGGAAGGACTTAGAATTTGGTTTGACTAGGGTTTCAGAAGTAAGAGAACAAAGCAAAATTAAAAAATATTTATTATGATAATTTAATTAAGAATGTTAAAATATTTCACTAGATAAAGCTACAGGAAAAAATGTCTCGTAAAGATTTTCAAGTAAAATCTTTAAGTCATGTGGAATATTTGGGGAAGATAAATGGGAGTATTTTAAGAAGCAAGCATGAGAAGTCTGTATTGAAACAACACACGAGAACACTTTGCTAACAGAACAAAAACAGCACAACCCGATTGCGGGCCTGGGGTTTGCAAATCTGTGGCACAAAGGAAAGAAAAAAACCTACCAAAAACAATAACTAAAATATATTTTTTAAAAATACACTATTTTGAAACTAAATATTTTTAAGGGTCACTCTGACCAAAAATAAAACTCCTCCTACATACATGTTCTATGGAAAGAGCATTTTGACATCTATAAAAACAAACTGAACAAATCATATACGATCAATAAAGTCATCTTACCTGCACATGACTTCATGAGTGAGCAAAACTCTGCACATTTCAGGATTCTTGTTCTGTCCTTCATAAGTTATGGGCTACAAAAATTAAGAAAATGAATAAACCAATAGCATCAGGTTACTTAACAGATATAATACTCTGTTTGAGGTGAAAGCTTTTTACCATTGCTCATCGCTTGCAAGTAAATGCTTTCCCCTGAAGTGTTTTTAAGCAGGGAAGCGAGCTTATAGATAAATACTCACTAGAAAATGGTTAAAAAACTACAATCAGCAGAAGCAGAGAGGAGATCTGAGAGCATTATTTTTCAGTATTATTTTCCAAATTCAAAACGAAGGTTCAGTCATACTAGCAACACCAGAGGAGAAAACACAAACACACATAGGAGTGAGGAGTAGGGAAGAGCAAGAATAAGATGGCACAGGATAGCACGGCACAGGGTAGCTATGCTTACCTGCTTAGTGACCGAGTCGATGAGTCTAACATACAGATCCTGTTCAGTCCTGACACCTAGGGCAAAAAAGAAGAGTGATAAACGACACTGTTACAGATATCCTTCTCTAGTCATAAGGATTAATACATCTAGTTTCACCCAGACTTACTAAATATCCTCTGAAAACATGATTTTGTTTCCACAAGGAAGTTCCCCAAGGCCATCAACACAAGGTAAACCTCAGAGCCCTTCCCAATACCAAAGGGGCATCATCATGCAACGGAATTTCTGTGTGTTTTGGGTTTTATTAATTATAGCAGGAACATCTACTAACCCTACCTTGGTCTGTGATCTACAGAGGGTGACAAGGGAGGGGGACTCACCATTACTATAAAGGAGCTGGAGTTTGTAGTGTGTGCCGTTGTTTGTCTTTTCATTGCCTTGCTCCTGAAAAATTAAAAAAAAAAAAAAATCTACATATATATATCAATATATCTTCCAGAACTTATTTGGCACATTTAAAATGCAAAAGCTGATAATCATTATGGAAGCGACAATGAAGTTCATTAAAATTCTGCAAGGTAGAATTGCTGATTGGGATATATTAACCTTCTGAATGACCCAGGACAAACTACAAAATACTGCTGACATTTTTTCCTGTAGGAGTTCAGGAACTTTTTTCGCTACCTTATTTGCTGTAACGCCCTCAAATTTTTCAAGACAAAACACTTTATGATGAGCTTGAACATTTCAAGTCAGTTATTATTAAGCAGATGGATAGTGGGAATGCTCAGTGTTCTTGGTTTTTAGCAACAGTGCTGTTTGGAGCCAATAAGTATATTTATTCCCTGAAGGTTATGATACTGGAATGCTTCTTGGACTATTTTTCCCTATAATGTCCTAAAAGATAATTATTTATGAACACCCTTCACAATTAATAACTCCTGTGTTTAACTAAGAAAATAAAAAGGAGACAATGATAGCATGAGCAATAGAAAGTAATTAACATATGAATTTAAAATTTAAAAGCAAATGCTTTTCGAGTCCAGTCCAAAATTAAATATAATTAAGCTCAACAGACTCTATAACACATTAGAATTTAGTTTACACATCTGCTAGGGTACCTATGCAGGCCTGTTAAGTACAAACAAACAAAAAACTAAACAATGCATTTTTTCCCATGCAATTTTTTATTTTAAATGGATGCACCCAATTCCCACTGTATTCTCCGATACAGCTGAGGTTTGCAAGCCCTGTTAACTGTAACAGCACACAGAGGGCAGCAGCTCTACCTGAGCACCTGAACCCTTGACCAAGAGCTGGTTGTGTTTTGCTAGGGACACAGACAACAGGTATGAAAGGTTAGCAGCTCTCGGGGGAAGGAGAGGAGCTCCAGTCTGGGGTAGGGGGAGGTCGGGAGGGGGAAAAGGAGGGGGGGGAAAGAAAAAAAAAAAAAAAGAGGAAAAAAAAAAATGTAAGTGCATCGCCTCCAAATCAAGTGAAATCAAAGAGTCCAAGCAGGCTGTCCTGCCAACTCAACAAAGAAAGGATAAATACCAACCTTTCTGTACTACACCAAGGTAAGTATACAGCTTTGCATTCACACAAATACATTCCTTAAGCTGATCACACAGGAAGGCATCTCACCATCATTTCAACTCATGTTCTCTTATGGATAATATGGAAATGGCAAAACATTAACAACATGGGCAAGGTGGGACTGGAGCACCACTCAGGTCTGTACTGATTCTTCATGCCCACAGGGGCAGGTTTAGTGGGTTCCCTCTCACTGTTTCAGACTAAGTAGCTCTAATGATGAAACACCAAGCACAGAAGTTAGGTATCATGAAGTAAAAAAAAGACTTTTCAAAAATCCAGGCCTTGTTATTTAACCTCTACTCATTTGGTGCAAAGATTGTCACATTCTTATCTTTCTGTTTTAGAAAGACTGCTCTTCCAAAAGTGAAAAAGCATGAACACAACATTGGATGTACACTAAAATAGCTCATACGTTAGCACAAGGTTCTACGCTGCAAAGAAAGATAACATATAAATATTTGTATATAAAACCAAGTATGCATAACATACACTAAATTTATAAATACAGTTTTGCCCTTAAATTCCTATCTCTTGTGTCAGAATCCAAGTTCTTTTTCCAAAGCTTAGCAAAAGGCCTTTAAAATGTAAACTGACACTGCTTACTGTTACAGAGTGCTTACTGCACTCTGGCTTACATTTTAAAGCACTGAGAATAAAGTTTAATGATGCAGAGACCCCACTTTTTTTTTTTTCCCCCGAACAGATTGTTTAATTCAACACCCAGTTATCTGAGGGTAACAATATGTAATTATTCAAGAGTTTGAAGCTTCCCTTCTTTCATGAATAACATTTGATAAAAATGGCTTTTTTTTTTTTTTTTTTTTTTTTTTTTTGAATATCACACAACAGTGACACTTCAGTAAAACTGTTTCCTCCCTGCCTATCAATGCTATGTTTACAAAAAGGTTCAGGGTTCAAACAAAACATCTGAACTACAACAAGGAGAAGAAAAAAAAAAAGAGCGAGATATGCACAATCCACATATCTCACATAATAATTTAGTTGTTTTGTTTGTGGTGATAGGTAAAAGAACAGAGAGTTTATCCTGGGTAAACCAAGAAATTTTTTTTTTTTTTAATGCAAAATGAAACATGGCATCAGACTATGCAACTATAGATAGCTCTCAGTGTACTACCGCAGATTGCTGAGGCATGAAGTAGTAGTTCATGAAACAAGCTGTTTTTTAAAAAATTAAATCACGCTTGTGATGGAAGAAATGTATTTTATTTACACACCACAGTACATTTTATTTACTTTCACACCTAGGAACCATTAAAAAGTTCAAAAGAGAGTGAATTGTAATTTAGAATTAACTCTTATGACACATCTTCATACAGAAGGTAAAAAAGAATATTTTGGAAGGGCAGAGAATATATTTTTTGAACTTATAATATGGATGAAGAAATTTATTAATTTAAGATTAAGACTGAATTTTTCCTTCAATTTGTATCTTGTTCAGTTGGGCAACATACTTTTATTTGATAAATCTCACCACATTATTACTCAAAAAAACTACTGTACTAAGAGAAATAAACAACCACACAATCATCTTTCCATCTACAGACAGCAGTGAGGTTAAAAAAAAATAGTAAGTACACATCATCTGTGGCAACAGTTATGGCTATATGGTTCTTTGTATTATTATTACCATTTTGACTATATTAACAGATTTTACCTGCAAGGGAGGTTAGGATCAGCATTCCTTGATAGAAGTAGTTCTACAGTCTTCAAAATCTTTTCCTCTGAAGCATGTGCAGTACATGCTGCCATCAGCACAGTGTACTTATCTGTTTTGAAAATTAAGAGAATTACATACATAAAAAACATGCCAAACGATAATTTATTTTAAAAGACTTTACTTTTGTTACAGTTCAACTATTTGGGTTCTGATACACTAAGGCTCCTGGAAAATGGTAGAATTACCAAGTCAGAAAAAGGCATCTGAGAAGAAAAAGGAAAGAGAAGTGGCAGAGTATCTATCCCTAGCAAAGACGAAGATGCTTCTTAGCTTCCAAAATAAAAGTAAAAGCTTAACTTTAGATGCTTGTTTCTCAAATCTCATACAAATAGATTCATTCTCCATCCTGTACCTCCTTAAAAAAATGAGTGAGTCAAGGAAAGAAACAGCTTAAAAGTTAACTTCAATGCACAAACTAAAAAGAAATAAAGAAAAAAAAAAGTGCATGGAGTATATTTAACATTCACTAGCACTGTTGGTTTTAGAGAAGATGAACTGTCTGTTGTACAGGCCTCCAGCTAACAAAGTTTTACTAAAAGGCCTAAAGTGAAAGAATTACTTTTCTAAACTACACTAGATTACCATTGTGCACTAATGGCAGGAGGAAAATTTAAATGTTTTTATAGATGTTCCTTTCCACAGCTACAGCACTTAAGAGACTTTTGAAGAGAAATCAGTGTTATTTGCTCCAGCTCTGAAGGCAGCTGGGTGTTACCTTCTACCTTTGGCCATGGATCAAAACTGCACACTGCAGCTGTTTCTGTCCACAAAACGGGGGGGGGGGGAAATCTCCTTTCCAACTGTTCTCCTATAGATATAGGGAAAACATTGCAATTCAAAGACCCTTGTGAGCTATTTGCCTCTAGAGTCAATTAGAAACCTGCCATTTGAATAACTGCCCATTTTACTTGTTGCACAAACTTGCATACAAGTTCAAACCTGTCTTCAACGTTTGCTTCATCAAACAGTTTTAATTGTACACATCTTAGAGCACACCATGAAGCATTACAAAATATTTTCTAATTTTCTGGTAGAAATTTTTAAGACTGTGTATGTACTAGCACTTTTATTTCCTTGACTGAGGTCAGGCTTTTAACATTTTTAAATTTGAAATGAGGTATTTTATCCCAACAACCGATTTCATCACTTGTATCCAAAATCTGACTTGTGTGTTTAAGTTCACTTTGAGTTTACATACCATTTTGTAATTTTCAACTACTTCATGCAGAAGTTCTAACATACACAAATCAATATATTAAATGACTTCACAGAATCACTTAAACTCTTGCCCAGTAAGCAATTAACATTTCAGTAAACTATATGATTCACTGACTGGCAGATTCTTACTCAAAATGTTTAACATGGTTATCAATAATAACGTGAATTGAAAGCTGGCAGAAGGAATTCAAACAGAAAGTTAGTGATAAGCTCTACTAGTCTGGGAATGGTATCTAGGAGGAAATTGTAGTTGTGATAAACAGTTCTGCGAAGCATTCCTAGAGCTCATGCATGTGGGAAAAAGAACAGTAAGAAACATGTCAGAATAATCGTGTTTCTTTTTTTTTCGTGTGCAGAGAAAAATTTATGGAGACTGAAAAGAGATTAGTTCAATCTGAATGGAAAAAAATCTAGACTAGCTAGTGAAATTACTTCTCAAAGATGCTGTATTCTGATCCCATCACATGTTCGATGTTGCACATAGTTCCTTATTCTTCATGACTATCTAAGTTTATTTTAATACTAGCGTAGAACTAAGTAATCAGCTTGCAGAAAACTGTAATGTGACTACAGATGATTACTAGTACAGCCATTATTAGGATTACAGACATATCAAGATAATTAATATAGGAATAACTTATTTCCTGCTGATATAAAAGAACATACTGGTGATTTTATTACTACAGCTATTAGTGAATACATGTCCAATACTTAATCAACAAACAAGTTGCCAGGCTGTTCCTGGCTAATGTGTATTTTGCTGCCCATAGGGTATGACTACTGTTTTTCTAAACACATAAAAAAACAAACCGAGAAAACTGCTTCTAGCAAACTGTCACCTCAGACAATCACTTTGAAAAAAATACCCTGGATGCTGGTTTACTGCTCAGCAGAGCCTCCTATCCAGAGAAGTCTGTTTAACAAGGCACGAACTAAGCACATATGAATCACAGGGAGCCACCTGAGCCACTGTGAAGTGGGTTACAAGGATAGCAATGAGAAGACATGATTGCTTTAGGGGTAGGTAATCTACTCATCTTGTAACTCGTATCAGTTCCTAGGAACTTCAAGAAATATCTTGGTCTACTACTTTTACTAGTAATAAAAGGATCGGCTAGTTACCAGAGCATAAGATCGGTGTTTTTATGAACTTAGTATTGTGTGTCAGCAGATTTGTTTCTTTTGTATTAGAAAGTCTTTTCTTGGGTTTGGAAAAATCTTCCAAATGAAGTAAAGAGAAGAAAAATAACCACTGTTTAAGTAGGAAAATGTTGTTAATAAGCCATGTTATTGGCTTATTGGTAGATTTGACAGAGGAAGCCTTCAGATGTATTAGTTTAGAAGGCCCACTACACTTTTACCTTACTTTGTGCAAAAGTGACTTCTTTTCAGTAGCACATGGAAAAATTAGAAAGCCCACATTAGTTTCTCATGAACGGGACAACCATTCCTGTAGGCAAATTATTTATTTTTTTGCACAGAGAAAAATTTATGGAGACTGAAAAAAGGGAGAACTTTGGTTGTTAAGTTACAGTCTTTCTGATCTGCCCTTTGAGCTGCTGTAGTCAAAACAACCCCCTCCTCCTCCCCCAAAACAACACATCTGTATTACTGTTCTGAAATGAGCAATCACAAGCTGATATATTTGAAAGGCTAATGATGAGGGGATGGAGAGCAGTAAATTGCTACAAAAGTGGCTGAAAGATGTGGTCATTGGGCCATTAAAAATTAGAGTAGTTTAAACTAGATTTCAAAGTCTTCTGGAATGAGCCATGTCTTTATGATATATTGAAGTATTTAACAAGATGTAGGTCCTGCTTTGAGATTTTAGCTGGTTCCTGCATGCATATACTTCCTGCCAGGAAGAAACAAAGAGGGTGCTAACTCTGCAACTTTACCTTTAATTCTTGATGTTGAGGTCACTTTATATTGAGGTCACTTTATATTGACCAAAATAAAATATAAATCTACTAGTTCCAAGAAGACAAGAATAATTTTTTTCTTTTTTGGTACACTTTATTAAGCTTGTTAACATGGTGCATACACACTATCCCAGAGTCCCTCCTGCTGAGTTTCCAATGCCAAGGCAATACTTGCTATTACTACACTGTCAATGTATCTTGACTACACTTTGCAATTTTGTATGTGAACTCTAGCTAGATTTCAGTTCCACTATGCTTTTTTCCTTTATATGTAAAAAGAGAAAAAGGATAGGACAAGGTCCGCTACTGACAGTTATTGACCCATTGCTGCCTTACCTATTTCAAAGCTTGCATTAGCTCCTCTGTCTAGCAGGAGACGCACTACGGCATCATCAGCCACGCTGGCCGCATACATTAGGGGAGTCCACCCAAACTGAAAGCTAGATTCTATGTTTATACCTGTCAAAATTCAAGATACTAAATTCATAAAATCATACCAAAAGAAATACAGATTTTATAAGCTGTACTTTAACATTCATAGTTTCCACAGTCACCAATTTGTGCTTATGCTTGTGTTTACTCCAAGGGAGAGAAAAGTCTTAGTTACACCCTTGCTGTTTTCTTAAACATCTTTTAACTTTTTTTAAAATGTCTGCAGTACTAGAAAACAAATTTCAGAACTGATCACAAAGAGTCACAGTTCTTTATCCAAGCAGTTAAGCATCAGAAAATTTATACTTAAGAAGAAAATAGCAAGTATACCAACATGAAAACATTCAGTGTTTTAATTAATGCTTGCATGAGTTACAAAGAATTAAAAATGGAAGGTGGTAACGTAAAACAGTTGAGCAACCTGATGTCCAGATATCACTAAAAATTCTACTTATTAGAACAGGTGTTGTCAAAGCAAAGAATAAGATGCATTTCAACTCATTACTAGATCTGAGTTTCAGCCTGGATAGTAGTTTTGATTAAACAAAACAAGAAAAAGTATTCCACACTGAGGTGGGGGGGGGGGGGGAAGGAGAAGGGGGAACAGGAAAAAAAAAAAAAAAAAAACAATATTATTTTAAAACGCAATTAACAAGATTGTTCTAAAACTCAGGAAAACCTTTCCAAGAATCTGCATTTTTCCAACCATAAGACAGACTTTCTCAAAGATTAAGCTCTTTGTTGCTATATTCTGCTTGCTTGCTGAAGCAGAACTTCCTGACAATTATCACTAGGCAGGTTTATTCAGCTATGCACTTCTGATTGCCCTGGATGCTTCAATAAGTGATCCAATCTTCCTAACACTGAATAATAGAAACACACTACAGAAGACTGAGTAACAAAAAAACAGGGTGAATCACTTTTAGTGTTGAAATGAGCTGGTTTTCAGTCATGATTTGTAACAGTGACAAATACTATACAAACATTTTTAGACCTTTTGGAATCACAATGTCCAGTCATGTTGCCAAGACAGCAGTAGCACACACTGAGCATACCAGAAACACAATAATGCTGGTGAGTGAGAAAAGCAACACAGTGCTTCCAAACTTTAGGAGCACTAAAAAATAAAAACAAATAAACAACAGTAAAACCTCCAAAATACAATCTCCAACACTAAGGTGAAAAGATCCAGCATATTCTCATTCTCAAATGAGCCACTTCAAACTTGGTGTTTGTAACACCAGATGTTCAGATTCAAGCAGCATCTGAAAACATCTGATAACATGAAATAAGTATCATTTGGTTAAATTTACTGGCATATCGCATGCTGAGTGACTGAAAAAAAAATTCCTTCACCATTAAAATAAGAGTCTGTATCCTGTATTAGAAACATGAGCAGAGTCTGACATGCACCGGAGGCATTATTTTGAAGTAAGAAACTTTTAAGCATGGGAAATCTTGCTAATATCGTTTAAAATTATTCAACTTCAAAATTCACTTTCCTCACCTGAGTTTAAGAGGTCTTCAATCAATGATACATTACCACAAGTCAGAGCATTCTTTAATGCATCATTCTTGTCTGTCTGCAACAGTTCATCCAACTGCTAGATAAGCAAAATAAAATTAAGTCAAAATCAGGCAAACGTTTCAAGATAAAAAGCACATCCTGATTTTTATATAGAGGTATTACGCACCTCCATGAAAACAAAGAAGAAAAAAAGAAAAGGAAGGTTAGGGTTTCATCTCTGTACATCTGTTTACATCCTACTGTCACAAATAAGATTAAGATTCAATTTTTTGAAAGATTCCATTCTCAGAAAACATAATATAAATTTTCTCAATGAAAATTCTGCTATTTTTTCTACAGTGCTCTCACTTTTTCTTAATGCTATTCAATTTCAAATAAGATTCCTTTTCTTCTGATGCTCAAAGAATGTTGCATCATGTTTCTCTAATTGCTTTGTGCCTTTCACATGTGGGGCAGCAAGGCACTAAAAATAATACAGCTTGTATGATTTGAGACAAAAGCTATGATTTTTACAGCATATCTCTGTAAGAAATCTATCTGCTCCAAGTCAGCATGAACCAACTGTGAGAGGGGATTACTGGTCCTCTCCCACCCCTGTAGCAGCAGAGGTGCTGCTGAGTTGCAAGTGATTTGATAGAATCATCCGTCTGAAAAATGACCTATACAAAACAAATCAAAACAACAACAAAAAAAAAAAAAATCAAAAAACCCACCACCACGACAAGTTTTTGAATCACGCAGTTGCTTGATTCACTCTGTTCAGCAGTAGTGCAGATTTGTTCTGGATTAAAGCTGCAGATATAGTTAGAAGTTCCTGCGGGCATGACCAGAACTATACCCAGTAGTTGCATATGTTAAGTCAAGCACTGCTTACTACTGATGCCTTTGCAGACTGAAGAGAGGAAGGAAAGGAGGAATGCTGTACTTCTTTGCAGGTACTTTAAGTCCTGATGTAAAAACTCACAATAACACAGCATACACAGTAGGCTGTCTTTCTTATAACTTCTATATAGATCTTTATAAGATCTTAGTGTGTAGAAAAGCGAAGGATAGAAGCAGCCAAGCTGATGATTCGGCCTTGTTTTCTACTCTACTTACCCTCCAGCTCCTGAGCAATGTATGTTTCAGAGAAACGAATCTCGATTTAAAGATCACTTTAAAATAATTAAAAATGACCATAAACTTTTGCACAGCACTGTGCTTTTTTCAGTTTATTTCAAGTTTCAACTCTCATCCAAAGGACAACTTAACAGCTGAAAAGCCTTGCAGAATCACATTCCTTCTCATGTCATCTTTTCCCATATATACTAAAACATGAAAATTAATATCAAACCTAGCCATTTAAAACCAAAGAAAAAAAGGCAGCGAAAGGAAGAAAAAAAGGCAGCGAAAGGAAGAAAAAAAGGCAGCGAAAGGAAGAAAAAAAGGCAGCTCAAGTCTCTCATCATGCTGAAAGACTAACAGGAATCTTTCATTATAAGGGAGAAAAATATCTGGGAAAAATTACTTATTTTATTTTCACGGAATTAAACAAACCTCCCCAATTCTGTTGTTGTTGCTTATCCCCAGGTTTCAACTGCATGGTGCATCGCCATAGTCGCACCAGAGCAACCTCCTCCGCCTTCCCCCCCCATGCCCGCGGCCCGTTCCGCCGGGCACGAGCGCGGCCGCCTCGCCCACCTGCGGCTCCCGCGGCACGACGCCGATGTCCCAGCGGTCCTCCTCGCTGTCGCTGCCGCTGCTCTCGTCACCGCCCGCCACGACGCGCGCTCCCCAACCCGCACCGGCCATGGCGCCGCGGAGCGCGCCTCGCCTCCGCGCCTCACCACGCTGCCGCCGAGGCACGTGACCCACCCGCGTATGCGCACGCGCCTGCGGCCGTAACGGTCATTGCAACGGTCTCTTAACGATCGCCGGCGCAAGACTTGAGATGGCGTCTGTGAGTGGCGGTTGTGGCCACGGGATGCCCCGCGGATTAGAAAACGGGCGGTGGGCAGGATGGAGGACTGCGTGAGCAGCACTCTCCACTGTGTTGTGGCATTATCAGGCATGAGAACAACGTGCAATCTAACATTTAATGTTATATATGTGAGCATAATATGGTGTAGTAGCCCTCATGTACAGAATTTACAGTCCAAATGCAAGATTGTTAAATTTACTTTAAAGTAAAGGGTAAAATTATGATTACTTTCAGTCTCAGAGTTGTGGTTCTGTCTTTTTTTAATGAGAGTTACTAATGCCTCACCCCGGACAAGTTACATAAAAACTTTCATGAAACAGATCAGAACTAATGTTCTCTCTCAAGTGAAACTGCTTTGAGCTCATGGCAGCCCTACCTGACTCAGAAATGAAATTGGTCTTCCAGTTAATGACAGACAGCAGAAGGGTAGAGTGCCTGCAAAAAAGATGCTTGCATAGAAAACGTAATGTAACCGGGTAAAAGTGCTGGAGCTGTGCTTAGAACGTATTAAGTGCTATAAAAATCCCAAGTATTCAAAAAAAAAAAAAAAAAAAAAAAAAAGTGGGCTGTGCATTTTAGTATCCTCCTGAGATTTTTAAATGCATTTTTTTTTCTTTTTTTTACTTGCTTGTCTGTAGAGTACATGCATAAAAGCGTTACATAAGTGAAACTGTTAGCCGTGAGGAACTCTGGCATAGTGCTGAAAATGAACTCTCTTGAAAAATATCTGGTTTTGGTCTTAGAAATGCCAGTACTATCACAGAAAGGCTGTGTACCTTTACAGCCTCAGGAGAACAAAAGATGAATTTTTCTTCAAAAGATGAAAAAGGTAATAAGAATTGTTACTGGAAGCCAACTTGATTATATACCTGTATGTTTAAGGCTTAGCTTTATGTGCTTATAGTTGATTTAATTATATAAACCAAACATCACTAACATTAGTTGAGTTATAAAGATAACATTTATTGAATGTAATAAATGTTCTTGTAGCAATTTCAGTTCTTTCAAAATTGTAACTCTTAACCTCAGAGTTTTCAGTTTTCTGGTAACTGTCCTGGAAATATCTCCTGTCATTATACCTGCAGATAAAACCAGGAATTTATAGCATTGCCATCAAAATTTTGAGGGTCTATATGGGCTTTTCCTACCAATTCTGTAATGCAAGAGGTATCAGAACCAATGCTGAACACCATCTCTAAAATAAATACTTAATCTGCCTGCCTACCTCAGCCTATACTAAAGCTACTTGATAAAGTTACAGTATGGATAGTGAAGAGAGCAGACACTGGATAAAATAAATAGCAGTGTTTCTGTAAGGACCCTTCTGCACTAATAGAACTTCCTTCCTTCCTTCCTTCCTTCCTTCCTTCCTTCCTTCCTTCCTTCCTTCCTTCCTTCCTTCCTTCCTTCCT
>JAWLRI010000081.1:1141235-1160788 GCA_034781795.1 Crypturellus tataupa
GCCGGGGCCGGGGGCGCCGCCGCGCTCAGCCCCGCGCCCCGTCGGGCCCTCGCGGCTCGTGCGGGGGGAGCAACAGCGCGACTCGGGATATCCCCCCGCGGCCGCGGCGACAGGGGAGGAAAACGCTCCTCCTGGATGGCAGCTTCCAACGAGAGCGTTTCACGCGAGGACAACCTTCAGCTCTCACAACTTCACCAAAGTTAAAGCACTCCTAAAGAGGACGCTTAGCAAGAAACATTTCAGGCTTGTTCCCATTCATCTGTGAGAATTCACCATCCTCCAGGTGTCTCCAGGGAATGAGTCGGAAGTTAAAATTCTCCCCGTCAGAACGAAGAATGAGAATTGATCCTTCCCCTCTCTATCCAGTAATCTGGAAGTTTCATTTCACGCCCATACTGGGAAACAAGTGCCCCAGTTAACGTTTTAAAGCACACGATTCGCATTTAAGCATCCAGCACATTTTTTGAAATGTAACGGTATTTAGCAAACAAAAAATCCCCGAAAATAACTTTCAGTAGCCCAACAAAAGCGCAGAGCAAACAAAATATTTACTTACACGGGATACCTTGCAACAGAAAAGGCGCTACTAGAACCAAACAGGTTGTCCTGTGAATTCCTGTAATGAGAAATGAATTGGGGGCAGCCAAACCTCTATACACATATCTGGACAAAAAGCTATTCCAAGACTATGCTCCTGATTCTCAAGACCCTCGATTGAACTGAAATCAAAACCTTGGTAGTTTAAAGAAAAAAAAAATAAAAACTATGTTAGAAACATTGTTAAACAAAAGAGTTTAAAGCAGTTCAGGTGCATGCAGCTCACCACCATGAAAGCAAATCAAACTCTTAATTGCAAACATGCAAAACAATGACGTACCTAAGTGCTTTCTGTACATTTATTATAAAGCCCAGCTTCATAGAATTAAGAAGAATTTCAGAAGAAAATTTCCCAATTGCTGGAAATAAATGACACCCTCCCACGCCCCTCCCAAGTGTAAAGTAGTTGATTTCCCTTTTCCCCAGGAAATAACCACAAATGTGGCTTTATAGCTGTAAAATTCTGAGCTCTACCTGCTCTCGCTCTGCATCCTGTCCCTCCTGCATCACAAGGACGCTATATACTGGCAGCAGCTTTCCATCCGCATCGCCGCTTAGAAAACACGCAAGATTCAAGGGCTCCGCGATCGCATTTATAAGCGGTGAGCAGAAGACTGCTGTGAAACTTGCAGATGTGTAAGAAAACATTTAATAACTTCTCCACTTTATCTTTCCCCAAAGAGAGAAAATGCTGTAGCCATCAGATAGTCTGAGTCTCCCATTCAGTCCAAAAAGAAACTTTTTTTCCCCACTAAAACAGAAAAACACATCTGCTAGGTTTTATATCCAACATTTTTTTCTTTGAAGATACCTTTAGTATTTTGCCTAGTACATTTTTTAGAACATGTTGGCAAACAATACTTTACCATTAGGAGTACATTATTTTATGAGGCAGATTTGAGAAACTTGAAGTTTGTTTTTCTAACCACACTGAAGTTCAAAACAACAAGCACATTCAGGAAAAAAATACTTAAGTGGGTATATATTTGTGCTGGGAAATGAGTCTCATTTTCCACTTTATGAGGAAAAAAATCCCATTTTTTTCAGTGTCTCTGTATAAAGATTGTCTTAAATATACTTAATAGGAAGAAATGGAACGTTAGGCTATTACAGTCTAATTCTCCCACAGGTTGTACATAGTTACGATCCAACTTGAGCTGTCAAACACAGCCTCCACAGCCACCTGCCTATATGCAGATACACCAAAGATTAGAATTAATTTCATTCTTCATTAATGTATAAACCAAATAAAAAGCCATGCCCAATCCTACAAACATTTGATACTGATGCTTAAACTGTATTAGTCACTAGAGTGGTCTTAAAACAATTACTTGACATGCTTAAGTTCATACCTACAGATCTGTACAATGACAGCCTCATTTTTATTTCCCAATTCAGCCTTGTTTTAAACAGGTGTCTAATTTTAATTATATGAATGGTGACTCTGAAGCGATGCCGAGGGGACACACATTACCTGCTTAAAAGTTAAAAAGCCCTAAGGATCTTCCAGATAAAGACTTAAGAAGTGTTTTAAAATACAAGAACTGCAAACACTTTCAAGTTTCTCCAGGTCCTCCTCATTTGTAGCACAGTCCAACACTCAAATTCAGAAACTCTGAAAAGTAACACAAAAATCACTTTTACATAAACTATCATTGGTGTCATGTGCAAGTCTGTTGCTTCTAACTACAAATTGGATAGCTCTGCCTCCAGGTAGCAGAAGAAAGGTGTGAGGAGGAAGCAGCAGGTATCTCCTGTGTATCTTGTTGCACTGTTTTGGTTGGCCTAAAGAACAGTTCCCAGCTAAGGCAAGCTACCTAGGAAAACATCAGTTCCCAAAGTACAGTCATTTTCCAGGCATACAGATAGAGGCTTTTCAAAGAAGAAGCATTTGTTTCCTAAGGGGAAAGTATACTGATCTTCATGCTTGCACAACCCAAGTGAGTAAGTAGACACATCTCAGACTTTCCAACATCTTTTCACTGTTATGGTAGATCCAGAACTTCAGCACACAAAAATAAAGAAGATTATGGAGTTTAGTCTAATGTTGAAAACTTTTTGACTTCAACAGGATTCAGATCAGAGCAGACCAGTGTTACTGAGAAGTCATTCTGAGCTCCATCATAGCATTTGGTTTTAGCCTCATTATAGACTCACTTTCAGTGTTTGTAAAGTGCTCAAGGTACTACAGTTTCCCCTACACCACACCATATTACTCTTGGATAAACTGAAAAGCTGAGGCACAAGCTTCACTACTTAAAACCAGAATCAGAAACTAGGACCAGCAAAGCTGAAATCAAAGGATAAGAAAGTCCAGAAGCACATTTATAAGGTGATGAACTCAAGGCTGGTGTACTTGGGCAAGCACATGAAACTCTCATATGATAAAGGAAAATAGCAAAATAGTAACTTACAGCACAAAAAGTGTATCTCTTTCTTGAAACCTTAGGACTCGGTCAATTTTTATTTATTTATTTATTTTTTATTTTTTTAAGAAACAAATTAAAGGCAAATTAGAACTAGCTGATAACACAAATAAGCAAAGAATCCAAGTCAGATCCCACTCTGATGAAAGATTACTAGCCCGAATAAAAAGGCACCTTTATGAAGCCTAGTCAGAGTCTGCTATGCACTGGGTAGATTCCCTCACTTAATTATAAATAACAAGCCACTCTACAGTACAGCAGCAGCTGCAGGAGGCCATAACACGAGCTCACATAAATTTCTCCTTATTTTATTCTCCTACATATAGGAGAAACACTAAGTACCAGCCTATGAGCTGTGATTCATCAGAAGATACCTCTACTTGGGACAGTCCCTTCATGACTGGCAGAACTACTATAGGTATTCACTGCGCACCCACTGAGTAATGCACAGTGCGGAAGGAAAGAAGACAAAACCAGTTTTCCTCGTGCTTTTCTAATATTTACCTACTTTCCAAAGATATAAAATAGGCCCTTAGTGACTCCAAATCCCCAGGACTTCAGCAAAAACAAAACGGATGAACAGGTTGAGTGGGTTTCAGAGGGAGCCCCGAGCAGATGCAGATTTCTGTGGTCCACACATTTTTTGGCTTTAGGGAAGAAAAACACCCTATGTTGTTTTCAAGCGCGTGTGTTCAGTGCATCTGAAGGATAGAATATGTTGAAGCATATGGCATGTAATTTACTTCCCCCCATTCATAATCTGCCGCAAGTCAGTGAGATCAGTTCTAGCGAGAATGACTTGTTCTCATGCTCATATCCTTCTAGGTGGCCCATTTAGTAATCATCTAGCTACAAATCAGTAAAGTGTAAATTGTTATTATTCCTATGGATGGATGAAGGAGTTTGCTGAGAGTGAGTACATGCTGGAGATAGTTAATAGTTACCAGCTGCTTGCTTCTTCCACTGATACTCAAGTTAAACGTAGAAACAGTCCAGGATGATGCTACCAACTTGTGCAATATTTAGTATACGGAGGCCCTAAACCAGCTGAACTACATCTCCCTCGCTGCACTGCCTGAAATCCACTGAGAAGAGAGACAAAGAGGGAGAGAAGATGAAATGGAAATAAGCTAGTAGGACAAAGTGCAATTTCAACTCAGGACACTTAGAACCACACAGTTCCACTGTCTCCACTGCCACTCGATTCTGTACCACACCGGTAAGTGGTGTAAGGCCACACCAATCAGTCACAATACTTTCTATAAACCACTAGGAAGTCGTCTTCATTAAGACTGCTTATTTCATACCTCCAAATTATAATAGCAATAATCAGATTTTCTTCAGCATTTAATCTAAGTGGAGGGAGTGCTTATTGAAGGACAGACCCGTACAATGTTATTTTCTTCATATTTTCAATTTTCATTTCCTGATTTTTCAGTGCAAGGGTGGACCACGGCGAACTAGCTTTCATAAAAGTATAACACAGTGATAGTCAAATTGGATATTTCTTATCTATTCAAACACAGTAAGTTGACAAAACCCATTATGATGAATGGCCAAGTATAAGCATTCATCCAGTTCCCCATAAGGGTTTGTTAAAATCGTTAGCCCTTCGCCCTGTCCCCTTCAATGCACCTGCTTTAGGTAGGTGCTATTGTATCCTTCCTATTCACTGCTAGGGTAAGTGGGAGAACACGGAAGTAAAAGTTGCAGCAGGTCAGCTGCAAAGATAGGATTAGACCTCTGGACTCCTGAATTCTAGGACAGGGATATCCATGAATATGTGAAAATATTTCCCCAAGGCTCAATTTTTGGCACAGTTGCCACATACCCTGCAAAACAATAACATTTAAGAAATAAACCTGCTACAGCCAAGACACAAACATCTGTTTTAAGGAACATTCTGTGGGCTGGGAACAAGACAACCTTTGCCTTTCCACCAAGTCCTGATTTAATGAGCCAAGTGCACTCATTTATATTTACAGTATTATCTAAAGACAACTTCAATTTGAAACACATAAAAGTTTTAACATATATACCGTATGTATGAGCATATGTACATTTATAATGTATATAAAATTATATATGTTTAGCTTGCCACTAGAGGTAAAACTTAAAATATTGAGAATAATGTTATTATAGAATTCTACAATATTATTCAATGATTGGAAATTTTCCACTTCCACACCTTTTGTTAAAATGGGGAATATAGTCTACAAGTCTTAATATTTAACAGAATTGCCATTTTACACCTGGTCTTATTATTTTATAAGATAGGAACCAGATATTTGATCATCTGACATGTTTCAACATCTGCACTGATTTCCTGTGCCCTAGTGTCTTAGGTACATTTGTTGTTCCTAATTACGACAGATACAGAATTAGGGAACTGGACCAGCTGTGAAAGTTTTGCCATCAGTTTCAGTGATAGCCAAGCTGCTCTCGGACATCTGCTCATTGACTTCACAACACACCAGTCTTGTGCTTTCTGCCATGGTGGAAACCCAGACATGAGACCAGGTCCTTCTTGTATATGATATGCAGTCAAATTAAAAAAAAAAAAAAAAAAAAAGCTATGCATCTAAGAATTCATAATCTGTGTTCAAGCCAAACAAACACCAGTGAGAGGAGATAAAAAGGTGTGTTCCTATGGGTAAAATGTAAAAGCAATCCTTAGAAAAGCAGGAGTACTTTCCACCTGCCATTCAGTTGGCAGATGCCAACCATAACAACATAGAATTTTATTTTTTAAATTCATCAAGCCAATGTGGTTCCAAGATCTCAAAATAAAGTAGATAGTTTTGCCCTATGTCCTGAAAAGGACAAACTTTCTGAAAAGGAAGTTTACCTTCTGAGCAAGCTATAGAATCCCTACCTGGCTGGAAAGGGAAAGAGATCAGTAGATCCTGTTCTGAAATTCCAAAGTCTGAGGAGCCTGTGAGGCAACTTTCTCCTCCGACAGTGATAGATGATCTACACACAAGACGTCTTCAGGCAGGGGGAGAATGGAACTAAACCTGCACCACTGTCAGGGTAACAGTGACGGAAAACAGGCTGATAAAGCAGCACTTTGATACCAGTGGAGAAAGTAAGGAAGAAGCAATGGAAGGATCTTGTGGAGGGAGAGGACTGATTGAGGCACACAAGAAAGAGGTAACACAGTTGAACTGATGGCCCAAGATGATCTTGCTATCAGCACTCTCAGTAGGCCTGGAGGAACTGCATGGTAGCTGTCAGCAAGGCCACAGCCACAGGAGATTCCAGCCCCAGAGCAGGCAAGGGCCTTAAAAGTTTGAGTAGACAGACAAAAGCCAGATCTTACAAAACTGTCGAAGTGGAGCAAGGCTCAGCTGTGGCACAAGTTAAAAGGACAGGTAAATGGTATTAAAAAAAAAAATCCAAGGAATTTCATATAGTATTTACCTGTGTGATGCCACCACCTTGTGGTTTGTTCAGTCACAACACTACTGGAATCTTAACTTTGTCAATAGTAAATAAACCTAATCCACTTCTGATGTTTTCATTCCAAATAACTTTGCTTAGAGATAATCCACAAACAACTTGAATAGCTTTACTTGCCTGCTATGTCTTGATGGAATTTAACACACATTACTATTTATTTATTGTTATTACAATGCTGAGGCCCATTCTAAACACAGTTAAAATAGAGAAATACTAAATGAATGTTATACCTCCGACTCATAAATCCTGAAAAAAAATAATCACAGCAATGCTGTTCTGGTGAGGATGCATTTTCTGTCTTTTGCACCATATTGTACTTCAACAGACTTTTTCCCTATAAAGTTTTCTTCCCTCCTTGCAGCATCTTAAGTTCAAACTGACGTCTAGAAAATGAAGAGTTGCAAGACTAAGTACTGTACATATCTGCTCCTCAAATAACAGTTCATAAAATGAGCATTTGTTTGTTCAGTCTCTATGTTCAAAGCAGAGATGCTGCATTATTTTAATCTCACATTAATCTTTGTCTAGCATCACCGAGGAACATTATCTTTTCTTCAAGAACGGAGAATATTTCCTGCTATGTCACACTAACAGATGAGGAGGTCTGTGGAATTACTTCAGCATAAAAGGTTTCGAGTTAGACAACCAGCACCACAAAGGTAAATTCTCCACAAACTGAAAGCCCTGCAGCTTCCAGCCCGTCTCATAGTTATCACAGACCTCTGGTGCCACCACCTGTTAGCCGGCCACCACCTGCACACAGGTTGCACTGCAGCTTCTTGTTACACCGCATCCCTTCACAAACCACATTATGCCTTATAATAGAGAGAGGCATCAGTTACGATAATATTGCAGTATAACACATTATACTTCAGAAATGCTTGTCTTAATGAGTTGCTTAAAAGATTTCAATGTGCAAAAGCGGAACATATGGGACATCTACCCTCTTTGAGATACACTTATGAGTCAGACAGAGGTAGGTCACAGCCATATTCCGATATACTCAAGAATAGTTCAACCTCTATCACTTTCATCCTGCCTTTTAAGGGTTTAAAAACGGCGGAAGTATTTAAGTCACAATAAAATTGTAATTTTTAGAGGGATGGGAAAGGTGAGATATATTAAAGGATTTGTCCAAGTCACCCATAAGCAAATATTACCTACATGTTGCAAACCCCATGGTCTTACCCCTAGTAAACCCAGTGAAACTGAACATCTTCCCATGCCAGAGCCTACAGAGGGAAGAAAAGAGTCATTACTGAGGGCAGAAGGGGCTCCACAGCCAAAGCCAGCTCTTACAATGCCATTTTTGATGGAAAAACTGCCATTTATACCAGCCTGCATCAATAAAAAAATGAAGGCACTGCAAAAAGATGACTACATCCCACCCAGCCGCTCCTCCCCATACTGCCATGGCTATCGAACCAGCTCCTACCTGCCGGGGTCCTCAGGGGGTTGTTTTTCGGTAGGGAGAAGCCGTTAAAAGCAGCAGCGCGGTTGAGCGCGTCGCGTTACCTCAGCAGCGCCGCGTTACCTCAGCAGCGCCGCGTTACCTCAGCAGCGCCGCGCGGTTCCGGAAGGTTCCGCTCCACACCGCTTCCCTCAACAATCAACCCGCAGCGACGGCCTCACCTGCCGGCACTGAACCACTTTGCAGGACGGAGCGGCACCAAGGCGGAGTGAATTGTTCCCGTCTTGATCCTCCACGCGAAGGTAAAGGCTGAGCCATGTTCCCCTCCGCACGAAGGCTCCTGGGGCTGCAGCCTGGTCTCAGGGCCACCGAGTTGCCCCAGTGTCTTCCATGTCCTGCCTCATGTCCCAGCAGTCCCGCAAGGCTGCAACTCCAAAACACCCTTTTAGACCACACAGCCCCCTATCCCCCTCACACCTAAAATGAGGCCTTTTCTCATGATGGGCCCCAATGTCCGGCACCTGGGACCAAGTCCTGGGCACAGTCCCCATCCCGTGCACGCAAACACATCACACAGGGCCAGTAATCCCGCGTCTCCTCCGCGTCCCCGAGTGCTCCCTACGCCTCGGTCCCTCGTGTCGGGAGGGAGGGCTGGGAATGCTGCCGGCTCCAGCGCTCTCCGCCGCACATACAGCACTTAGCAGAACGAGATGGGGTGTTTTCACACGGAAGCCTCGGGCTGCCGGTTGTCGAGCAAAAATATTGCCTTAAGGACCAATTTCCGGAAGCAATTTCAATTTCAAACCCGATTTATTTGGGAGGAAGAGAATTTGAGCCGCCTTGTGCCTCGATTAACAAAGACCTCATAAAAAACGCGGAGCTCTATCTGCAGATCCGCAAGGCCTGCTCAAATCCTGTTTTCACAGCTGCGCACGGGCGAGCCGGATAGCAAAGGTCAGGCTTCAGCATGTTCCATAGGTGGCAGCATTACTGCAGGGTTTGGGGAGGACTAGGACAAACAGCCGCAAAAGAAACTTCACTTACGGGGAACTAGGAATTAATTGCTGCTCTCGTGCAGCCCAGGCGCCCTACAGTCCTCTTAGAGCCAAATAAAACTGCATCGTGGAGGGGATTTGGAGAGCTAAAGGGTGAACAGCCCTTTTTTTTGGGATCATCTCCCTGAAAGGATTTCCAGGGCTCACTCATGAACTCATTTAGTCTTTCCGATGACCCCAGCAATAACGATTTCCAGCAGGAAGGGTGGCTTTAGCTTTCAAGGACACCTGTCCACTAGGAATTAGACTAAAACCCAGGAAAAGCTCGTCCCTTACAGGCCAGAAAACAGTTAATAGATGGCAACAATCCAGTGGTCTCCAGTTTCGGCTATTCTGGAAGTGAAGAATTACATGCGCCACTTCTAAACTCCCAAACACAACTTGTCCTGATTGAAAAAAAATATAGATAGATACAGAGGGGGTGTATCTATCTGTATATATCAATGTATGTATCATTTCCATCGTCTTTCGCCCGAAAGATAACTATCAATGGATATATTTCAC
The DNA here is from genome assembly GCA_034781795.1 of Crypturellus tataupa. Classification (NCBI taxonomy): domain Eukaryota; kingdom Metazoa; phylum Chordata; class Aves; order Tinamiformes; family Tinamidae; genus Crypturellus; species Crypturellus tataupa. Next base: position 1,150,691 of record JAWLRI010000081.1, read on the forward strand.
TGCTTGTCTTATGGGAGAGCATAAGGTAACGTTATGATTTTTATGGGTGAGAAGACCTCTCGGGACATGGGGGAGCTAAGCAGTATATATGTTTTTTCTCAGCTGGAAAAAGTGATGCTTATATACAACATTTCCCACCCAAAACAGAAAGGTCATCAATAAAATTGCAGCTGAGCCATGAATCTAGCTCTGATGTGTAAGTTAAGCCAACAATTCCACTGAAGAACTCTTTAGAAAGAGAAGGAAAAAAAATGCTGAAGTAGTTTTCTACTCTTCATCTCCCCTTTGCCAGCCACCTTCATGTCCTATAGGATAAGTTAACTCAGAAGCTTACCTGAAATATAATAATTTGTGAAGTGAATCATTTCACAGCATTGGAGGAAAGTCCTGACAAAATTTAACATAACTTGGAAACAGATCTGAATGAAAGTTATAATTTCTGTAGGCTTCACTTCCATTTCATAGCATTTTAGCCAACAATTAGCAATTTTTCTTTTAGCAGTTCCTGAACATTTACAAATTTCCCAGCTTGCCATCATCATTTCACCAAGATTTTCTCTATTAATAGCCAGCACTCCCTTACTTCAACCATTACACGGAAATTCCCTATTTTAAAAACTGAAAGGAATGACCTGAAAGGAATTGCCATTCCTATCTTAGCACATTTTCCCAGTCTCTGCTAAATATACTCTTCCTAGAGCATGGGAATTTCTTCTGGCATGGCCTATTAAAGGGCAGCTAGTCTGTGTCACAGTGATTAGATCAGTGCTCGGGGAGTAAGCAAAATTCAGGGAATGATGATGAATTGATTTTTTATTTTCTTACAAATTGAAAAATGCAAGGAACTCTTGACTAATTGTTCTATCTGGTCCCCACAGTGAGCGTAATTAACTCTTTAATTAGGCAATGAATTAACACTGTTGTTACCACAACGTGATATGGGTCATCCCGTGCAGCCTTCCTCCTCTTTCCCTCCCCTCCGTCGTGCCCCCTCTCGAGCTGTGCGTCCCCAGCGAAGCAGAGGCTGCTCTTTGTTACAGCTGCAACACTGGCGTCATTGACCCAAGTGCTCATGCGGCCAAAAATAACCGCGCGGGTGTCCATTCTCTCTGGAACCATCCAGCATCGTGTCCCCGCGCCTGGCACGTCAGCCGAAACTCGACACCTCTCAGATAGCAGCTAAAAAACAAGGTCCTGGCTGCTTGTATACATTTAAAGGGATGGGGAGCTTGCTCCCTCCACGTCGAGGACTTAGAAAGAGTTTACAAGAGCTGCCTACCTAAGCAAGGATTGTTCACAGAGTTATTTTCTATGTTCCCGGCCAAATTCCACCAAGGGTAATTACTCTCTACCTTGAATTTCCCAGGCAGTTTTATCTGATGTTTGCTTTTTGTTTTATTTTATATTTTTTCTGATGCCACAAAAAATCTTATCCAGCATATATTTGACATATAAATCCAAAGGAATTTCAGCTATTAGTAAATAACAATTAGAGTGTTCACATAGCATTAACAGGTACCAAAAGAAGTCAGGTCAGCTAATGTTAGGCACAGCCAGAGAAATATATGCCTTGAACCCAAATACACAGGTCTAATTAAGTCATTATTGTTCCTGCACTTACCAAAAAAAAAAAAAAAAAATAGCTGCAATAGCTATACCAATGCTGGCACTGCACAGAGGAGAAAAGCCAGAAGAAACAGCAGGCAGAGGGAATCTATTTCAAGCTGCTGTGGAAAATACCTCAGCTCTGCAGCTCCATTCCTGTGATAACTATTCTGATTTCTTGTGACAGATCCCAACTTCAGTTGCCTCATACTCATTATTCCTCTATAAAAGGACAATAGAGATAGAGCGTGCTAACCAAACAATTGCCTCCTTATGTAATGCTCAGTTTAATGCAAGGAGAAGAACACTGAGCAACAACATGACTGAGAAATGAGTAAACAAGAAAAATGAAACAGGGTAAATGGAGTAGTTAAGAAGATCATTTTGAGCAAGAGAACAGGGAGAATGAGGTACAAAAGACGGGAAAGAAATACACACACTATAATCTATTCTTGCCTCTGCCATGAACTACTGAAGTGATCTGAGTGGTCACAGACAGGTTTTCAAGTGCTCCAAGCAGCAGCTGAAGTCAGATCAAAGAAGGATTTCCCAAAATACACACCACTTTGTAGCTCAGCTGACCTCAGTGGGAACTCCTGAGCACTAACCAGCTCTGAAGACCTGTAGGTAGGACACTAGAAAGGAAACCTGAAGGCTTCTCTTTCCAGCTTGGCTACTGATCTGCTGAATGACCCTTGGCAAGTCATTGGGGATGTTAGTGCTTCAGTTTCATAAGTGGATAAAAAGGATTTTATAGGAAGCGGGTATTGAGAAAAAAGTCTATATTTCTGAAAGTTTTCTGGGTCTCAAAATGCATTTTATTTCCAGCATAACACAAAGGCTCAAGCTGCAGCATCGCAGCCAGCCATGGCTCCGTGAACATTCATGCTTTGCCTGTTACTGGTTTGTTGCTCCTGTCCTTTTCCCTTCCTCTCTGTAGGACTGGTCCTGTGGTACAGGGCACTGAGCCTCGCTACTAGCAGAAACACCCCTGCATTCACAGCTTCCCTTCTGCCAAATCCAAGGAATTCTAGTGGACTGCTCAGGACTGCTCTGAAGAACCAGAGGGTTGTTTCCAAAGTGTCTTGGGAGAAGGGGATGTCCGAGTCCTTGGCAAAGAGCCTACACCTTGTTTGCTTTGGTTTGCAGACACAGGCCGTAAAGGTTCATGGTAATTGATAGTACTAGAGTTCTCCTGGCAGGTTTGCAGGAAGTCACATCATGGGACCCCCCTGTAGCTCTTCACTGAATTGATGTTCTTGGTAATTTCCTGCCGCTACTGGAAGCGCAAGTGGTAAGTGTGCTGCCTTCTCAGAGCCCCTGCAGAGTCCAGGGAACTTCCCATTTGTGTGAAATGAAAAACATGTTGAGCTGTTCTCCAATTTGGATTGAAATCAAGTTTTGGAAAGATTAAATTCTTAAAGCAGAAAACCCATGAGTTCTTTTTTCTTTTGGGTAGAAAGTAAATATATAGCACTGATTACTTAAACAAGTATTCCAGGCACTTCCAGTCCAGGTTTGCCTGCAGAATACCTTTATGTTTTCAAAGAATATCTCTGATTTGTCCTGCTCTCTTTCTATTCCTCTAACATTTTACAGTTATGGTACAGAAAACATGGAATATGATGATCTGTTTGGCTTGTTCTAATCCTGTAGTTCTCTGCCTCCAGGCTGCTCAGCCTTAATCTCAATGTCACCACTGAGGGCCAAGTCGAGGAGGCTCTGCACTCAGCAGCAGCTGAACCAGTAAACCGTGGTTTAAAAAAAAAAAAAAGTATGTATACATTTTTATGTAATACGAATACAGAGATACCTCTGTTTAAAGATAGAGAGGAAGAAACAGGGTCATGTCAAAAAATGCAGGTACAGGGAACCACAAAAGGAAAACTTGTTCTATTCCAGGTACTGAAATAAGTGCCAAGAGGACAGAGGGACTGCAAAGAAAGAGGAGGAAAGTGAAGAATCAGAGCAACTCAGGGCTTAGTGTTGCCTAGGATTTTTAAATAGTCTCTAGGGTAGGCCAATTAAGTGCCACTGTTAAACAACTTGCCCTTCCCATATTTCTCAGGGGTTCTCTCTACACAGCTACTTCCAGTCCCATCTTCTTCTGAAGAACTTGAATACACTGTAGCTCTGGGATTTCTGAAGAAAGTGACATATTTTCCTCCTGGAAGGCAGCAATTCTCTGTGGCAGCAATTCAGAGATTTATAGGCAGGCTTAAATCCAAACCTCCCTCTCTCTCTTTCACTAGTTTCTTGTGAATAGCTGCCCATTTGCCAAGCTGAGAATGGCTCTGTCTAATGCACAAACATGTAATTCAGAGACGCGAGTTCTGATCCCAGAAGTCTCACGAGAATCCCTGGGTCATTGTACAAAACGGCCCCTCCGTGCAGAGTAACTTGCAGGAGTGGGGACAAAGTGGGGAAAAATACTGGGCCAGCAGTAAATTTTATTCTTCTTTTGCTTCTATAAAGATTAAAAAAAAATCAAAAATCTAAATCTTAGTTTGGATTTTGAAGGGGAAAGATGAGGAAAAAAAAGGAGGGAGGGGAAGAAGCTGAGTAGGGCAGTATCTTTAAAAGAAGAAAGAATAAAGGGAGAAGTGTGAATAAAAGCAATCCTGCAAGTTCTGGCACGTGTCTTGGGCTAGCTCAATGTGAATGTGCCCTTCTCGCACGTCCTCGCTCGCAGACGCGCTCCCCGCAGCCCAGGGGAGCAAGGGCCGAGGTGCCTGTTCACACTGGGGTTCAGTGCGGTGCGGGCGGCACCACGGCTGCAGAGCAGCCCGCCGGGGAGCACACCCAGCAATGGTCCTGCCTCCCTCATATCCCTCCTAAGGCATCTGCTTTTCATTGTTATGTGCAAGAAAAACAAAGCCTATACATTAACACCGGTGACTTGGGCCCCAAAACGTCCCTACTGCTCAGAGCAATGCAAGGAAATAACCTCAGACAGCCAACCAAGCACATTTCAAGGCTCCATGTGCCACATGCCATTTTCTAAGTGCGTTACAAATGTTTTAACGTTTCACATTAAGGCGCTGCTCTTATGAGCTTGTTAAGTGCTATCATCCCCATTTTATTTCCAATGAAAAAGCAGCAGAAAGCATTTGCTCAAGGTCTCCAAGGGAATCAACAGCACAGCGAGGATTAGAACTGAGGATTTCCTGTCCAATCTGCAAACCACACCTCTCTCCTGTTTACAGCGTTAACTTATTCCCTAGCAGAAAAGCCCTGTGAATGGAACAATTCACTTTGCTGTTTCGGCCTCCCTTCCTTCCCTTCTCAGTTCATTCCTGGCATTACCTTCAGACCCCACTGACCTGCTACCAGAGCTGTGTGACAAAGGAAAGCAAGCAGAGAAGGTTTCAGACCTGAAATATTCTCAAATTCCCTAAACTGAAAAAGCTTGAAAAACTTTAAAGATGCCCTAGAAATATTGTGCTGTTAATAACAAGAAAAATGAAACCCAAATGTTTCGTTACCACATATCAAGCTAAAGAATGACCAAGAACAATCATGCCAGTTACCCACACCCCTCATTTTTTGCATGCACAAGTCCAGTAATATTAGGGTAACAGTATTGCTGCCCACAGTTATTCTCCTTCTCACAGTATGGCTAAGAATCAAGAGCTTTTAAGAGGGAGCATCTCAAGATTGTGTTTTTTTTTTTTTTTTAGAAATTGCATTTTGACATTTCCTCTGGAGTCACAGATCCTTGCTGTGATAAGCTCATACACCCTGCTAGCAGCAGATAGAGATAGCAATTAGCTTTCTTACTGCTAAAATCCTTCCAAAACTACAGGCTTCAAAGTAGAAATCACGATTCCAAAGAGATGATTGTGCTCTTTTAAATCACTTGGTTTATATATATACCCACACACATATATATATTTTATTAGCAGTGGCTTCAGTGCTAGAGAGGACAGCTGCAGCACCTGGGCTAACATACCTGCATTTTCACATATCTTTGGAAAGAAACCTCCACAGGCTTAATTCTTCCAACGCACAGCAGAAGATAATAGCTTTTTAATTAATGCATAGAAGTACTTGACTTTAGTAAACACCTCCAACAGAAGATACTAAAACCCACTATTAAAAAATAACAAGGAAATCCTATAAAAGGCAATATTTTAACACGCTTTCAGCTTCCTGCTTTTGTTAAGCAAACTCCTTTCATAAAGGTCTCCGAGACTCCTCTTTCACCTATTTACATCACCTGATTCCTCTATAATAAGTCTATTAGCAGGAAAATATAAATATTTCTATTCCCTCCATAGCACTGCAGCCCTTAACCAGAAAGAAACATTTTTGTATGTAAACCTTGACAAATTGGGTAGAAAAACAACTGTTTAAGAGGTTCTATATGTTAGCCCCACCCCTTCCTGCAGTGGGTTTCATAAGGATGGTGGTGGCAGCTGAGGTCTTTTTCCACCTGCCCGAAGTTCTCGGTGCTCCTTGGAGATGCAGCATCTCATCAGTTAAGTCTATTGCACGAAGTGTTTCTCCCCAAGGCACCTTGTTGTGATGTTACCGTTATGTTCCCTCTATTGATTACAATGTACTTAAAGATCTTGAGGAATGTTAATTATCTGCTTCCTAAAGATTAATGAGGGGGGAGGAATAGGTACTTCTTAGAGTATTCTCTGATTTATTGGTTTTGGAGCATCCTGACCTTAATTGCGTTACTGGTAGGAAAAAGTGCCTGTGTTATCAAGCTGAGGAATGTGGGTTCCTTCTTGCAGAATGATTAAAAAATCTTAATACTAAGGACTAAGCCATCTCTTCCCCTTAGGCAGGAGCAGCTCTTTTTAGCTTATTCGCAGGAGAGAGTTATCTAATCTGCTCTTAAAAAAAATGTCTGGTAGTGGATGAGCTGCAGCCTTTTCTTTGACAATTTAGTCCAGGTTTTTGCTATTCTTATTGGGAGAAGAAATTAAAAAGGGGAGTGGTAGGGAATCTTAATCTTAGGTGCTCAGTTTAGGATCACTGTTTTTTTATATATATTTTATTCCCTACTGCTAGTAGGTTTCAGAGCTCTGAGTCTGAATTATCCTGATGGAAGGGATCCAAAGTCAAAGAGGTCCCAGGTTAATCTGAACTTTGTGCTTAATTTTGGCTACTAAGCTATAGTGAGGAGTAAATCCAGGTCTGTGACTTCCACTGTGATCCTATGGCTATGTTTAGGGGTTCAGTAGGGTTATGTTAGCATCTGGTAACACTTACCTTTCAGACAGATAGAAACATATAGAACAAACTTCACTTTGCCAAAATACAAGAAAGTTTTAAGATATTAAAAAATATTTATACATATCAAGTTATTTCTCATTAATTTGACTTCAAAAAATACTTAATTACAAAATTCTAGGATAGTGCCTACCCCCTCAATTACCTCAACTGAAAATTCTTACTTTCCTCTCTCCAAACAGGTGCTTCCTGTCTACATCCAGGACCTTTTTTCTTCTTTTCCAGAAACCCAATACTCCCTGCATCCTTGCATGTATTTTTGTACTCACTATAAAGCAGAACTCCAGCCAAAAATCTGATGTGTGAGTTCTATACAAGCTGTGATTAAATAATCCAATTGGCTGTTGCACAGTGAAGTATGTAGCAGTGCAGTATGTACTGTTTTTTTTTTTTTTTAACCCCAGTTGCAATATTTAAACTCTTTGGGAGAAGATTCAAATTTTACCCTACTTCTGAGTACTTCCTCAATAGTTTAGATACTCATAACTGCCAAAAAGTTTAATTTTAGTTTGTCCTTCCCAAAAACACGCCAGTGACTTCAATGGACCTTATGCGCTTGGGCAGTTTCAATAGATGTCTGTGTAGTGCTCAGGCTCAGGAGAGTGAGGCAGAAGTGGAAATGTTCAAACCTTTGCTTATACATCACTTATATCTGAATTTCTGCGACCCCTGGCCAGAGAGATACCCGGGACCATGCAAGTGGCACTGCCCAAGGCGAGCTCAGGCCAAGCGAAGCCTGGCTGTCGGGCAGCGCCCGCGGCAGCTCCCACACGCACAGCGGCCGTCGTGGCTCCTGCGGAGCGCGGGGACCTACCTGCTCGCGGGAGGCTGCCGCCGCCGCCGGGACGTGCGGGGATGAGCAGTGCCCGGCACCGCGGGCGCTGCGCTCCGTGCATCCGCCTGCCCGAAGCTCATCGCAGCTCTCGGCTCCGTGTGGCCGCTGTTGAGGTGAACTTCCACCTGGCAGTGTTAAGACATGACTCAGCACTCTCGATATGGTACTTAATTAAGTGGCTACATACATACAATCGTATGGCATTCCCGGGATGAATATTATTTATCTTATTCTAAGATAAAGCCTGCACGGGTGAGAAACGCTCCTTCCCAGAAAGCTGAGGCATTTCAAGCTAGATGGTATGAAAAGAAAAACCGTGTATTGTAGGGAATTACATTGCATTGATGTTAACCTTCGTGTGGCCTAAGATGGCCCAGCTATTACTAACTTCTAGTGGTAACTTTGGTGATAATTACTCTACTTCTAAACTGAGCTGTTGTAATTAATTATAATCTTGTCTAACAGGTCAAATTACTAGGAAACTAAAGCAGATACAAAAAGGGTTGCTGAGAGAGCTCTTTCTCTGGTCTTAATTGCTTCATCAGTGATTCAACATCAATATATTCTTATCAGCTACCAGATGCATTTTATATTTTGATTTGGGTTGCTCTGACTCCTACAGCTCCTGATTTACACTGCTGGGAAGTGACCACTCGCTAGCCTTATAGCAAATACTGCAGAAATGCTGTTCTGCGGATCCCTGTTCTGTGCCATCTTCACCTCCTGGTGATTCACCTTACTCCAAGCTGAAGGGTCTGTAGAGCAGGGATTTGTGATGGGTTCATAATTGGAGAAGTGTTTGGTAAAGCTTTGTGCTATTGGCAGATGTGCATAAATTGGACATATTATGGTTACTAACTCCTCAAGAGCACCCGAATAAGAGCTTAAAATTTCATGAAATGAGTCATTACTATGTGCTTGCAAACTTTTTGATTCAGAGCTGCAAAATATACTTGCTAATTTGCACTAGCGTGCAAATTACTGGTGTGTATACTTGCACTGTCAGAACTAACAGGCAAGTGAACACCCAGGCAGAGATCACATTTCCCAAGATGTGTCACTAATTACCACGGTTGTGATTTAATGTTAATTATTTATTATACTTCATTATAGTCGGTAACTCAGCTTGTTCAAAACAAAAAGCTGAACCTGAAATGTTGGAATTGGGAGCCTTCATTCCAGCAACAGATAATACACCTTTTCTAAGAGGAATTTTAGTTATAAAGTATATACTAAAGCCTCATTAATTTATACTACAGAACTAATTACGGACTTTTTTCCTTCCAATAAAAGTTCTTAAAAGTACATTAATTCTACTAGGAGGTCCAAATTAATATTACAGAAGGCAATAGCTTCATTTCTCTATTTGCAAACTTTCTTATTAACGGTTGCGGGACACTTCTGCTTAGGGCTGAGAAGGATGTTCTTAAGGAATCCCAAGCTGAGAGGACAATTAGTTGCTATTCAAAATTTGAGTCTAAATTTGGCCAAAACCTTGCAGAACTGAGTATGCTGTGAACTTTGGAAAATGTTAAGGGCAGGTCCTTAACACTGTAGTGATCAAAAACCAGCCTGTCTTGAGTGTTTTTGAACTAACGCTGTACTTCCATCTGGGTCTGGGTATTTCCAGATTGTTGTCGAAATGGACTGAGAAAAGCCCTTGGACAGGTATCCCTGAATGCAGATAAGTTGTTTTTTTTTCCTTTTTTTTTTTTTTCCCCCAGACTGCCTTGTTTTGAGTGCTTTTCCAACACTGCTTTGCCATGGTTTCCAATGATTGCTCTACTCCTACATGAAATCCTTTGAGGAACATAGGGATAAGGCTGCATTTGCCCAACGCAACCTTTAATCCGGGGGCAGTTCTGGGCTCCTGGTGCTCGTGGGCCGAGGCGGGAGGCCGAGGCCGCTGTGTGCGGGGCAGGGGGTGCCCGCGGTGCTGCGTTTCGTGCTGTATTTGGCTGGGAACTGCACGGCCCTGCGTTTGGGAGTGCAGAAGGAATGAACATTGGGCACGCGCTGGCGCAGGAGGCCCGTGGGCAGCTCCTGCGAGCTGCTGGCGGTGCCGGGTTTGCGGTACGAGCTCGCGGGGAGCGAAATCCGGCCTAGCGCACCCTGCCCTGCCTAGGGGAGACAACCCAGAGAGCCGTGAAGGGAAACGGCTGCTCTGACGAGATGCTAAAGCGACTGAATCCATTACCGAGCCCGGCTGTAACGGGGAGCCGTGCGGCTGGAAAGGCGCCGCGTCCTCAGGTGCCGACAGGAGGTGCCTGCCTAGCGGGGCAGCCGGACGGGGCTGAGGGCGGCTGGGAAGGGCGCGGGAGCAGCGGGAAGGGCGCGGGAGCGCTCGGAGCGGGCGGCATCCCGGGGCCGGAGCCGGGCGGGAGCCGCAGGGCCCCGGAGCAGCCGGCCCC
>JAWLRI010000081.1:1161538-1192093 GCA_034781795.1 Crypturellus tataupa
TGCCCCCGCTGCTGCTGCTGCGGGGAGCGCTGCCTCCCGCCTGCCTCTTCCTCCCCCTTTTTTCCCCCCCACTTTTATTTTTGGAAAAAAAAAAAATAACCGCGGGAGCGATGGAGGCGGCAGGGCGGAGGGGCTGGCGCGGGGGGAGTGGTGTGTTTTGAAGTTCGGCGTGCGGCAGGCTTGCGGACAGGGCGGGCCTTTTGCCATTATATATATGTCATTTATATACATATATATGCATATATATATATATAAGTATATATATGAGGCAGGGGGTTGTGGGTGTGCGGGCGCCCGGCGCGTTGCGTTGCTGCCCGCGGCCCCCCCTCGCCGTGCCCGGCCCCATCTTGTGCCCCGCTCCGGCCCGCAGCCCGGGCTGCTCCACGAGCCACTTTCCCTTCTTCCCTTCCCATTCCCCCCTCCGCAGGCGCCTTCTCTCCCCCTCTGCCCACGAGTTGCCTGCTCGGTGCAGCCGTGGGCGCCGGGGTAGCCGGTGCTTCGCCTTCCCCCTGCGCTGCACGGCCCTGCTCCACCCTGGGTCTGTTTTTGCCCGGAATTGCAGCCGTAGATTGCACAGAGGTAAACGCATAGCCTTGCACAGAGAGAACAGTGATTTTCTTTTTTTTTTTCTTGCAAGCCGGCTCCTTTAAATGCCTCTCTGGTGTCAGTTATTAAATGACAAACGAGGAGGATGAGGAGAGGAGGAAAAATAGCTTGTCCAAGTTGAGAGGAGCGATAGGGAAATGTGGGGTGTAGCTCTTCAGTGCATGTGCCAAAAGCTTTGACATCTCTTGCGTAGCCTGATGCTTGCACTTCCCTTTACCTTGTCAGCTTCTGCAGTTTCCTCGTTTGTTTTTCAGCAACGAAACTGAGGTGAGCAAGAAGGTGCAAGCCACAGGCTGGTCCTGTTCCCCTGCTGCTTTAGCTGTTCCGTGGCATTCGGTCTTCTGTGGAAAGATTATTTTATGGCTTCTTATTTCCATCCCTTTTAACTCCCTTCCTCCCCCAATTTAGTGCAGAGAGGGGCAGAAGTATATTCTGTATTTTCACCCCCGAAGTGATGATAAACTTGTGCATTAATTTGTAAATGCCACGTTAATGTACATGCCATCTGTTGCTCAGCTTCCTTGCGTTGTGTCGAGAAAAGTTCCATTTTGACAGGAGCTTTGGGAAGGAAAAAAAAAAAAAGGCAAGTCCATTTCAGTCTCTTCCTGTCTGTACTCAGCCCAGCAGTGATTTGCTAAGAATGATGCAAAAGAAATGGGTGGCGTTTTTTTTGTGTGTTTTGGTGGCAGGGTTCAAATGAATCACTGCCTTCCGCCGAGGCAGTAATGTTCCTGAAGTTTTCTCTGCGATCCGTTTTCTATGGTAGTAGAACTCGTTAACATGAGATTGCTTGTTTGCTTTGCTGCTCAATCTGCTAGTTTTTTTTTTTCTATTTATTTTTAAGGCTGATAATTACTTTCATTACTTCTGCGAAGAGACTCTAAAATTGTGGTAAACTTTTTTCTTTAGCCTTTAGTACACGGGTCCAGTTAACTATTGTTAAAGAGGAATATGGATAATGTGCTTGGCTTATGTGGATTAACAGATGGAGATGCAGAGTGGTTCTGCAGTTGCCGTTCAAGTTGTTGGTGCTTGGCTCTCTGGAGTAGGAAGGAGCGTCTTGTGCAATAGGATGTTGCTGCACCCGCGTTTCCAGCGCGCAGTTCAGGCGCAAAGCGTCGTTTTGCAAGCTGAGGCTTTTATCCTTCCGAGCGCGTCTGCCGTTCGGGACGAACGTTGCATTGGCCACTGGCAAATGATTAATGACAAAAACAATATCTGTAGAGGAAAAGGAGGGGAGGGGCGGTTTGCAATTGTGCCGGCCGCGCGCTGGGGAAGTAGGTGTGTTCGGAGCCGCTGAACGCTCCAGTTGGGAGCGAGCCGGGCGCTTTTTGTGTCGCTGTGGGGGTCTCATTTCTTTCTTTCTCATTGTGTCCCGTAGGAGCTGGAGGAGGAAATGACATTCAGTGGTGTTTTTCTCAGGTGAAAGGCGCTGTAGATGATGATGTAGCAGAAGGTAAGAACAATTTTTCTTACTGTCTTTCCCCCTCCCCTGTCCCCGCTGCCTCGGCAGGAAGATTTGAATGCAATCTTGCTAAAATATCTCTCTTCTGTTGTGCATAACTTTAGCCAAGTAGACTGAGCTTCAATGTACATTTGGATACCTAAAGCCAGGATCAAACTCTGGTTTGAGAGTTATGTTTTGTACACTTTTAGGAGGGCTGAATTCAGGCTTCCTGACTATTCAGTTGGAAATATGTTTCTCAAAATTATTGTTCAGATTTTTCTGTCATTCAGCCTTTGGTTTGTGTTTTTTTTCCTAATCTGCAAAATGGGGAATGTGATACGTTCCACAGGGAGGTATTGCGAGAATTAATTAATGTTTGTGCTCTTTGAACATCTAAGTACTCGATAAAGATCAAGTAATTTTCCCTATCTTCCCTTAACCATAAGAGGAAGGAATCTGAATATTTGTGCCTGTTTACTCCTTGAAAAGAGAGAGTTTTGGGGTCGAGGAGATACTGGAAACTGCCTAAAACTTTTGGAGCTTGGGCTGCTGCTGCAGGCAGTGACAAGTGTCATCTTACACTAAGATGGCTGCCTCTGATTGTGACTGCAAAAATACTATTTGCTATTTTTTTAACTTGGCTCAGGCAGCTCTAAGGGGCTGGTACCAGCTCTCTGTATTGCTCAGATGACTGTGCTAGCACAGTACAACATTTTCTCTGATCTTTTTCTAGGAAAGTCCCCCTGACTTCAGAATTTCTTTGGTTGTAAGGACCTGTTTGCACAATGTAGCCAATAATACTGTGACTTAGTTTTTGTTCTGCAAGCTGTAGGCTTTTTCACATGCAGTTCGGGAGAGGAGGGAGGTTTATATAAATCCTGAATGCTCACACAGACAAGTGAGACTTATACTTAGAAAAGCAGTAACAGTTCCTGTTAATTTCATGTTTGGCATGCAGTTCGAATCGACTTTTAAAGGCCAAAAACTCCTTCTAAACATAAATGTCTTGTCTTTGTTTAAAAAAATGATGCACTTTCAATGACTGTCATTTACAAACTGAAAGATGGATTTTGGAAGCAAGCGAGCTGTTTTTTTTTCTTTAGAATGGAATAATTTTAAAGCAGAGCTGGAACTCAGAACTTATCAACTCTATTACAGTTTTTTTTTTTCCTGACAGTTTTTAAGCTTGGAATAATTTTATTCTAATTGTATAACAACAGTCCTAAAGTACAAAAATTGCAGAAATTGTGGCTGATGCTTGCAAATCATCATTGAAGTAGACTTGTGATATGCATGTAATAACGGATGTTTTCACATATATGTTTGTGACATAGTGGCTTTTAGAATGATCTGAAAATGCAGAAAAGTCTTTGCTGAAGCGTGTTAGTGGTTGTGAAGCGCTGTAGCTTGTGCTTTGAGCCTTGTGCTTCCTGACCGGGCTAGGGGCTGCCCTGTGGGTTGGTGGAGCTCGGAAAGGCTTCACTGAACTCACCAGCTTCATTTTCTGCAAGCCAGCACAGGATGGCTTGCAAAAAAATGCAAGAATGTCCAGTTTTCACCATACGGAAGATGTAGACTTCTCACTTTGTGACCCAAAGAACAGTCTGATCTAGTAGTTGGCTGCGTTTAATTTAGGATGAGTCTAAGGCAACCCCCCCAAAGCCTCTATCTTCTGTGTGTTTGGAGATTTAAATGCCTGGAACTAGATGTGAGGTGCCTAAGAAGGTATTATGCTTGTAATGAATTTGTTGAGGTGAAGTTCTCTATTTTTTCCTGTGTGTTTGGCTCCCACGGTGCACGCTGGAAATGGTTGCAAACCAGCTGTCTAAATCAAAATGCATCTTTTTGTTTGCATGAGATCCTTGGAGTTCCTGTTAATGCGTTATAATGTCTCTCTTTAATACTTTTGAAATGGATGATAACGTATCAAGCTGAGACTCCTACATTTTTCCTTTTGTTGGCTGTATTTCTGACTTCAAGCTTTCTCTTCCTGAAGGGAAGTGTTTTGTACGGGGTTGTTTGCTTTTTGTAAAATCGCAGTAGCGGGTTTGCTTGCTTCTGGTCCTCCTCCTCCAAAATGCTCAAGAGCAAGTTCGCTGGGGCTTCAAGTCTCGTCTGACCTTCTTTCTTCCTGCCTTTCTGGCCTCTTGTGGTGGCACCATGGGGAAAGCAAAAGAAAATCCCGCTGTCTGAACACTGTGTGATTCTTTTAACCGCTGTGGTCTGAAGTGAGTTAACAACTGTACGCTCCAATTTTGTGCCTGGGACTGTTGAGGATAGTACCAATATATGCAGAGTAGTGTCTAAGCTATGAATTTGGAGGTTTTAACGGAAAGAAGAGCTCAAATTAATAAAAAAATAAGGGCAGAAAAGAGCTACCAAAGCTTCACTGAAAACAAGATGAAGAAAATAGGCTAAAAGATGAGGGAGAGGGATATTTCATTTTCTGTCCTCCTATTTGTAATACAATATTGCAGTATTTGTGTTGGAAGTTCTTTGTTATATAAAAACAGCTTGGGTTTATCTTCAGTTTTACCACATTGATTGAAGTTTGTGGTAAACTTTTCATTGTTTAAGTCTAGCTTATTGATATACTTGTACCTGTGCATAAACAAAGCTACTATGTGTCAGCCAGGAAAACATCATCACTTCAGTTATTGCAGTAATCACTATCTAGGATACAGCTCGATGGAGGATATTTTTAAAAAATAACAACAGCAAAAGTGCTTGGTGTGATAACGATGCTAGTACAGTAGATCTGAGGTCAGATTTGACCTTATCACCTTCCAGTGCAGTACCTACCACCTATAATTCTGAAGATAGCTAGACTGGAATGGTTAACTACTAGAAAGTCAATATTTGGTGGTTTAGGTAGATGAACCATAAACCTTCCCCGTTCTCCCTCCTGCCTTTATAAGCAGCGTGTGGTAGATGGATGCGATAACTTGTTTCTTCTATTGCTGACGAGGATGCGAGGGGAAGAGCTGGAGAGGAAACGATGGCAGTGCGTGTGCGTGCAGGGTGGCCTGTGTCCCGCGGAGGTGGGAGCCTCTCCCTGGCTCCCGGGAGCGGAGTCCCAGGGCTCAGGTGGCTGCGCGGGATGGTCTGGGGCTGCTCGGGAAGGAGGGCTCCTTGCGGGAAGGCTCCCAGGGTGGATGCAGCGTAACGGTGACACTGCATCCACCCCAGCGCTGCTGGGCATCCTGCTCTCTCTAATGAGAACAGATGCAGTAGGAGGCAAGAAGAGTAGGGAGGGCCTGAAGTGAGAGGCTGGGATAATAATGTGGAAGAAAGATTGGGGGAGGGAGCTGAATTTGTTTTTTTGTGGGCTGCAGTTATGTCATATATAATTATTTAATAACATCAGTTAAAAGGAGCAACTTGCGGGCGAATAATAAGTTTGTTAAAGGATAATTTAAAATATTGTTGAAAAATGTAAAGACGCGAGGTTGTAATTCTAGTCTGTATACTTAAATCTGCTTATATTTTTTTGGTTTTTTTTTTTTTTTTTTTTTTTTAATCAGCCGTTTGTAGAATGGTTGTCTGTATCTAGAAGAGAAACAGGCTACTGTATTCCAGGGCCCGCTGGTCTAAATCAAGTAAAGTGTGCGTTCATGTGGAGTCCCCCAAGACAAAGAGCGTTCAGCAGACAGCTCAATAGCGGAGGCTGTGTCACTGCCTGCGAGGGAGCAGCCCCTCTCCACACTAGGATTTGCAGTGAACTCCTGCCTGTCCGTCACAGTGACCACTGCTGCTTTTACTACCCTGCTTTGCTCTTATCTTTGCATTTGAATTGCAGAAACACAGCTCTTGTCCCAGCTAATTTTTATCTTCAATATGGATGTGACAGTGACCAGGTAGAAGACTCCAACCATACAAATGAATGTGGCTGCAGGGTGGCACAGCTAGCACTGAAAATCCCAGTGGTTCTTGGTCTGGCTTTGGAAAACTTTGTAGTTTTTAAAGATTCTGTTTTGGGCGGCAGCATCGTGACAGAATGTGTTTTGGGAGAGCTGAAATGAAGAAGAAAACTCCCACTGGCTGCAGCTCTGAGGGAAGAGTTAAGGGCTGGGTGCTCCCGGCTGGGCTGTTCGCTCTCGCCGCTCTCCTCCGACTTGCCTATTTAGGCCATGGCTACATGTTTGGCAGCATTTCTGCTTAAAGAGGCACTCCTTTCCACTTTGCTGGCATAAGTGTTTGTGCAACTGCACAATGAACTGGTTTGGGAAGCTGATCCAGCTGAAAAATACATAAAACTGTGGGTTTTACTGGGTTATTTTTTCGGTAGAGTTGAACCTCTGGTACTGGGCTAACGCAAATGGGAAAATGCAGTAAGAAAAGGAAGGACTTTGCTGCTCAAGATGTACTTGGAGCTCATGCTGACTGAAGGTCTGCAATAAAATATATCTAATACCAGAACTGTAAGGTAATCTTAAGAGAGCAACGTGAGATACTGACCAAATCGACCAGTTTGGTAAGATACAGTAATGAGTGGCAGGTACACTGCATCACTGCTGGAAAAATCTGAGAAATGGGTCCCTCCTTTGGGGCTGTTTATTTCAGCTAAGCTAGTGCTTTGCTTTGCGCTTAGATTCTATAGAATGAGGCCTGCCTTTTATTAAATACTGTGCGAGTTAGAGCATGTTTGCATGCAGAACCTCCTCTAGTAAAAGACTATCAATTGCCCTGGTACCAAAATAAGGGTACTATGTATTCCTGCCTCCTTAGGAAAGATATACTTCCAAAACACAGGTGTTAATACAAGTTTATTTTATTACCATTGTAAGAGTTTTTCAGATCTCTCTTTGTATTCATTCAATGCACTCTAATAAATAATGATAGCTTAGGTTGCAATATTTGGGGCAAGGCAGTTTGTTTAAGAAGTGACGAGTGGTCAGTAATTCCTTAGTGAATCTCAGATTTTTCCGACTTTAAAAAAAGAAGCTTTAACATAGAGTGTGAATAGAGGAAAACGGCTGTGAAAACAAAACAAAATGGCTGTGAAAACAAAAAGAGAAGAGAAATACAGGAAAGAATACTTGAGCCAGGCAAATTTGGAATAATCTCTTTTCATGAAGCACTTTTTTTTTTTTTTTTTTTTCCTAAAGAACCAGATTACCTCTGTTGGATGATTTTCTAGATTTTAAACTTCCCAGTGGAATATATGCAATGTAATTTCATTATATTGTTTTATAGCTCAGTTATGCTCCTAAACCATGCACTATCTAAGTGTTACTCTGATAGAGTAATTATGTAAATAAGCTGGAAATGCAAAGGCTCTTGCCATTCGTTTAACCTGGTACGTGGGCCCATATGGAGATGGGGAGGGAAAAATTGTCAATTGTCCTCTTTCCACACAGGAGACAGTGCAAAAAGATGCCTTTCCTCTTAGAAGAGATAGAGCAGTGGTATTTTATGTGTGGGTTTTTGTGCCGTGGTTTTGGACGGCAGGGCTCCCTTTATTAAACACACAATTGCTGTTTTCTGGCTTCCAGGCGCTCTGGGCTGCTCAAGGATGTTGCCCTGGGCAGCACGTAATGCCACATGATGGTTTTTCTTGCCCGAAATTGAAAGTTTTCAAACTACTACATTTGCATTTAAAATGAAGATGCAGGCTAATAAGACCTTGGGTAGGATACTACTGTTGTGAGTTTACAATATTACTAAAAAAAAATGGTGCTTCTGTGCATGACAAAAAAAATCATTGCACAAACAGAAGTGGCTGCAGCCTTCTCTTTTAACTTATGAAGCTTTTGTTAAGCACTGGAGGAGAAATTATTAAGTTCGTCAGACATTCTTTATAAAAATGTATTTTCCTCTTAGCAATCCACAAGTGATAGCACCATTAAGAAAACCAGCCTATTTGGGTCACATGTTAAATCCCTTAGGCAATTATGCTTGCATCTAATTTTGGAACAGTAGGAAGAAATTTTAGTGTCATGAAGAAAAGGTTTAAAAAGTTTATTGTAAGAAGGATTTCTAAGGTATGTAGAATACATGTTGGATGGCACTGTTTCTTTTTATATATCCAATTGCAGTTCTTTAATGCTCTAGGAATAATGTAGTCTCCAAGCATAGAACTGGTGTTCGGTGGGTGCTTTTTATTTTTTAATGCAGGAACAGCTAAGGTAATTGAGACTTCAGACTATATTAGCTTATTCAGAAGTTAAAATCATTTCTAGTTTGTTCTTGTTTGGTAAGCACGTTAGTAAGTATGATTTGTTCTGTGTCCTGAGTGTCAAATGCTTTTCAGACATCATTACTTGGTTCTTCAAAGTAGATTGCAAACAGTCTTTCTGATGTTGGGAAAAGGTTAGAAGATTCACGTAAGTTGTGAATTGACCTATGTTTGCACATGTACAGTGCTTATGAATTCCATACGAAGGACTTGCTGAAAACATGCAAGGTATTTGGAAAAAAATAAACTGGCTCAGAAGGCCAGAGCTATGTATTGAAATCAGTCGTTAGGGTGAACTCTCCTAGCGCTGGGGTGGAACATTGGTTTCATACTTTGCTTTTCCCAGTTAAATGGTTATTTACTTCATCTTTCTTTTCAAGGAATGTTCAAAATCTTTCCGTTTACTCGAGTCTCTTTTGGAAGTGATAACTCGCCCCTAGAGCAGGAGGCCTGGATAACACATCAGTCCTGTTGCTTGATCGAGCTCGTGCTGTGCGTGACCCAGCAATTTTGCCTCTGCTTTTGTAAAATTTAGATGCCTCAAGAGGATGGTTAGTTTTTATGCTCCCAAGATTTTGTAAAGATGTTAACTCCTTGGAACTTGGGGATTCTTTTCCTTGATTTGAGCCAAGGGAACTGGAGTATCCCTGTGCAATATGGTGCATCCACTTGTTGCTGTAGCACTTGCACCATTCTGCTGCTTCCAGCAATGAGTTAAGTTGCTCTGAATTGTCTGCAACTGTGCTGCTAGGTCCCATGTCGGCTCCGTTGCTCGGGGTTCCTGTTCCTGCACAACAATTAGGTGGGTGTGTTGGTAGAAAAAATCTCATTATTGAGAGACTGCATCCTGTGTAGGAGCACATCCAGCTTAATCTCTTCCTTGCTGGTTGCTGTCATCTCAAAGAAATCATAGACATAGGAGCTTGCACACAGCCCTCTTGGTCAGGGAAGCTTGTTGAGGCATGTGTGGATTTTTATTTTTGTTTTTATGTTTTAAGAAGTTGTACAATTATGTAAAGTTGAACTGGAAGTCATCTGGCACCTTCCAGGTCATATTTTCAGTGTCATTTAAATGAGGGTCAAGTTTGTTTTTATATACAACTATTATTACTTATCTATTACAACCAAGTTTTGAAGTTACTGAACTTGAATTTAGTCATTCTGAGGTTTGAACTCACAAGAAAGGAAGACTAGAAACGAAGATAATTGAAAATAATCATCCTGATCCGAGTTATATCTGCTATCAGGAGTAATTTGTTTAACCCATCCGTGATTTGCTTTCCTTTTCTGTAAAAGCTAGGATGGCTGTTTTCCCCAAGTGAGGTTCAAAAACTTTTAAAAGTTATTGTGAGGTACTTTGAAATCTTCTAGTGATAATTCTATGTACTTTGTCTGGCTTCCAGCATTTAAATAACTCTTTCAAGATCCAGCAAAAGGGTTGCAATGTCCCTGAGGGTAATGGGGAGGTAAAATGATTTCTTTATGGATAAGGTCTGTATCTAGCTCAGATTTGTAGGGTTTGATTTTGTTTTTAGTATGTTTCAATTACAAGGACCCACTTCACAGAGCAGTCCAAGCGTGTGTTTTTCCTTATTTGTCACTTAGAGGTTTGAGTGTTTAAAACCCCCCGAAAATCCAGGCCACAGAGTGGTGTTATCCGCTGTTCAGAAGAGAATTTTAAAAAAAAAGTTCTACACGTATGCTTGGGCTGGAATAGAAACACAGCAAGATACTTGCCAGGGGAACAAAACAATTGGCAAAGAAAAAGCTATTTTACGTCCTCCAAATGTGACTGGAAAAATTAGATTAAATATTAAAATGAACTGTTGAAGGAGTGGATGTCCATGGTGAGTAAAATAATAGGAAGTCCTTATTCTGCAGCCATTTAACTGTGTGAACTGGGTACTGATCTCTGCTGGGAGCAGGTTGTGCCTGCAACCCTGCAGGCGCTGTGCACTGCCCGGGCTCCCCTTCCCTCGGGAAGGGCAGCCCTGCTCCCATTTCCATTCCCCCAAGGACGCACTGTCCATGTGCTGCAATAGCCACAGTCCTTTCCATTTTACCCCCATAGTTGAGGACCAAAAGCCTTACAGTTTTGGCCTTAGCTTTTCCACCTGAAATAAGAGCTTTTGTCAAAGAAGTCTGAGAAGAGGCTGTGAGAGAGGGTATATTTTTGTGCATGTGTGTAAATATATATGTAAGCACACGTGTGTGTGTATGTGCATCAGAAAAGCACATCAACCCACAGAATTCTAGCAGCTGGTTTTGAAAGGCACTTCCAGATTATATTTTTTCTAAAATCCTGTTAGTAGTTTTTAACTTGCAGTGTTTTCTTTGCAATGGCTTCAGCAAAAAGGGAAATCAAGATGTTCTCGTGCTCTTGATCTGTGACGTTCGCAGGGACAAATGGGGAAGGGCACTGCTGAAGGGCTTCTGTACATGCAAAACACACGTGCAAAACAGGAACACAGAATGTTATTTCCAAGCGTATTGTCATTCGCAAACAGAACACTAACCACCGGCTTTTCTGTGCTGTGGAGCCCATTGAAATTCCGGTTGTGGTTTCAGCTGAGATTTTTCCATAAATAGCTGTGTACCACCTCGGAACACAAAGAGGCCTCCTGAAAAGATCTAAAGCAAGGTCTGCTGAGGCCTGTGCAGTCTGCAGTATTTATGTGCACTTCAGTGTATATATTGTGATGAGCTGAGGAATGTTGTTACAGATGGAGGTGAGGGGCTGGGCAAGGAATTGAAGAGTAAGTTACTGATTGAAATTAAATTCAGGGACTTGTGAATCATCTGCTTGGAGCATAAAAAGAAAAATAATGCCCAAATGGAAGCAGAAGCAGGTATGTTTTTGTTGGTAGTGCTGAAGAGCTTATTTTTTAAAAACTGTTGCAAGTAAATACATCTTGCAGCAGAGATTACTTATGGTTTAATCAGGCTGTTCACTGAAGGGATCAACATTCATACTGACTGAAGGCCTAGTTACGTGAATTAGTACGTAGCTAATTTTACAGTGAATGTTTTTTCAGTGCTATCTAGGAGAACACGCTTAATCTTGAGCAATTAAAATGGGGCCAGCTTTTATGTCAATGTGTTTGAATATTGTTCAATGCAGGGTATCTCGACTAAGATAGTGCTTTGACGGGGAACTCGACGGTGCTCCGTGCTGGGGAAGGAGAGGCCGCAGAACGCATGCTCCTCTGCTTCGTCTCGCTCACTGGCTGATTTCCCACTAGACTTGTTGCTCCCAAACATTTTTTTAGCAAAGCAGAAATCCTCTTCTAAAAGGACATGAAAATAACGTGGCATTTATGAAATCCGCACTGACTGGTAGCCTCTTCGGTGCTCTGCTGAGCTGCTGGTTATCAGCAGATGTGTTTATCAGTTGTCACAACAAAGCGAGGGTGGTAGCACAGCAGATAGGGCCGAGAAGACTTTGGGAGCTTGCTAGGCTGTTCTCCAAACCCACAGCTTTCATCTGTACCTGTTAGTATCAATGGGTGTTTACTTAAAAAACAAACCAAAAAAGCCCTTCAGCCCTACAGATGCTGTAGTCTCAAAAATATATATATCAGAGCTTAGCTACTCCTATTGTTGAATAATTTTTCTTTTTTTCCTTACTGTCTACAATCTCATTGGAAATTTCTTATCAGTGCAGTAATTGCATGCTGTTTTTGGATGGAAATTAGGCAAGGACACAAGGCAAGGACTTCCAGGCTCCAAATCCAGGCTGCAGAGAACAGGCTTGAGCAGAAGCCGAGACCCTTTACCACTTGTTCCTCATTTTGAGTCTGTGTTGCAGGTTTACAGGCTGCGAGATTATTGACCCACCTTTCCAAAGTTATTTAAGCCGGGTACTGGGAGTGGGTCTGGATTTCTGCCACTTCTGCCTCTTATGTTTATGATATTAATAAACTGGTGTCAAATGTCCTGGGAACGGGTGATGTAGGTTGAAAGACCTTTGTTTCAGCCAACAATAGAACTGAATTAGTGTGAATAGGAAAAGCAAATAGGCACTTCCTGTCAGGTTTTAAGGAAGACCTCAGTATGGGGGAGCATGTGTATTAAGAGATTTAAACTACATTAGAAAATTGCCAGTCATTTGTCAGCACTTTTTTTTTCCCCAGTAAACTGTTTCCTCTGTGTTTATATGCATATATGTCCTATGAAGCATATTCACAATACTAATAAAATAACGAGTGAATGAATTTTATGAGTCCTATTTACTTACATTTATAGTTTTGCCTCTGAAGGATACCCGAAGAATCTAATCAAGTATGTGAGAATCTGAAGGTACTATTTCAAGCTAAAACTTAAGAGGCCTTTTGCAAAAATTTGAGAGTATTTGAACTAAAAAGAAAAATTTAGGGAGGTCTTCAGACTGCCTTGGTATTCACCTAGCTTTCATATACTATTGGAGCCCAGAACAGTGTTGTTTTGCTCTTGCAGATACACAGCATTGCTAATGTTCATGAGATCCATCGGCCTGCGTTACACCTGCCTGCAGTGACCACTCCAGCTGCTCCAACATCAAGGGCTGCTGCCTTTAACTCCTTTTATGAATGCCAAGTTCACTGCAAACTAAAAAAATAAACTGAAGGAGGAGGCTTTTGTGGTACAGCTCGTGTTTTGATGGTTCCATAGTGATCGCAGTTTGAAATCAATTTAAGGTGGTAAAGTTCTTCCTCAAAACCCATGGCCATTTTTAAATAAATGCTTTAACCCCTTTCCTAAAGCTCAGACTTTGTAGTGTCCTTTTAGGTGATTAAGTCCTGAGCAATCAGTTCACCCTGGCGAATATTGCATCTGTTTTCTGGGTGCTCCAACTTGCTGCTGTTTATCATGTGTTTTCTCAGTGCAGCCACAGGTGTCCTGGAGTCATGTACGGAGGCTTTGTGTTTCCTACTGTTGCAGATGGAGACAGGAAGTCAGTGGTTTGTGAGGTTTAAGTTCATTTCCTTTCCCTTTTAGAAACATCGAATTCTGACCTTGTTCAGGGACCTGCATAAGCTTGTGGAGACTCTGTGCTTATTGATGGAAGTGCCTTTAATTAGCCTTATTAGACAGATGCTATTCGCGAGTTCCGTTGCACTGTCCAGAGAGGTGGTTGCTCCCTGGTTTGCCCCTGCCCCGCAGATTTGCTCCTGCCCATGTTCAGTGGGGTCTCATTGAACCCACTTGCTTTAGCATGAAGCCACTATTTAATTTGCTCTGTGTGTCCTGGGGTCACTCCCCTGCGCCTGGCTCGTGGTAGGTGCTGTGGACAGAGCTCAGGGGGTTTGTCCCTGCCCCGTGTCCTGCCAGAGCGCTGCTGTCTCCGAGCATTTGTGCTTTGGCCTCTTGCCTAGATGCAAAAGAAGCTGGAGGAAAATGGTGATTAAGCTTGATGGTGGGAACTCGAATAGCTCTGCCACAGACACCGCTCTGCTCTCTCCTTCTGTCCTCACCTGCACCGCATCCTGCGCTCTGGTATCTGAGCACAGAGTGTATTTTTAATGCCCTTTCCTAGCAAAGAAGGGGTCTGTTAAACAGGCTGCTGCAGTGACTCCCGAGAAGGAAGCCAGCAGTGGGGATGCCTTTTCCTGCTGCCTTTGGTTTCGTTGCCTGGTCACCCCGGAGCGATGGAATGAATGCAGAGAATCTTCTTGAAAGTGAATGCAGAAAAGGGAGATGAAGTCAATAGTGAAACTGGTCATGGTAACTTTAAAATGTGCAGTCCTCCTTCCCTCCCCCCCTCCATGCATGAATTAGGGATGGGGCTGGAATGCAGAAGGCCTCTCTCCTTTTATACCATCAGGACTAAGCAGCGATCCTCATTTGGGCTTCTGCTCCTTCCCTCGTGTGTAGTTGTGGCGTCCTGTGTCTCGGAGCTCTCTTTTCCACCCACACATGTGCAGAGGCAGTTTTAATCTTATTTAAACAGCCTTTCCTGTCCCACTTAACACTCTACTGTCTGGCCTCTGAGGCTTAAAGCACCGTGTATTAGGATCTGGATAAGTGTGATAAATCAGAGCCATGCAAATAATGGGGTGCTATATGAAGCTATGTTATCACGCTGTAACAAATCCTCTATACTTCTTGGAAGGGATTTGTTTCAGTTGCTTTTTTAGAAAATTCCAGAAATTGTATTTTGAGCCACTGGGAAGGTATATAAACAATGAAGAAGACTCAAAATGTTTTTAAATACTGTGATTCTTTGTTCAGTGCTTGGAAACATCAGATTACTCCACTTGTGTAAACATTCTGATTTACTTACTCTCTGCTTAGGCAGCAGATCAACACGATTCCAAAAACTTGCAGAAAAACCTTTTAGGTCTGGTGCAATAAAGATACTCTTTGTTAGCTGTCGTGATTGACTTAGTATTCTAGAGTAGGTGACATGTTTTGGTTTCCAAGGCTGTTTTATAAGCAAAGTTTATATAAAGTTCACGGTACATTAAAATAGATAGCTTTTTCTCTGCTATTAAAATACATTTTATTCTATTATTAGAGTAAAATTTAATACAAAATTGCATTTCAATTTTACAGTGGGCCTCCTGGAACTGAGTCATTGGATTAAAGTATTCTTTGATTGTTGGAACCGATAGAGCCGTTTCACTCCCATGTTCCGCAGGCTTGTCAGCAAGGGGAGAACATCAGCACAGCCATTTCTGTCATTATTTCTGAATTTTACTTGTGACTTTGGCACGTGTGAGTCTTGTTTAGCATTCATGCATTCAGTCAAGAGTCTGGAAGGCCCCCAGAAGCTAAAAATACTTTTCAGGGTCTGTTAGTGAGTTTTGTATTTCAAGCACTTTGCTTTAGAGGGGTCAGCTGTGTCAAAGATGCATTTCTTGACCGTTTTCTGGACGGTGTCGTCTGCCTCGTTTTATTGAATTGGTCATCACATCCTCTGGGCTTCACATATCGTCTGAATTAAGACACGGTTACCTTTCCGCAGAGAGTTTTGGAGTTGCTTTTTGGATTATTTTAGGTTTTGAAGTACTCATGCTGTCAAGAAGCAGCTGTTCTGTTATCAAACCAAGACTGAGTGATTATACTTTCTGGGGGTGGATCTTGATGCTTGAGAGAGATTGCAACTTGGGTGGATGCATCTTGAAAATGCCAGTTACAGGCAGCGTTATTGCCAGAGAACCATGTTCTATGGTTAAAACTGAATGTGCCCTTACCAGTAAAATGAAATATATTAATACAACAATTGTAAAAGAAAAGCTTTCCCGGGCAATGTGAATTGCAGCTTTTTCTGCATTGGTGATCATGTTGATATTCATTCCTCTTGAAAAGAGACACTGGAATATAAAAGTGGTGATGTCTTTAATAAGTTCTCATAATAATTATCCATTTTGAGTTCTGCTGTAGTGTATTAACCTTTTGTCCTAACTCAGAATCTCTGAATACTAAAACTATAAAAATTTTAATAGAAACTTGCCCATGAGCGTATCTCTCTGCAAAGGTCACAGCAGTTTTACTCCGAGAAGACCTCCGTACAGAGAGCAAAAGCTCTGCAAGAAAGGAGGGGATTTCTGTTATTTGGAGATGTCAGATGCTGCTTGGTGTCAAAGGATCAAGCTGCCCTATGGGCAAGACCCAAAATCAGGTTTCTGAAAAATTAAGATAATGATCTCTCAAATGTTTTTAAAGTTTGGTGTTTTTTTTCTTATTTTCTTATTTTTATTCTTTTTTTTATCCTTATTCTTATTTTTCTTATTTTTATAAGATATTCTTATATCTTTTTTATTTCATTTTTTTTTTTCATTTTTTCTTATTTCTCTGTATATGTGATTAAATTTAGTATTCCGGTGGTGGTGGGTACTCTATAGGAATGTACTTTTCCATACATCTTGCTTAATTTTTTTTCTGCCAGGCCGCTCTTCCTCCAGTGTCTAATGTTGCACTGTGGTGTTCTAAAGTCCCAGTGCTTTGAAATGTCAAATTTCATCTTGGTGTCAGAGATGTGGTAAGACACTGGAGGGGAGAAACGGATCTGCTCTCTGGAGGACGGGGACTGCATATTCATCTCGTAACCGTGCAGGGCTGTTAGCAGATACTGCTGCTGCGAGCGGGGCCTCTGAGGGGTATGGTTATCAGATGAGGTTTTGAGGGCTGCTTATCTGCAGCACTGGTGCTTGAGGAGCTCGGCGGTAAATATCAGAGCGCCTCGTCTTTCCGAAAGCCCCTGGCATTAGCTGTTCTGTGCTGCGTGTTCGGATACTCCTCCCTCGTGCCGCTTGCTGCTGGGAGGTGCCGCTTACCGGCTTGGGCAGCGGGAGCAGCGCTCGGTGCTCGCAAGGCTCCCACCTAGAGACCGGAGCGAAAAATAGCGCGGCGGGAGGGAGGCGGCAGCGCCTGCCGGGCTGCTCTTCTGTGCGCTGCAGCACCGGGAGCCGGAATCACCCCACGTAACTAGCACTGGGGCTCCAGGCACCCTTGGAGGGAAAAGGCCACTATTCGTTTTATTTGGCAACAAGGGTGTGAGGACAGATGAAGATCCACAAGCGCATCGGTGCACTGCGGAAGATGAAATGCTTCCCCTGCCAGCTCTCACACACTATTAAAGCCGCCCCGTTGAGCAGCAGTGCCTTGATGTCGGTCTCTGTCTTTGACCAAGGTATGGGAATGGGAATGCAGTATTTCTAACGGTGAGTGGCTGGGTTTAAAATGTTTGGCTGCTTTGCTTTCCGGTGCTGATTTAGTGTAAAATACGCATCGTGGCTCTATTTTGAGATTAGTTGCGTTTTTCTGCTTGTATTTTTAGCGCATTTATTTTGTCCTTGGAGAAGGAGCTGCTCAAGCTTACAGTATAGAAGACACACTGGGATCTATAGATCCATCTTTAATTTAAAAACAAAATATTTTTTTCTTGTGATTGCTAATAAGGAATGTAGCTTTTAAATTTAAAGTAAAATTGGTCTAAATACTTGAAATTATCATTTGGATGGTTTATCAGGCGTGGAAGAATTCACTCCTTTGGTACTACTAACAGAACATGCTGTGTTCATCCTGGAGGTGTGGGGATGTTAGTGCTGAAAGTTCCTTCACAGATGGAGGTTCACACAGATATTGAGAGATTAAAATACAAATCTCAAAAGTGAGACTGTCTGCAGCAGTTGCAGAAAAGTTGGCACGTGGTAACTGCTGTATGACACACCTGGGTAACTATTAAACACAGAAACTATTAAACCAGCGCGCTTCAGAAAACTGACATTTTATCCCTTTCTGTAAATTAGGCTCCAAGGCTAAGGTATTGACCTTGTACAACTTTTGAGTGACTTTCGTAAATCAAATAGTAGGATGGTGAATTTATCCGTCTATTCCCCATGTTCAGATTTTTATGGCTAATTCTTCTTTGCTGTCTTCTCCACTTCTTACCCCCCAATACACTGCTTAGATGAGCTGATAAATTGCTGCATTATCATCTCCATTCTGGGACTGGCCTAGCTTGCAGTGTTAAATTTATGAATGTGCTTTTTAAAAAAAGTTATTTATCTTGTTTTTCTTCAATAGTTTAATAGTTTTCTTTAATAATTTAATAGTTAATAGATAGTTTTCTTCTAAAATGATCTCAAGGCCTTCCCCCCTCATAGGTTTGCAGGACCATGACTTGCATTGTGTGGAACTGTCTAAATTAGATGGCTTGCACTTTTTAAAATGTCTCTGTTCACCCGTGAAAGGTACACATGGAAAGCCACGTCTTTGTCTAGATGGTCTGTGTTTTAAATCTTAAAGATGTGAGAGAAATTATTTCATCTTCACAAATAGGTGAATGAATGTATGAAGCAACAGTAATTTTCCAGTGGTGGGGTGAGGGGTGAAAAAGTATATTTGGTTGCGCTCAGAGACTGAGTTTGTGTAATGTGGGCCCTGGTATAGTCCCATAAAAGCTTACATGATATTAATGTACTTTACATGATGTTCTCTGAGAATTTTTGCCTTTTTTTGATTGTTGCTGCAGTCCTGCATAGCGAGGTGGGGTTGACTGGCGCAGGGTGACAGGCTTGTGCTTGTCCTCTGCTCTGGGGCCACCCGTGCTGTGTGTTGGACAGCACCAGGCTCCAGGGACTCTGTGCCACGAGCCTGACTCTGCATCTTCGGCCTCTGAGGCTGAAGGATTTGGGCTTTTTGCCCGAATTTTGCAGGATTTGGACTGCATGTCCAGGCTGGTTGCGCCTGGGGCTGCTGTACGAGGTGGCTCCCGGAGTAGAGGAGCCTGCTCATGTCCTGGGGACTGCCCACGCGGGGGGCAGACCCCGCAGTGACAGGAGAAGGGGCCGGTGTTGCTCAGAGTGGAAGTGCTGCTGCTCGAGACACCAAAAAAAAAAAAAAAAGAAGAAACCATCCATCAGGAAACTCAGTTACGTTGTTCATCTGCACTTGCCTAAGAATAAAGGCAGAATAACTGGACTGCATGCCTAAAAATCCTAGGTGCTTCCATCTTCTGAAAATGAGATTTTTATAGATGATTTTGCAAGATCAGCTGCGATTTGTTGAAGGTGGTGCTCAAAGAATGGTCGTTTTTCCAATTTGAATATGTGAAAATGTGAGGTATACGTTTGAAAAAGTATTGGTATACTTGTGAATTTAATTCATTCTTTTTAGCTCAAAAAATCCCTTTTTGCTGTATAAACAGATTTTCTCTTAGATTCCCATTTATTATAAACATTTAAGGAAGAATATTTGTGATAACATAAACCTCCTTCATGTAGAAAAACGATGCCAAGGGTTTCTTCAGCATGGGTCTGAGCTCATATCCCAGTTTTCTGTGCTTGTCCCAGCTCCCTGGTTCCTCAGATACTGACGTCTGACACCATCACTCTAGCAACGTTGCTGAATTGAAGCTTGCTTGATCATTTGACATTTAGGAGGAGGACTAACTTGTGGCCTTTCTCCTTGTTCCCATGCAGCGGATATAATCTCTACGGTAGAATTTAACCATTCTGGAGAGCTGCTAGCGACAGGAGACAAAGGAGGCAGAGTTGTCATCTTTCAACAGGAGCAGGAGGTGAGTGCTGGCTACTTAAAAGTATATTAAATACTTTGTCCCCATTTTCTGTTTAAAGATGAAGGTGATTTTATAACAGATTTACAAAAACTGTATGCCTGTGTAATAAGGGATTAAAACTCTAAAAATCTGAAAATTGATTCCATTTATCATCTGTATGTGAACTAAGAGTTCTTTTCCTCCTCCTGTAGCAGCAGTACATAAATCCTTTGCACATAAATCCTTTTGGTCGGTTGGTGCCATCTAGTGGAGTTTGCCTGGCTGAGGAGCTTCTCGCAGAGCTTGTTAATCTCGTATTAGCTTCCTATAGCTGGATAGAATCATCTGTATTATCTTCCTATAGTTTAGAATCTGGCATAAACTTTTGCTGTCTTAAAATCTGTCATTTAGTTTGCCTCCCCTAAGAGCCAGATAGTTTTAAATTTAACCAAAGGTTTATGTAGCTGTATTTTCTCATTTACTCACGTTTTCTCAAGTGTGTTGTCTTTTAATAAATAATTCCTTAAGTTTTTGATGTATTGCCCATGGCTTTTATGCCTTCTTGAACTGGGAATTGGGGTCTAGTAGGGCCTGTCCGGATCCTTGAATTCGATCTCACACAATCGCTTTTGGCATAAACCGGCTCTTCGGTGCTCAGGGAATGAGCAATGGGAACTGTCCTGAACCCGGCAGGTAGTTGTATCCTAGGCACCACTGTCAGCAGCAAGTTTGTGTAAAACCACCTACAAATCATTTATTTTTGAGTCTTTTGGGTGGGTTCATCTACTTCCTCCTATCCTACTGCATTCCAAAGAGCTTTGCAGACTGTAAGAAAACCACTAAATCCTCTACAAGGAGTTTTACAGTATGTCAGTTTACTCAGTGCTGAAGTGCTGCCATCTCTGGGCTGGAATGTGGCAGCTGTTCTGCCACCTAAAGCAGGTAACATTGCCTAAGAGTAAGGCAGGAAATGAATACTGCATCTAATTGAAACTGAAGGAGGAATTTGCATATGCAGCCTGTAATTAGCCAATTCGGAATTTAATGTACTTGGGCCAACACCTTTTTTCTTCTCCCCATTGAGTATCATGGGATGATCCGATGGCTTAAGTCTCACATGAAATCCATCCTTAGAATGAAAAGTATTATTGCACTCTCCGGTCCTGTATAGCTTCACTAGAATACATAAGAAGTTTATTTAAGACTGAATTACCATGACAAGTGCTGAGCCATGGCCAGCATGTCCTGGGGCACAACAGAGTCACTCTGGCAGTCCCTTGTTGAGTGTAGGGACCCTGCTTCGCCCGTTAGGACTTACTGAAACTTGGAACAGAATTCCTTCGTTCTCCAGGGTGGGAAGGCCACTATAGTTGGTAGGTATGGTACAATATTGTAGTGCCAAATTTGATTTCTAAGGCATTTTTTTTTCCTTTCCCCTTTCCTTCCCCCACAGGTCATTGTAAAATGTCCGAATTCCTGCCAGCCATTAGTATAAGGGTGTGCAGCAAGAGAATGTGATGCAAGGAATGTGAACAGTGTGGGCTGGCAAGGGTCATATCAAGAAGTATGTTTTAGCTAGGTGCTAAGAGATGAGATGAATGGATGGACTGAAACAGATAGAGAAGTCCCTCGTTAAGAACATATCACAAGAAAGGCATGTGATGGAGCAACGTCTTGAAATGTCTGGGACAGGAACATGTGTCACACAGTGAAGCCTGAAGTGATTTCAGTGGTACCTAGTGAGCAGCTTCAGAAATAGTTTCAGGTGTTTTCTCAGTCACCGGACCTGTTGGAAGGAATTTAGGCTGCACAGTCCCTGCAGTGTAACAGGGCTGGGAGGCCCTGCTGAAAGCGTAGCTCAGAAGGAAGTGGAAATAGGCTTGATGGGACATTCTCTGCTTCTCCGACAGTTCTTCCATTCTTCATCTAGCTGCAGGCGTGACTTGTAATGTCCAAGATGTCTTGAGCTGAGGGGGGTGTGTGTCCACCTGAGCTCCTCATGTACAGAATGAGGAGAAAGAAGGATGGCTCCTTAAAAAGAGATCAGAAATCTTCAGCGATTGGCAAGTTACAAACTACAGAATTGTAGCCTGCTTGTGATAAATGTAGTGGTTACGTGTGGAGTTCCATGCTGTGCCGAGTAGCCTGGGCCCTGCGTGTGCCCGTGCTTCTCTGCAGAGGAACTTCCTATGATGTGATTAGAGGAGAGAGTAATGCAGATTTGGGGCTTTAAGCAGCAACAGAAAACATAGAACAAAAACCTCTTAACAAATTTACTCATGCCTAGAATATTTAGATGAAAAAGTTCATAATTTCAGCTGCTTTGAGTTAATACAAGAAGGGAAATGGAACTTTCTGTAGATTTGTGCAGTAATTATTCACAGGGATGAAGGGAGTTTCTGGAAACTCTAGGATCAAGAACTGCTACTTTCTGGGATTTTCTTGTTTGGTGCTTTCTTAACCAAATTAATAGAAATTCTAATCAAATCTCTACAAAAGTTATTCTTAGTTTCTGTTTTGTAGACTTTTAAAATAAAGCCAAAGGATACTTGCAGTAAATCTGACATAGGCAATAACAGAATCCAGGAGTCCTAATATTTTCATTCTAATTAGCCACCTGCCTGTGTCCGTGGTGTGTACATTTAGTTCTGTCCACTGCCTGCAGCCCTTAAAAATCATTGTGTTTACTGCCTATATATCTTGATCATTTAATTCTTTTTTTTTTAGAACAAAACCCAGTCTCACAGTAGGGGAGAATACAATGTTTACAGTACCTTTCAAAGCCATGAACCAGAGTTCGACTACTTGAAAAGTTTAGAAATTGAAGAGAAGATCAACAAAATTAGGTGGTTACCCCAGAAAAATGCTGCTCAATTTCTATTGTCTACAAACGGTAAGTTACACACATAACTGTGTGTGAATTTACAAAAATTTAACATTAACTAGGTTCACTATTAGGAGTTTGTCTAATCTTTCCCCATTCCGTAGATATTTGGTAAAAAGTTATGTTTAAATACAAGTATCTAAAGATCTGGCTGTATAAGAGTCATGCTGTTTAAATATGTGGATTTCTTGATTTGTTTGCTTTAAAGCAAAGGAATAGTTGAGTTGCCATTCAGTCTCTTTATATAACTGCACCTGTTAGAGCTTATAGTAGACGTGTAGTAATACTGATTCTAATTGAAACTTGCTATAGTAATTTTTTCTGGAAAGAGCAAACTGTGGAGGTGGGCTCTCTATTTTATCTTGTCCTGTTTTCTTTCTGTAATTTTGAGAAAAAGTAAGACTTTCATCCTAATTTTGTTTAAATTTCCAAGCACTAGTTTTATGGCTTTGTTTTGTTGGTACAAGTAGGTAGTCTCCTCTTGTTTGAAGGCTACATATCAAAGAATAGCATCTGTAAAGTCTAAAAATGCTCTGTTGGAGCTTTGATTTGAACCCATGTGGCTGTTTGCTTTCAGATAAAACAATAAAGTTATGGAAGATCAGTGAAAGGGACAAAAGACCAGAGGGCTATAATTTAAAGGAAGAAGACGGACGGTATAGGGATCCTACTACAGTTACAACACTACGGGTGAGTGGTTTGTTCTGGGTGAACCGGCCTGCAGCGCTCCGGCTGGAGGCCGGTGCTCGAGGTTCCCGTCTGCCAGAGCCACAGGGTGCCCTGTTGGTGGCGGGGAGCTTGTGCAGCCCTGGCCCCGCTCCAGGGTCATCTCCACATTTTGTGATGCAGCTCGAGCCCTACCAGGCGCTCCCTGGCTTGAGTTGGCTCTGAGATCCCTTCCTCAACTCTGGGGTTGCCCATGTGTTCATAGCACGTCGTCCTTCAGCCTTTCATGCTGCTTTGTGTCTTGCAGGTGCCAGTGTTCAGGCCCATGGACCTCATGGTTGAAGCTAGTCCACGAAGAATATTTGCCAATGCTCACACGTATCACATCAATTCCATCTCCATTAATAGTGATTATGAAACATACTTATCCGCAGATGACTTGCGGATTAATCTGTGGCATCTAGAAATTACAGACAGAAGTTTTAGTATCCTTTTTTGCGTCGTTGTTTGTCATGTTGTTTCACAGCATGGATTGTTAAAGTGGGGGAAAAAGTTCAGCAGTCTTGAGAAAATGATCTTGATTTCTAACCTTGATTCCTTCTTTATCAGCCGTCAACCCTCTTTGTGTTCTAACATTTATTCCCTCTGTTGCAAGCTTTGGATTAGACGAATATAGGGAAACTCCTGGGAAAATAAAACAGGATCCTGAGCAGAAATCATATATGCCTTCTTTATGCGGTAATGAAATTAGAATTTAAGCACAATAGGTTTTATTTGGCAGAATCTGGGTGACACTATAGTATAAAATTCCTCAGTGCT
The DNA here is from genome assembly GCA_034781795.1 of Crypturellus tataupa. Taxonomy (NCBI): domain Eukaryota; kingdom Metazoa; phylum Chordata; class Aves; order Tinamiformes; family Tinamidae; genus Crypturellus; species Crypturellus tataupa. The sequence continues at coordinate 1,185,123 of JAWLRI010000081.1, forward strand.
GAAGTGTAGCAAAAAATTGATCTTGTTTATTAAAAGGAAGCTATGACTGTTGTAAGAATTGACTTAAAGTTGATAGGGAATGCAGAGTTAGTTTTGCATTCTAGATAAATTTTGGGACTGTCTAGCTAGTTCTTTGACACATAAGTGTTGTCCTGCTTCCAAATTTCAAATGTTTTTATAAGTCTGGCTATTTCAGAAAGTGATTTGGGGAAACTTTGCAGAATACATTTATAAAGGTGAAAAATGTGTTGTGAAAAATAGATAAAATTTCTTAACAAAATGCTGTAGATATTGTAGATATTAAGCCTGCCAACATGGAAGAGCTCACAGAGGTGATAACAGCTGCAGAGTTCCACCCAAACAGCTGTAACACATTTGTATACAGCAGCAGTAAAGGAACGATTCGTCTCTGTGACATGAGAGCATCAGCACTCTGTGACAGACATTCAAAATGTGAGTTCTGCCTTCCAGTGCTCATTCTTTTATGGAATTTGATGTTTTGCAATTAGAGAAAATCAAGCAACCCATGAAGTATATACTAAAATATTAAACAGAAAACTGTTTTAACAGAAAAATCTGTGATTCTGCGAAACTGTATGTATATTTTCTTTAGTACATTAAATATATCTAAACCTAGCTAAAACATAGATTCATATTTTTCCAGAGTAAATGATTAACCTGGTAAGCAATTTTAAATGGGGGTGTCTGCATCACAGTAGGACCAGAAATGGCTTGCTGCAGACTGCAGTTGGGAAAGCATTAGTTCAGTTTGATGTCTGATCTGTACCTGTGCTACAAGCCTTGTTAATGAAGCCTCAAAATGTTAATTATTACTGCAGTTATCTGCAAGCTGATGTGCTTTTCTGTTAAACAACACATCTCGGAGAATGGCAACTTTATCAAGTCTTTTGCACAGAGAGATATTGTATATAGCATAGGAAGACTAGCCCACAAGGGTAAATGTGTTGATAAAGGTTTTCACTTTATTTAGGTGTCTTGTATTGGAAGAGAGTTGAACAGACCTCTTTACATTCCTGTCTTGTTTCTATACAGTGTTTGAAGAACCAGAAGATCCTAGCAACAGATCATTCTTCTCCGAAATTATCTCCTCCATATCTGATGTCAAATTTAGCCATAGTGGTCGATATATGATGACTAGAGATTATCTATCAGTGAAGATCTGGGATTTAAATATGGAAAACAGACCTGTGGAAACATACCAGGTATTCAGTGAAGATGTTAAAATGTTTATGGACTATAACTACAAACTTCAGGAAAGACTGAATCTTGCTCTAATAATCTTGATCTGGCAGTTGAATTTAGGTGTGTAGAACAGGGCCCCTGTTGGATGATGGGGATCTGTAGAGGTAACTTTCAGCTATAAAATAGCATGTTTGCTTTAGAGCCTTGAGTTGACTTAATATTCACCTATTCCTTCCCAGAGAAATGGGAGGCAAAAGAATCCTATGAGAGATGTTTGAGGTTTTTCAGTTGGTACTGAGAATTGCTAGAGTGGTGTTGGAGTGAGTTAATAAGGAACTTGCTGTAGGTTTCCTCTTTACCACTCATGGTGAGATGATTAGTGACTTTACTGTGACTTTGAGGAAAGTAGATAGACACTGTAAGACTTCTAAGAGAGTAAAAAGTAAAGCTCTTCATAGTGAAGCAAATAACATGTATTATAATACCTGCTCAGAGGGTGAGAGCATTCAGAAAATGGAGATGCGTCTTTCCCCTCCCTGAGTGATAAACCTCACGTGTATGTTCTGTGGAGCAGAATATATAGGGACTTTGAGTAAAGGATAAAGATGGTTGTCAGTTGTATAATTTTGAACAGAATATTTATGAATGTGTCGTGTTATTATTCAACTATTTTTTTCTTCAGGTGCACGAATACCTCAGAAGTAAACTCTGCTCACTGTATGAGAATGACTGCATTTTTGACAAGTTTGAATGCTGTTGGAATGGATCAGACAGGCAAGTTGAATTCTTCTCTGCATTCATTTGAGTCTTTCATTTGTGGAGGAAAAGATGTTTCACATTTCCTGTTTTGAGAAGCATGGCCTCAAATATCTGTGTCTGTATTCCTGGACTGGCTTGGAAAATAATAGTACTTTAGGACAACAGGGTGTGCATATTAGCCCAGAATTATAATTGCAGTTTAGGATTATAGACAGTTAGCTTAGTATAATAAGTAAATTCATCAGTTTACTACAGTAAAAATATTAATCAAATGCTACAGCTACTTAAAGAATGGACTGAAATTTTTATCTGTTTTTCAAATAACGCTTCCCCAGAGGTTATTCTCAAATGCAGTGTTGTTTCTTTCTTTCTCCCCTTTCACCTGCAGCATCGTCATGACGGGATCTTACAACAATTTCTTCAGAATGTTTGACAGAAACACGAAGCGAGACATCACCTTAGAGGCATCACGGGAGAACAACAAACCCCGCACGGTTCTGAAGCCCCGTAAAGTTTGCGCAAGCGGGAAGCGAAAGAAGGACGAAATCAGCGTCGACAGCCTGGACTTCAACAAGAAGATTCTACACACAGCCTGGCATCCTAAGGAAAATATCATTGCCGTAGCTACTACAAACAACTTGTATATATTTCAAGACAAAATGAATTAGGTTTGGCATTCCTACCTGAAGAGTCCACTTCCTGCATAGTTGAAATAGTTGAATCTAGCATTTGTACCTGTAAACGAAAGAGATTGAGAGAGGTCCATTATGGCACCCCTTTCCAGTGTTTAAAAATGTGCCATATGACAACACATTTTTATAGCTACATGGAGAAAGCTCTGTGGATCGGTCCCTGTGTTCTTCTCCATGTCTGCTAGCCATTTAGGTGAGGATAGGGCACTTTTTAATTTAAATGACTACTTGCACCATCTTGCCTAATGGACTAGATTGGACTGTATCAACATCGGTTTACTCCACTTTTTATGCCTTCCATTGTGATGACGTCAAACACAGGGAAAGCCTTCAATCATGCTATGGGATTTAATTGTGTAACCTCATTACTGTATCATTTGTGGCCCCCTTTTTTTATTAAATACAGCTCATTCTTGCTGTGGCTTGTAGCATTCCTCCTCCTTCTGGCCTCCTGGACTCTCCCTTTCCCTTTTATCCCCCTCCACCTAGCCCTGGTGGTGGTGTATAGAAAACAAAACCAATAAAGCACATGAAATGGGTCCGTTTGGGGTCAGTGGTAAAGGGGGTCTGTGTTGCAACAAATGTTTTAATAAACAGTTGACTGTAATCACTCCTTGCCATGTCTGGCACCAAAAAAAAAAAAGAGAAAATAAGGAGAAAAACAAACAAACTACTGAATAAAAGTGACAAAGAATGGAGAATCTGTTTTCTTTTTTTAATCTACCTCTTTATACAAAACTCTGTGTTTTACCTTAGATGCATGAAAATAAAAAGATGTTTTTTGTAATGACTTTAACCAGTATTAATTATTTTTCATGGGAACGAAGAGAGGGAGGGATTTCACAAGTATCTGCATTCTTTTTTTTCATGAATGACAATAATACCAGCCTTAGTATGCACTGACCACTTCCCTTACAAAACCATAAACCGCTGTCAGGTTTTGCCATAATCTGAACTGGTCAGTTACTGTTCAGATATCCTTAAAGATACTTTTTTTTTTTTCTCTAAAACTATTGCTTAAGTTGGAACGGGAATAGAATTTGTAGGTTTAAAATCTATTTTCTGGGACTATTTTTTTAGTATTCAGTTTGATTGTGATTTCTTTAATGCCTTGTTTATTCCCAGATGACTTCTTAAAACACTGTTTGAATTCTTGTCTAGCAGTACAATGTTATGTAGTACAAAATATCAAGTGATTACATAGATAATTACTACGGTGCATTCTGAGATATTTTCTGTACTTTATTGCTATCAGTAACTGAGTGGAAATGTAGTTTTTTTTACCGTGCAAGTTTCTCCTGGCTTTTGGCTTTGCAAAGTTTTATTGCACTTGCAGAAACTCTTAAAGTGGTGCCATGATCAGAACATACATGGAGTACAGAAGCTGCATGAAGTAAGTGTTCATAGTTCTTTGAGCAATTTAAACTCTTAAGCAAATAAGGCTTATCCAAAGATGAAATGGATACTGATGCTTTATAAGACTCGTGAGTTTTTACCTCCAGATGTTTTTTGCTAATTGTGCTTTTGTTTACTTTTCCTTCATGGAAATATTCAGAACGGATTTTTAAGTCATAGTGAACTTGACTGGGAAGATCTTCACTTTTCATTTAACTACATTTAAATAATATCTGTGGCTTAGTTATGGTTAGCTATTATAATGCCTCCATTTTTTGATCAATTAAGATACTGTTTCTGCTGTAACATTGTGGCTGGGTTAGGGATTGTTAACAAAATTACTACTGCAAACACTTTAATTTCATTAAGTTTTTGTGCTGTGGTTTGAAAAATGTAAAGATTCGAATATTACATCTGGTTCTCTGAAATACAGTATCTGTCTTGTAACAAACCTGCATGCCTGACCACAAACCTTGGAAAGGAATTTACTTTTTTTTAGCCTGTTAGTCTTGTAAAAATTTACCGGCCCCCTTCCCTTCCCAGCCTCCAGAATGGCAACTTGCGCGGGTGAATACATGCCCGGGACCTAGTCTTGCTGATATACCGTGGGACTAATTTTACTCGAATATACTTCCAAACGGTTAAGGAAACAACTGGTTGAGTCATCGTGGATATAGGTGTTTACAGGATGAGGGCCAAGGTTTGTTTGCTCCTTATCACAGGGGCAAAGAGGTAACGAGACATTTCTTTTGCATAAGAGCTGGTAAAATTCATATCCGTTTTGCCAAACAGGGCATGAGATTATTTCCATTTTGGGAAGATTGAGAGTTATGGCATCAAGACTGCTGCTTTTACATGTGTATCTATATGCTGAATGATGCACTGAGTATCTGAGAAGTGGCTTATCACAGACACAAGGGGAAACCAGAATGAGAAGATGAGGTAGAACTGAACAGGCAGACTCCATGCAAAGTGCAGCCTTCTAGCAATACTTCAAGCAAAACTGCCTCTTGGACCTCAGCTGAGTATGTTGGGGTGGACTGGGTTTTTTTTTTAAAGCTAGGCTTTGGGAAAGGTTTTTGTTTTATCAATAGCAATGATCCCTGGCGAGTCACTTGAGGTCTAATCTATCCTTGCCAAAACCAGCTACTGACTGTGGTGTCATGGTATCCAACTAAGTAAAATTCTCTCAACACACTGTCCATTGACATATGCTGTAAATCTTATATTTTATTAATAAAAAGTATACATAGAATATCTTTTGTCAGGTTGCTTTTTATCCTCTACCCTACGGCTCTCTGCTTAAGCTTTTGAGATTACTGATCTCCCCTTAAAAATACTCCATTTTTACTACCTGCTATATTTTTATTATTTCTGGACCTTTCCCTAGACAACAGGGAGGAAATGGTAGCTTGTAGGGTAATTCTGCCTATTCCACAGAATTACAGAGAAGCTGTTGTTCCCTGTTCAGTGGTCTCCTCCAGTTCACACTAAAAACAATTAAAGGGTTGGATTGTCAGTCCTTCTACTCACCCAAACACAAGCAGCAAGGTGTGTTCCCTTCCACAGCATCTCTCTTGAGGTTGGTGCTACTGCCTAAGTATGAAAAACATCAAAGTGGTAGTTAAGTGGTTGGTTTTCTACCTGCAAAACTACAAACGTGCTTTAAACTACCGTGAGACTTGGCTTGCCCGTGACTCAGGGTAGGTAGCTGGATTGTCCTCCCTTCGAGGATTGCTGCTCACCTGAAAGTGCCCACACATAACCCAGTGTGTGGCTTCAAACCAACCAGAACTAAGTGCTACTGCTAGGGAATTCCTTTTTAATACACCGGGCTCATCTGGAATGGGGTGTTTCCACAGGCATGACCTAGCTAGGAAAAGCAAAAGGAGTTTGCAGTTACTGTTTCTGTGGTCTTCTGTCCCTCCAACCTTGCTATTGTAATAGCATTTTCCATCCCAACATTCAAATTACTTTACAAATGTTAATTACATCATTCAAGTGCCTTAAGGAACAACATGGCTAGTGGTTGAAACACAGGGTTGAAAGTCAGGGGTTCTGAATGCTATTTCTAGCTCTGCCTTGAGTCACTCTGTAATTTTGCTTAATTTATTTCTGACTCAGTAACGTTAATAGTCCCATTTACTGATAAATATTCACGCCACAAGTATAATGGCAAACGCTTCCTGAATGATGGAGGTGACAAGCATTCACGCACCGCTCGCCGTGTTAGCTGCGATTGCTGGGATTACAGAGCAAGATAGGGGCTCTCGAGGCAGGTTTCCTATTCAGGAGAGATAAATACTCTATTGTTCTGATTCCAATCTAGAATGTACTAAATAGCACTTGCATGTTAATCAAATTTATCAGCCTTACAGTTCAGTTTGGCCCTTTCTGCCTGTACACAGACCTTCTAATAAATTATTGAAGGTACTGCTGCCTTTTCTCTGTAACGACTATTTCTGTTTCAGTGATATCCGTGGAATACCCAGATTTTCCAATAAGAGGAAGCATCACTGATGTACAACATTGATGTACAATTCAAGGGAACTTATTCAAGTCTGTTATAATCATTATGGTTGGGAAAGACCTTCCAAATCACCAAGTCCAAAGCGTGAACCCGTCACCACCATCGCGCTAGGCCGTGTCCCCAGGGGCCTTGTCCACGCGCGACAGCGGCTCCACCACCTCCCCGTGCAAACTACTCTTCCCGGGTAGGATTTTTTCCCGGTATCTAAGCCGAATTCCCCCGGTACAACCTGAGGCCACCTCCTCTCTCGAAGGAAGAGCTTTGTTTCCAAAGACTAAGCTCAAATTCCCCATATTTCAGGCCGAGCGCTGACGCGCGCGGCGTCTCCCACCGCCGCCATCTCCCTCCCCTCACGCTTCCCGCCGCGCCCTCTCCCCACAGCAGCCCCCCCC